>JAWMRA010000076.1:1788388-1819065 GCA_035584735.1 Pseudotriccus pelzelni | reverse complement strand
GGGGCGCAGCGGCGGCGGCGGCGGCGGCGGACGAACGGCGCTGGCTCCTCCCTCCCCCGGCCCCGCCGCCCGCCCGCTCCGCTCCGCCGCGGCCGCAGCCCCCTCCGCCGGCCGCAGCCGCTCCCTGCACCCGCCGCGCCCGGCCCCGCGTGGGGACCCACGGGGGAGCGGTGGGGACCGCGGGAGAGTGGCGTGTGCCCCACCGGGACGGGGTGCGCGGGGATCGCGGGGATCACGGGGTGGGGACGGTGCCCGTGGCCGCGTGCGTGATGGCAGCCCTGGCGGTGCCCGCGGGGATGTGGTGACAGTGACAACGGGGACGGAGAACGAGGGTGGGGAGCTGTGCACGCCAGGGGGGCTGGGAGCTGTGCCCACGGGGGTTGGGGACGGCACCCACGGGGAGCTGGGGACGGTGCCCACAGGGCCCCGGGGATGGTGCCGGGGGTGGGGTGAAGGTGGTGACCGCAGGAGTTTGGGACGATGCCCACGGGGATGTCGTGACAGTGACAACGGGGAGGGGGGATGGTGACCACAGGGTGGGGGACCGTACCCAAGGGAGGCCGGGGACGGTGCCCACGGAGGCCCAGGATGATGCCTGTGGCGGGGTGGGGATGGTGTCCACAGGGACTGGGGACAGCACCCACGGGAACGCTGTGACAGTGACAAGGGGGTGCACGCGGGGAATGGGGCCAGCACCCACAGGGAGTTGGGGACAGCACCCACGGGGATGCTGTGACAGCGACAATGGGGACTGGGGACACTGCCCGCAGGGTTTGGGGACAGCACCCGAGGGAGCTGGGGACGGTGCCCACGGAGGGTGGCGGTGGGGTGGAGATGATGCTCATGGGGAGCTGGGACGGTGCCCACAGGGGCTGGGGATGTTGCCCACGGGGCGGGGGGCAGCTTCACATCCCGGGGTGCCCAGACTGGCCCCGCGGGACGGCACACGCCGGATACGGGGGTCCCACTCGGCCCTGCACCGCCCCGGGCAGGATCCGGCCCCGCGGGACACTCGCACGTCGGGGGGCCCTGCCCCTGCGCCCCCCGGGGGATGTGTGGGGCTGGGGGGGCCGGACCACCCCTGTGGGGCCGCGGCCGGACCCCGCCGTGGGGCCGGGGGTGGCGGCGTGCACCGGGAGCCCGGGGGTCTCATTGGGGAGGGCGCTGGGGGGGGTCCCCCCAACGGAGCCCCCCGACCCGCCCGTCCCACCCCACCCCCTTCCCAGCAGCCCCTGCTCCCAACCCCCGCTTTTCCCCCCCGGACTACACGTCCCGTCATGCCCGGGCTTAAAGCGCCGCTGCCGCCCCCCCCCATCAGCCCAACGCCCCGCAGCTCAACCCTGGGACCCCCGGGGGTTCGGCCTGGCCGCCCCCCGCCCCCCAACCCCGTGGGTACCCCCCTCCCTGGGCTGCTCAGGCGGTGCGGTGGCACCCAGGGAACGAGGGGGATGGGGGCCCCCGGGGATGAAGGCTCCCGGGAGCGTGGGGGTCCCCAAGGGATGAAGGTTTCCACGGTGGGGGCCCCAGGGGATGGGGGTACTCGGGGTGCACAGGCAGCACCCAGGGGAGGGGGGTCCCCTGAGCACAGCGGCTCTCAGGGAACGCTGCTGCTCAGAACGGGGGCGACAAGGGGACAATGCCATCCGGGGCACGGAGGTTCCCAGGGGACGGTGGTCGCCAGGTAATGAGGGTCCCCAGAAGATGGGGGTCCCCGGGGCACGGGGGAGAGTGACACCCTGAGCTGCTGGTGGGTGTCCCCACTGCCCCCCCCCGGCCCCTTGGCCCCCCTTGCTGCCCCTGGTCGCCACAGCCCCGCGGTTCCTGTAGCCCTCGTGGGCCCCCTGGTCCCCGTGTCACCCCGGGCCCCCCGTCCCCATGGCTGGCAGTCCCAGCGTGGCGGGGGCAGCGGCAGCGTGACGGCCCCCCCGTCCCTCCCCGCCTGTTCCGTACACTTTATCCTCGGCAAACACGCCGCGGCCGCGGCCCCCCGACACCGTCTGCCCGCGATAAGGCCGTGGCTGAGCCCGCCTGCCCTGGCCCACAGGGCTCGGCCACTTCAGCACCACGCCGTGTCCCCAGATCCCCCCACCCGTGGCCGTCCAGCACCCCCCCACCCCGAGGGGGAAACTGAGGCAGGGCTGGGGTTCACCTGCGGAACCCCAGTAGGAGGGACAGGCACCTCTCACACTCATCACGAGCCCCCCATACCACGTGAGGTGACCGCAGGGCCACCTCAGGCCTCTCTGCATCCCCTCAGCAGGGTGGGGACCCCCTGCCCTGCAGCAGGCCGTGATCCAGGGGGATTTGGGATGCAGAGGGGCCGTGGCGTTCTCGGGGCGCAGGCGCTCGGCCGGAACACGCTCATTAAAATTCATCCCGCTGCTCTGCAGCAGAGACACTAAATATAGCCCTGAGCCAGCAGTGCAGCCCCCCCCGGACCCCCAGAATGGGGGTGACACCGGGCAGCTCCATCCCCAGCACTGGAGACCCCCATGGGGCAGCACCCACCTCCAGCTGGGGGGTCCAGGTGGCCCCATGGGGGTGTCCCCGGGCTCTGGATCAGATCCTTCACACCCCGCCAAACACCGGGAGCCGGCCATGTGCCCCCCAGCAGGGCCTGGTGCCGGGGGGGGCCCGGTCCCCCCAGTGACCCCGTGGGAAGGGGAAGCCCCCGGTGTTGGCCCCCTCTCGCCCCCCGCCTGCCCCCGGCTCTGGGAATGGCCCCGGCCCCTTCCGGCCCCCCCGGCCCTGGGCCGGAGGCAGCTGTGCCGGGGCGTCCTGCCAAGGCGCCGAGGCCTCGACGCCTTCCCCCCGCCCGGCCGCCCCCGCGGTGCCCCGGGGGGCTTCGACCCCCCGAGCGCCCCCCCCGCTGGACCCCCCCACCCCGCCAGGGCAGCCCCCCTCGCCCCCCAGGGTTTGAGGTGCTGTGCTGTGGGCGGGGGGTGTCAGGGAAGCTCCTCCAGTCCCCTCCCGCCTGGAGACCCCCGTGGTGTCCGTTCCCCTCCAGCTGCGGGGAGTGGGGCCCCCCCCCACCCCCGGCACAGGAAATCCCTCCTCATGGACAGGCCCTCCCAACCCCCCCCCCCACGGTGGGACCCCCCCTCCGCTGCCGGGGCCCCTCGCCGGCTGGGCAGCAGCTCGCCCGCCTAATCCCGGCCCCGGCGCGGGGGAATTTGCTGCGCCCCGGCCCCATGAATGATTAACCGGGGAATTAAGGGGCCGTGGAGCCCCCCCCCCGAACGGGGCCAGGGGGGGCATTGGGTGACTGGGCTCCCACCCTGGTACCCTGGGGGGCTTCACTGCGCTCCTGGGAGGTGTGGGGCTCCCCTGGGGTGTTCTGGGGGTGCTGGGGGTTGTAGGGTTTTGGGGGGCTGGAGGTTCTGGGGTGCCGAGGGTTGTGGGGTGGTGGGGCCTGGGGGTGCTGGGGGGCTGCTGGGGGCATTCTGGGGGTACTGGGGGTGATGGGATCCTGGGAGTGCTGGGGGGATGGGGGTTCTGGGGGGCTACCTCCCCCCCCAGCCCCGTTCCCCATCCTCCCGTTGCCATGGCGATGGCTGGCACCATCCCTGGGGATATTTTTAGCTGCTGGTGCTGCGGGGAAGGGGTGGGTGGGCAGCCCGAGCCCATGGCTGTGACACGTGTGTGCACACGCGTGTGTCTGCGGTACACTCCTGTGCACACCTCTGTGTGTGTGTGTGTGTGTATCCAGGTGGGCACCTGTGTGGAGGCGTGGGCACCCTGCCCACGCGTGTCTGTGTCTGCACACGGGAGCACACACGTGTCTGTGCACGCACCTCCGGTCACACACGTGCGGGCACACACGTGTGCACAGCTGCGTGTGTTTGCACCCCTGCACAGGTGCCTGAGTGCATGCCTGCCCTCCCACACGTGTGTTCACCTGCGCATCCATCACACGCACCTCGACGCACACACACAATGCCATGTGTGTCCACACGCTTGCACGCGCACACACAGCCGTGCTCAGACGCCTGTGCTCAGGCGCTCCTGAGCTTTTGCACACTCATCCACTTGCACACTCATCCATTTGCACACTCATCCAGTTACCCCCCCCGTCTTGCACCCCCCTCGTTTGCCAATCTCGGGTTTGCACACTCGCTCCTGCGCTTGCACGCTCAGCCCCACGTTTGCACAACCGCCCCCCGTTTTCACACCCAGACCCCCGGGTTTGTCCCCTCCCAGTTTTCACGCTCATCCTCCCATTTTCTCACCCCCCGCCCTGCCTGCACACTCACTCACACCCCCCCCCGTTTTCACACTCACCCCGTTTGCACAACCCAATTTTTCCCACTCAAACCCCTTTCTACCCATCCTATTTTCACACCCCCCACGTCTGCACACCCCACCCGTGTTTGCACACTCACCTTCACTATTTCCACCCCCGCCCCCCCATTTCCACCCCGTTCCCCCCCACTCCCGCCCGAGCCCTTCCCGAACTACAACTCCCATCACCCCCCGCGCCCCCCGCGCCCCGCCGCCCAATCAGCGCGCGGCTTGTTGGCATGTGCCGCCATGGCGGTGCCCAGGCGCTGAGGGAGGCGCTCGGCGGCGCCGGGATACGGTGAGGGCCGGGGGAGGAGCGGCGGGACCCGCGGGCACCGGGGCGGTTCCGAGCGCCCCCGAGCGCCCTCCATCCCCGGGGAGCGGGCGGACCCCTCGGCCGAGCCCCCCCGGGGCCGCTGAGCCGCGCTCCCCGCCGGGCCCGCTGCCCCCCCGGGCCCGCTCTGCCCTTCCCGGGAGCGGGCCGGGGTTCCGTCTGCCCTGAGCTCTCCGTCCGCAGGGTGACCATGAAGGTGGTGAACCTGAAGCAGGCCATCCTGCAGGCCTGGAAGGAGCGATGGAGCGACTACCAGTGGGCCATAAACATGAAGCGGTTCTTCCCCCGCGGAGCCACCTGGGACATCCTCAACCTGGCAGGTCGGGGGGGCCGGGGGGCTTCCCCCTCCTCGTTGGGCACGCAGGGGTGTTCTGAGGGTGGGTTTTGGGGTGTCACCCCACTGTGTTCCCCTCTCTGGGCTGCAGACAAGGGTATTTTGGTCCCTGTTGCATTTTGAGCCCCTCCACCCCCTTCCTACACAACTTTTCACGCCAGAATGCCCTTTCCTAGCCCATTCCTGAGTGTTTCCCCACCCCTCTGGATCCATTTTGGGGTCATTCCCCCTGCTCTCCTCCCTGTGAGAGTTCAGGAGTCCACTCAGCCTGCCTTTTGGGACTGAGTTGTGCCAGGAGGGGATTGGGTTGGATATCAGGGGAGATTTCTTCACGGAAGAGGTGGTCAGGCGTTGGAACGGGCTGTGGTGGAGTCACCATCACTGGAAAGGTTCAAAAACCTGTGGATGTGGCACCTGGGGGCACGGATTAGTGGTGACATGGCAGCGCTGGGTTAAAGGTTGGCCTCGGTGATGCTGGAGGTCTTTCCAGCCTCAGTGATTCCCTGATTCCCTTGTTCTTTCCCTGCTCCCGTGGCCGCTTCCCACCCTGGCTAGCGGGGGGTTCCTTTTCCCAGCCCAATTCAAGGGCATTTCACACAAATCCTGCCAAAGGCTGGGACCTTTGGTTTAAAGATTTGCCAGTCTCTCCTGCTAATTATAGAAACTTGGTGCTGGGATTTTCCCTGTGCAGCACGTCCCTGGATAAATAAACAGAGCCAGGGATCGCTGCTCCGGGGGGTTTAAAGGGAACCAGCCCCAAATAGGCAGCAACTCTCGTGCCTCCAAGCGGGGAATCTTTCCCCAGTGGATATTTTTCCCCTCTCTTCACCCTCCCAGTGAATTTTCTGGCAGTGTCTGGGTTTTGTCACGCCCTGATCTGCTCTGGCTGGGTTTGTCCCCTCCGATGTGGGGCTGGAGGGGCCGAGCAGGAGCTGTGGCTGTGGGGAGGTGGATTTGCTTCGGATGGGTTTGCTGGGTGTGAGGGTGGTTGGCTGGAGAGTCATTCCTGCTGCTGCCCAGCTGGTCCCTGGGGCTCCGTGGTGCCTGTTCCCACCCCGGTGGCACCGGCTCCTGCTCTGCTGGCAGCGAGGCCCGTGGGGTGCTTGGTGTGGGCTCGCCTGTGTATCCCCAAAAACAGGGCCAGAGATGGTAATTCCCTGTGATTTCTGTAGGAACAGGTTTCTCCTGGCCTGCACACTCAGCCAGGGGAAGGCTCAGCAGCCCGGCTGTTGCTGGGGGCAGCCCATATGCTGGGAGGGGAAGGAGCCACGTCCCCTTTTCCTTTTGGGACCCCCAAAGGCAGGACGCCAACCCCGACTCTGAGCACACGGGGAGAGCCCATTGCCGAGGCCCCCGTGGCTGGAACAGCAGCTCCCTTCCTCACCACAGCCCCCCGAGCTGCCCTTCCCTGAGCTCGTGCCTTTCAGCTTTGGAAGTACAAAGGAAGGAAAGCTGGCACGGGCTGCCGGGCTCACGGCGGGGCCGGCAGATCGCTGCTGACACGTCTGCAGCGGGGAGCAGCATGTGGCTGGCTCGTGGTGGCACTCTGGGCTGGGCAGGGGAGGGGACGGCTGCCACCACCTTCTGTCCTCATCCCAGACGCTCTTGGCCCAGGTCTGAGCCTTGGAGCGAGACCCAGGGAGTCTCCCGCTCCCGCGCCCGGGATCCGCCGGCGGCTCCTCCCCGGCTTTGGGGCGACAACTTCCCACCCGGCTGCTGCTCCCCCTTTTACATCTGGGTGCTCTGACCTACTTGCAGCCCGAGCCACAGCCCGGGGCCTACTCGGGGAGGTGCTTCCTGCGCTCTGCCATGGCTCAAATGGACAATTAAAGGCTTGGCTGAGCAGATGGGACGGGCAGAGCCCCTCGGGCCACTGAGGGCCAGACGGGCAGGGCCGGGCCCAGTGCAGGGGACGGGCAGCCCCGAGCTCAGCCCCGGGTGCCCGGGCAAAAGCCACTCGGTGGAGGCTGCGGGGCAGGAGGTGGGAGGGAGGGAAATGTGTTTGGAGAGCAGCAGGCGCAGTTTCAGGGCCGGAGTGCCCAGGGAGAGCTGAGTTAGCAGGAGGCTGCGTGCACTGCCTGAATTATTCACTGGCTTGTGCCATGAGAGGTTAGAAAGTTGTGGGATTCAGTGAATTTTGGGGAAAAGCGGTGTGGAGTTGCTGTGGTTGGCGCAGTTGGGCTTTGCCAGCTTCACTCTGGGGTGAGGGCAGAGCAGTGTGTCTGTGTGTACCTGTGTCCCCACGTGCTGACCTGGGACCCCCCCGGCCCTTGTCTTTCCTTGCAGAGGCTCTCCTGGAACAGGCCATGATCGGGCCATCCCCAAACCCACTCATCTTGTCCTACCTGAAATATGCCATCAGCTCCCAGGTAAGGACCTGCTGGCACTGCTGTGGGGCACCTCCCCACCCCAATGAGGCTGGCAAAGAAACTGGGGTGCTGGTGGTGGGCGGACACCCCAAGTCCCCCATCTGAGCTTCTCCAGGGCTGTGGCGGCTGGTGGAGGGCTCAGCGCGTGCCCCAGGCAGGGATGTTTCCATAAATAGCCTCTGCCATCGCCCGGGGTGGGAATTCTGCCCCCCGAGAGCCTCCGCGCTCGCCGTGAGCTCCGCGCTTCCACATCCCGGCGTTTAATATCGCCTAAAGTTTGTGTGAAACACATCAGCGATCACCTAAAAATGTCTGTTTGGATTTGTGCCGGGTCAGCGCCCCGGCCCCGTCTGCGGTGACAGGCAGCGGGGCCGTGCCCTGACCTTGCCGTTCCTCGGCAACGAGCGCGGCGCTGGCACGGCCCCCATGTGACACCGCGCTTGTTTTGGCTTTGTGTGTTGTAGATGGTGTCCTATTCCACGGTGCTGACGGCCATCAGCAAGGTACGGCCCGGGCAGGTGCTCTCCGAGGTTTCGCTCTCTGCCCACAACCCGCAAATCCCTTTCCCTGCCCACAACTCCCACCAAATATAGGTCAAGTGGAAGGCGACGTCCTGGGCTGAGTCAGCAGTGGGCAGCCAGCACGGATTAGCACCCGAGCCCTTCCTGTCCCTGCTGGGGACGGGCTGCTGCGGGTCCTGCGGGGTTTTGGGGGTGTGAGCGCCTCGTTCCTCTGCCCTGGGGGGTCTGGCAGGCTCCTGCTCTGTGTGTAACCCCAGCCTGGCCACCGGAAACCACATCCCGCCGCAGCCAGCAGCTCTGGCAGCGCCGTGGGGATCAGAGCCTCCTCTGGAGGAGCTGCCAGTGCCAGGGCCACACGGCTGCAACCACAGGCCACACTTGGCTGTGGCTTCCCGTGGGTGTTCAGTGTCCCCATGCTGCTTCCATGGGGAGAAGCCCTCCATGGCTGCCTCTGCTTGGTTTTGGGAAGCCCCTCACAGGCTGTGTCAGACTCCCCACTCCCTGCCTTGTCAGGGTGACTTCTGATCTGAATGAAAAACGGTCTGAGGGAGAATAATTTCTCTTCCCCTGCCTTGTTGTTGGTACGGGGATGAGAGGAGAGCAGCCCTGGCGAGGTGGGGACCCCTCCAGCAGGCTTAGCACCGATCCGGTGAGATGGGTGCAATCCCGGGGTGGGGCAGAGCTGAGCCCACCCACAGCTCTGCTCCAAAGGGCGTGGGCTCATCACCGTTCCCCGGTCCCGCTTCGCTGCCCGTTTGGAGGGCGGGCACAGCGCTGACCTTGAGAGCCGAGCCTTCCTCCTTCAGCTCAGCGTGGGCCCAGCGCAGAGCTGCGGGCAAGCTCCGGCCCGGCGGGGCTCCCCATCTGCTCCGGGAGGAGGGGGGGGGGATGGCGCTTCTGCTGCCCCCCGCCCCCCAGCCCCGTGGCCAGCCGGGCTGTTGGCGCTGCCAGCCCCGGCGGGCCGGGGGTGGGCAGGGGGCTGGCACCCGGCCACCACCACGGCGTCAGGGCAGCGCAGCCCCGGCCCGAGGCTGCGGAGAAAGCCCGGCCCCGGCCAAGCCTGGCCCCGGCCTTGCTACCCTGGGAGGGCACGACCTGGCCGACAGACAACCCTGACCTACTTCTCATTCAAGTGGCTTCTGGGTGGCTGCCAGGGCGAGTGTCCTGCGGCTGCAGCGCCTGGCTCGGCCCTGGAGGGAGGGCTTGAGGGTGTTTTGGGAGCTGCCGGGGCTGGGCAGCCCCCGTCTGAAATCCCTCCGTGTTGCCCTGCTCTAGTTTGATGACTTCTCCCGGGATTTATGTGTCCAGTCGCTGCTGGAGATCATGGACATGTTCTGTGACCGCCTCAGGTATGATGTGACTGTTCCAGTGCTGCCACCTCGATCCTGACTGTGCCACGGGCAGCATTGGGAGCTGGTGGGGCCTGGCTGATCCTGGGATACTCACCCTGGCAGCTGAGGGCAGATTCCCCCTCCAGCTCCCATTCCCGAGTTGCTGCCAGCATGGGGAGAGCAGAGGGAATCCAAACCCCGCCAGCTTCATGGGAAGCTGCAGGAAACCCCTGTCCCTACTCTGGGATAAGCCTTGCTGTGTTATTCGTGCCCCGCTCAGGTAGGTGGGGTGAGTGTAAGCCCCATCCCCTTGGAGTGTTTCCTTTCCCTCTGCAGCTTCCCAGGCCCTGGCTGCATGTCCCTGTCTGGTCCTGCCTGCGCTGCCCCAGGCACTGCCTTGTTTTGCTTCATGCTCTTCCGCTGGTGTCGCAGGACCCAGGGGAGTCCAGACAATTCAGGCCACAAAAACTTTTTTAGAAAGCTCAGAAATCTTCCTGTTAACCCCTGACAGCCTCTTCTGGGAGGCCAGAGGGACAGAGGGGAGGAGGAAGGCTGAAGGTAGCAGCTCTTCAATGAAATGAAATGAAGCAGCAGCAATGAATATGCATCAGTGGCAGATGTTGACAAGGAGCTGTCGCTGGCCAACTGCAGAGCCGGCCCTTAATCCGCTCCTGCCTGCTCTGATCCTCTGCTTAATTTGATCAAAACTTCTGGCCCCGATGATTTGTGCATCAGGAGGGGAAAGCGTTCACCTCTCGCAGAGCACTGATCGATGCTGAGCCTCTCTTAGCAAGATAATTTGATTAGAAGCTTGGAAAGTTTCCCTGTAGTGGAGTTGGCCAGCGAGGAGGCTGCACCGGGTGGGGTGGGGGGGGTTCCTTCCCCCCGGCACGGCGGGAATGCTGGTGGGATAAGCAGCTTGGGATCTGCAGCAAAGGAGCTGGGTGGGAGTGCGGGACCTGGGTTTGGGTTCCCCAGCCTGCCCCGTGTCCGTGCCTCAGTTTCCCAGCACACAGCGAGCACATTCCCATTTTCCTCCCCTTCCAGCTGCCACGGGAAGGCCGAGGAGTGCATCAGCCTGTGCCGGGCGCTGCTGAGTGCCCTCACCTGGCTCCTGCGCTGCGCCGCCTTCTACGCCGAGAAGGTGAAGGAGCCCCTGGAGCAGGCGGCGGCCGAGAACCAGCTGAAGATGTGCCTGGAGCGGCTGGAGAAGGTGCTCAGCAGCACCAAGAACCGCGCCCTGATCCACATCGCCAAGCTGGAGGAGACGTGTATGTCCCTGCCCCTGCGGAGGTGGCTCTGCCACCTCTCCCTTCCCCCTGCCCGGCTCCTGCCGCATTGTCCCTGCGGCTCCAAGCCTATCCATCTTCCAGCCCTGTTGCTGTAACTGTCTTTCCTCCCTGGCTCTGTGCCACCCTCTGCCCCCTCCCCTCCGTGCTGCCCTTGGAAGAGGAGCAGAATTAATGTGGAGGCTGCGTGAGCTGTTCCTGGGCGCGTGGCGAGCCCTGTGCTCTGCCAGCCTGGCACAGCCCTGCGCCTTCGGCTGTGCTCGTGTCTTGCCAGCAGGCTGTGCCAGGCCAAGCCCGAGGCAGAAGCTGCTGGGGGCACACAGACCCTTGGTTTGGGCTCGCAGACCCTCGATTTGGGCGCACGGACCATCGGTTTGGGCTCGCAGCACCAGCAGGGACCCCCCAGCCTCTGCAGCCCCTCTGTGCTGCCGTGGGCCTTGGAGCCAGCCTGTCCAGCTTTTCCATGTGTCCCTGTCCCCCCGCTGAATCCCTGCCCTGCCTCCCCAGCCTCCTGGAGCACTGTGGAGCAGTCCCTCGTCAAACTGGGGGAGAACCTGAACAACCTCGGCACGTCCCCGCTGCGGAGCCAGGCTGACAACTGCGTGTCCCTCATCAAGAGGTGGCTGTGTGCTGCTGCTTCATGGGCTTGGGGGGCAACATGGGTCTGAGCCCCACTCTGGGTGCCCTAAACTCCTTGCTCTGAGGGCTGAGAGCCTCCTGCCTCTCTCCACGCTGGCTCCCTGCTTCCCTGTCCCTTCCCAGCTTGGATCCCTGCTCTGGCAGTGGGCTGGGGCTGACCAGAGGAGAGGGGACACGGCAAGTGGTGACCCAGAAGTTGCTCCTGGGGCTCTTTACCATTCCTCAGCTGCTCTGGTCACACCAGAGCTGCCATTCCTGCTCCTGGAACTGCCCCCAAGTCCCAGGGTCTTGGCTGTGCCTTGGAGATCCCAGGCACAGGTGCTCCAGGCTGCCCTGCCCTGGGGAGACACAGGGCAGCAAAGGTCAGGGGCTTGGCCAGGGAATGAGAGCGGGACAGGAGGAGCAGGAATCTGTCCCTGCAGGGCCCCAGTGACCCTGAGCTGTCCCCTCCCACCCAGCATCCCCACCATGCTCTCGGTCCACTCGGAGCAGCTGAACAAGACCGGGTTCCCCACCGTGCACGCCGTGGTGCTGCTGGAGGGGACCATGAACCTCACGGGGGAGACCCAGCCGCTGGTGGAGCAGCTCATGATGGTGAAGAGGATGCAGGTACAGAAGTGACAGCGTGTTCTCCTGCTCAGGTGGCCTGGGGCCACAGCCAGGGCTCCGTGCTGCGCCTGCCTGTGCTGATCCTGCTCCGAGGGAGCAGCGGGAGCCCATCAGCACTGTCTCAGGGGTTCAGGGGGATGGGGGATGTGCTTTGCTGCCAGCCCAGCACTGAGGGGGTCTGTGTGTGTGCCCTGCAGCGCATCCCCTCCCCGCTCTTCGTGCTGGAGATCTGGAAGGCCTGTTTTGTGGGCCTCATCGAGTGCCCCGAGGGCACGGAGGAGCTCAAGTGGACAGCCTTCACCTTCCTGAAGGTAGGGCCCACCCCATCACTGCTGCAAGCCCTGTGCCTGCCACTGCCCTTTCCCTGCACGCCTGGCTCCTGCTGAGCCCTGAGCTCTGCCAGAGCAATTAGTCCTCCCCTCCTGCAGAAATGCTCCTGTCCCCAGGCTGGGAGAGCAGCTGTGTGCAGCTGTGTTGGTCTGGGCTGGTGGTGCTGGGGGGTCCTGCCTGTGGAGAGGGGTCTGCCCCAGTGTCACACCATGCCCCGTGTCTTTCAGATGCCCCAAGTCCTGGTTAAACTCAAGAAGTATCCCCAAGGGGACAAGGTGAGTCTGGGAGGCTGTCCGTGGGGGCTGTGTCACCACGTGTGAGCTGTGTCACCATGTGTGAGCTGTGTCACGGTGGTGCTGGTGCCTGGCCAGAGCCCTGGGGGGAAATGGTCCGTGTCCCAAAAACTCCCTAACGGAGCAGGCGGTGGGAGGGGGAGGTGAGGGTGTGTTGGGAGCACGCCGGGCTGAGTGCTGGGCTTTGTGCTTGGCAGGATTTCACTGAGGACGTGAACTGTGCCTTCGAGTTCCTGCTCAAGCTGACCCCGCTGCTCGACAAAGCCGACCAGCGCTGCAAGTGAGTGCTCGCTGTGGTCAGGGCTCACACGTGGCCACGTGCCACAACCACCCTGTCCTCGGTGCAGGGTCCTGGCAAGGCTTGGTTTAGTTTCTGATCCAGTTCCTCCTTCCTGAGGACCTGGCGCTGCCACATGAGCGAGGCAGCGAGTGTGTGACAGCGGAGTGTGGGTGATGCTGTGTGACACCTGGAGGTGCCCTGGGCCCTGCAGCATCCTCGGCGGGGTGGGAGCGGGCCCAGGAGGGCAGCTTGGGAGTCCCCCTGCCCTGTGGCACTGCCTGGGGGTGATAGGAATGCTGTCCCTCAGGCTAAGGCTCTGCTCTCTCTTCCAGCTGCAACTGCATAAGCCTGCTCCTGCAGGAGTGCAGCAAGCAGGGGCTGCTCTCCGAGGCCAACAAGACCAACCTGATCGACAAACGGTACAGCCCCTCCAAAGTCTGGGTAACCCCCAGAAGTGGGGTGGTGTTTGGGGGGGGCATGAGGGAGCAGCTGCTGTGTCTGTGGCACAACGGCCTAGGGGGATGGGGCATTGCTTTGGGTGACAGGTTGGGTACAGGTAGTCTCTCCCCTCAGAGTGGCAGCTGGTGGTGGCCTGAGGCGGTTGGTTTCCCTTGGAGGTGCCAGTGGGTGGGAGGAGGAAGGCAGGGTGATGGATTCCTGCTCACTGGCCCTTCTTTGGGGTCCCCCAGGACAGCGGACAAGGAAAACTCTCCGTGCTTGAAATCCGCCGAGAATGCCAACATCCAGCCAAACCCAGGGCTCATCCTGAGGGCTGAGCCCACTGTCACCAACATCCTGAAGGTGAGTCCTCTCCTGCAGCCGTGCTGGGCAGACTGGGCTTGGCCCCAGAGCCCCTTTCCAGCAGCACCAGTCTCACCAGGCAGCCGGAGTGGCTGGGAGGTGCTTGATCTCCCCCTGTGCTGGGGTGGCGGAGCAGAGGAATCACTCCCAGCTTTGCTGCTCTGCCGTGGATCCCAGGAGCTCCCCTCCTCCCTCCTGGGAGGCTGGAGGAGCTGTCAGGTGGCATGTCATCAGTGCCAGCAGCCTGAGCCCAGCCAGCTCTGCCCATCCTGCTCAGCCGCTCCCCATGTGCATCTCCCCCAGTCCCCGGAGACTCCCGATGTCCCCGTGTCACTCTGGTGGTTTTGCTGCTCCTCAGTGACAGGAGATGTCTTTCTGCCAGTGCCAGGGGCACAAAACCCCAAACCCCGTGTGTCTCTGCTCCCCAAAGCCTCAGAGACAGCTCTGACAGCTGATCAACTCTGTACCCCCTAAGCCGGAGTTTTTCTGCTGCTCTGTAAGCACATGTTCCCTGTGACTTCTCTTTCCTCTGACTTTTTTGGTTGTAGACCATGGATGCAGATCACTCCAAGTCCCCCGAGGGCTTGCTGGGGGTCCTGGGTCACATGCTGTCCGGGAAGAGCCTGGATTTGCTGCTGGCAGCAGCAGCAGCCACGGGCAAGCTGAAATCCTTCGCTCGGAAGTTCGTCAAGTGAGTGTCCACCTGGATGGCACCATCCCTGGTGCCCACGGGGGAGTGGGCAGCCCCCCAAGCTGCCCCACACACACAGGGCTGGATGTGCCTCTGGGCCAGTGGAGCACTGGGAGGGCCGGGGTCGTGGGGAGGCTGCACCCCTCAGCACCCCATCTTGCCTCTGCGTGAACAGGGCAGAGGATCAGAGCCAGGTTGGTTTGGGGGTGTTCAGAGAACTGAAGGCCGTGGCAGAGCCCTGGATCCAGGGCTGTGTGTCCCTTCTGTCCCCAGACACCCGTGTCCTGGTTACAGCACAGGCACAGCGCACGTGGGGCTGTGTGACGGGCTCCCCCGAGGGCTCAGGCCACACCAGCCCCCATGGGTGCACCGGGGAGCTGTTTGGGGGTCCGTGCTCTGAAACCCCCACACGGCTGGCAGGGCTGGCTCTGGGGAGGGCCCGTGGGTGTGGGGACGAGCAGCGTGGCCGGACCTGTTTGGCTGCAGGGAGTGGAGACGGGGAGGAGGTGGTTTGTCCCTGCAGGGCTGGAGGGTGTCTGTGGAGCTGGGCCTGGTTTCTCCTGCCCCTCCGTGCTGGGATGGGGTGCAGGGAGGGGTCTGCAGGCCGGGCAGCCCCTGCTTGTCTCGGGGGTAGGATTGGCTTGTTGGACTGATAACGCTTCGCTGCCACACTCTGCCCCTGCAGGCTGAACGAATTCACCAAGCAAATCACCGGAGAAATCTGTAAGTGCGTGTGCGCCCGTGCGTGGGGGGATCTGAGCCGGGCCCCCGCCGCTGCCACGTGCTGGGATGCTCTGGGGCCTGGCTGGGTTAAACTGGGACTGGCTGTGGGGCCAGAGTGAACTGAGCTGGGGGTGCCGGTGGGGAGGGGGCACAGGGGCATGTGGGTCTGGGCTCCTGGGGACCTGCTGCTCTCACGTGTGTGTCCATCCCAAATGTGGGTGTTCCCTGCTTGCAGGGGAAGGGCTCCCTCTCCCCAGCCGAGCCTGGGGGCCCCTTGGCTCCCTCCCTGGAAGGGGTGATGTGTCAGCACAGCCCAGATAAGGACTCTGACTCCGTGTGCGTGTGATGAAACTTGTGGAGTGCTCTGACCTTCCATGGCGAGGGGGTGGCCCAGAGGAGGCCAGAACTGCTTTGGGGGCTCGAGCAGAGGCAGACAGGGTGGGGGGAGGCACTTGGCATGTCCCCTCATTCACTCACAAGCACCGGGGGGTTACAAAAGCGGCCTGGGGGGAGCAGGTCCTCACCCCTGCACTCACAGGGTCCTGCCTTCGTCCTTGTGCTGAGGCTGAAGACCCCCAAGGTCTTTGTTTCTCCTCCCTCAGCCAAGAGCGGCTCAGTGCGAGCCCTGCTCTTCGACATCTCCTTCCTCATGCTGTGCCATGTGGCCCAGACCTACGGCTCAGAGGTAAGGATCCTCTGAGGGGCTGGATCCTGCAGGGGGATGGATGGGGCTGGGTGGGGCTGGATCCTCTGAGGGGCTCTCGGCAGCGCAGCCCCCTCGCTGCCGCAGCCTGCCAGCCTCCTCTAGTGGCCAGCCTGCCACTGTCCCTGCTGTCCCCACTGTCCCTGCAGCCACCACACTGCCTGGGGCACAGCACCCGGTGCCTGTCACCTGGAAATCTCTCCCTGGGGCTCCATGGGTGCCAGGTGGTAGAGGAGGGCTGGGTGTTGCCTCCCTGAGGACTTGGATTGTGCTCCGTTTGTGGACAGTGGGATCAGTGGGAATGCTGCTGCCACAGCTTTTCCGGGCTGGCTCTGAGCTCACTGGGCTTTCCCTGGTGTTGCCTCTCCAGTTTGGGCCTGTTTGGCTGGGGGGATCACACAGCCAGGCGGTGTCAGCCCTCCCCCATCCAAGGAGGAACTCTCAGCCCCGCTCGGGAAACGGCACTTTGGTTGCATGAAAATTTTTTAAGTTTCAACATCTGTGTGTGTTGGGAGCAGAAACGATACTGAAACACTGGGAATGTGGAGAGGGGGAGAGAGCAGGGCCCTGCCCGGCCCGCCCTGGAGAGCAGGGAGGGGGTTTCTGGCGGGGGGGACGTGGCCGGGGCTGTCCGATGAGGTCTCATCCCCCGTCCCAGCCTGGTGACTTTCCTGCCCAGCTGCTGCTGAACAGATGTGCAGAACTTTTTTCGGACAAAAATAGCATCCCCTGGGTGACACAGGCTGAGAGGAGGAAGTGACATGTGGGATTCCCAGCTTGTGGCCCCCCACCAGGACTCTCCCAGCTGGGCTGTGTGACCCTGGCACTGGGGACCCTGAGCACAGCTCACTGGAGTGGGGGACACAGGGCCCTTTGGGGCAGGACACGGTGACCCCAGGGCTGGTCCTGGCCTGGCATCTCTCCTCCTCTGAGCTGGGCCTTGGTCTCCTGGGGAGCCCTCTGGTAATGGGAGAAACCACAGCCCACAGCCAGGAAACCAGCGCCTTACTGGGGGCTGACCAGTGCCTTACTGGGGGCTGACCAGTGCCTGTTTCTCCCTCCAGGCCACAGGGCGGCGCTGTTCCCCCGGCCATGAGCACCCCGGGGTGGGGGGTCTCACCCCGGGGTGGGGGTCTCACCCCGGGTGGGGTCCCTAGCAGGGTGCCTGCAGGATGGAGACCCCGTGCCGGTTCCTTTCCAGGTGATCCTGTCAGATTCGAACCCTCCGGGCGAGGTGCCCTTCTTCGAGACGTGGATGCTGACCTGCATGCCCGAGGAGGGGAAGATCCTCAACCCCGACCACCCCTGCTTCCGCCCGGATTCCACCAAGGTGGAGTCCCTGGTCGCCCTCCTCAACAACTCCTCTGAGATGAAGCTGGTGTAAGAGCCCACCCATGAGCCCCCACCCCAGCTTCTCTGGCCCCGTGGCCGTGCCTGAACCCACCACCCCTTTCCCGACAGGCAGATGAAGTGGCACGAGGTGTGTCTGAGCATCTCAGCTGCCATCCTGGAGATCCTCAATGCCTGGGAGAATGGTGTCCTCACCTTTGAGTCCATCCAGGTAGTGCTGGTGGGGGGCAGAGCAGGGCTGTGCTGTGTCCTGAGGGGTTGAGATGCTCCAGGGTCCCCTGTTCTGCAGCTGCCTCGGAGCTCACTGAGACTTGGGAAGGGGGAACTATGTGGCTTCAGCCCTGTGATGCTGCCCTGACCCACCGACTGACAGTGGGACTGGCAGGGACAATGTCCCCCATGGAGGAGGGAAGGGCTTGGACCCCGCAGTCGGGACCCACAGCCCTGGCAGGCGATTCCTGAGCATCCACCTGCCTGTGCTCATCCTCTGCTCCATCTCCTCTCCTAGAAAATCACGGACAACATCAAGGGGAAGGTGTGCAGCATGGCAGTGTGTGCCGTGGCCTGGCTGGTGGCCCACGTCCGCATGCTGGGCCTGGACGAGCGGGAGAAGTCCCTGCAGATGATCCGTCAGCTCGCGACCCCCCTGTACGGGGAGAACACGCTCCAGTTCTACAATGAGCGGTGAGCTCGGGCACAGCCTGGCCCTGCCCTGCTCCTGCCTCCCAGGGCCGTGCCGTTCCCTGCCCCGCTTCCCCTTCCCAGCTCCCTCCTGATCCCGTCTCTCCTCTGCAGCGTGGTGATCATGAGCTCCATCCTGGAGCACATGTGCGCCGATGTCCTGCAGCAAACGGCCACGCAGATCAAGTTCCCTTCCACGGGCATGGACACCATTCCCTACTGGAATCTCCTGCCCCCCAAGAAGCCCATCAAGGAGGTGCTGACCGGCGTGTTCACCAAGGTGCTGGAGAAGGGCTGGGTCGACAGCCGCTCCATCCACATCTTCGACACCCTGCTGCACATGGGGGGGGTCTACTGGTTCTGCAACAACCTGGTCAAGGTATGGGGGGGCAGGAGGGACCCTCAGCGCCGCGGCGGGAATGATGGGTCTGATCTGTGCTCCCAGTGTCCTCGGTGTCCCTGGGCTGGCTGCTGGGCCCTGGAGGGAGAGGACAGGCCCACCTCTGCCTATGACACCCTCCTCCCTGCCCTGCTCCCTGCAGGAGCTGCTGAAGGAGACGCGGAAGGAGCACACCCTGCGGGCCGTGGAGCTGCTCTATGCCATCTTCTGCCTGGACATGCAGCAGCTGACGCTGACACTGCTGGGCCACATCCTGCCCAACCTGCTGACGGACTCCTCCAAGTGGCACACCCTCATGGATCCCCCCGGGAAGGCCCTGGCCAAGTAAGACCCCAGACCCATGGGAGACTGTGTCCTTGGAGCCTGGCTGGGGAGGTGGAAAGATGGTCTGGGCTGGGATGGAGGTCCCAGACACCCATATCTCTCCCTGGCCCTGTCCCAGTGCTGACACTTCCCACTCTGGTCCCATTCCCTGCTGTCCCCCTCTGAGGAGGGACCTTCTGTGTCGCATCCCTGGGCTCACACCTCATCCTCGGGTGGGCTGGCAGCACCTGGCTGTGTCTCTGCTCTGTCTCCAGGCTCTCCGTGTGGTGTGCCCTGAGCTCCTACTCCTCCCACAACAAGAGCCAGGCCTCGGCCCGGCAGAAGAAGCGGCACCGGGAGGACATCGAGGTGTGTCTGGTGTGGAGCAGGGTTTGGCTGGGGGCTCTTTGTGCCCAAAAGCAGCAGTGTCTGGGGGAGGGGAGGGTGACAGGAGCGGGTGGGTGAGACCAGACTCCCTGCCCAGCTTCTCTGGGCACTCTGAGGTCTTCTGACCTAAATCCAGGGTTTTCCTTTCTCCTTCCTGGGGAAGGGGCTGGTCTGGATGTGTCCTGCCCAGGTTGGGATGCTATGGGTGAACAGAGATCATGGTCCTGGGCCCAGGGTTGGCCAGGACACCCCCCTCAGCGAGGGGCTGCTGGGGCTGAACCCCCTCTTTCTTTGCCCCAGGATTACATCAGCCTGTTCCCGCTGGACGACACGCAGCCCTCCAAGCTCATGCGCCTGCTGAGCTCCAACGAGGAGGATTCCAACATCCTCTCCAGCCCCAGTAAGTGTGAGGAATGGGGTGGGAGTGGTTCCCAGGGGGGCACCATCCTGCCTTGCTGTTCTGTTTGGCTGTGAAAGGTGCATTTGCACAAAAATCCTTCCCTTCCCAAACCGGCTGGGTAAGGATTTAGGGCTTTCAAGTGTTATTTCAGTTATCCTGGAAAAGGGAGAGGCCAAACTCTTTATTTCTGTGATCAGAACAACTGCCAGGGGTGAGGTTACACCTTCTCTCCCTTCTGGTGCCCCCCAACCCAGCACCCCACACCCGAGGGGCGCAGGGGGGCTTTGAGAGCCGTGTCCCCGCAGCCACCCTTGCCTGGGACCAGAGCCGGAGGTGACATTCCTGCTGTCTGAGGCCAAATCCTGACATTCCGGTGCTGTGAACAAGGCTGGAGCAGAGCCTTGTGGTGTCACAGGTTGCGACAGCTGCGGTGGGACACGGCCAGGGGGTCCATGTCCTGCCTGGTGGGTGCTGTCACGGCTCCCACATGCATTGTCCACACTCCTGGGCAGTGAGTCAGGGCCTTCCCTGGTCGTCGTTTCTCCCCTTATCCCAAATGTACTCTTCATTTATTAGGTTTTGACACGTCCATTGACCTCTGCTTTCGTTACTGTCGAAATACGGGCTTTTCCCTTTATTTCACTTATCTTTTTTTAACTCCTGAGGCAGTCCCACCTCTTCCCAGCGACATTCAGGACTTTTTTGGGCTGTTTTCTGCAGTGATGTGGAAACGCTGCTTCCTGCAGCGGCCACGTAACTCATGTGATTCCATGAGAAAAGTGTGGGAGGGCTTGCCTTTTTTTTGGTGAGCATCCTCAAGAGCAGCACAAGGTGGGTCCTGCTGATTTGGGCAGGAGCTGTGGACCGTGGGGGTCTGCACAAGAGCCTCCCCAGGGCATTCCCGTCCTGTTGGAGCGGAGCTGGCCCAGTTCCTCCTAGAGAAGCGCCCATTTGGGGTCAGCTCAACCCCCCTGGTCTATCTCAGGATTTGCTGCTAGATTTGGACGTGCCTCAGCTCTGGTAGCTGGGACAGCACCCTGACAGTGAGACTGGAGAGCTGCTGTGCAGCTGTTGAACATCTGGCTCTCGCACAGGATGTGTAACGTGTGTGTTGCTGCTGTTCCTCTCTCCCCGTCGTGACATCCCCTGAGAGTAGCGTGGGGATCTTCCCCCCTGGGCTCTGGGCTCCGTGTGGGCTGCCAGGGGGGACGTGGCACAGACTGTGCTGTGTTTCTGGGGTGGTACAGACTCAGTTGGGGTACGGGGGGCCCAAACCTCTCACACTCCATGGGGTCACTCGTGGCAAAGCCCCTCCTGGAGCTGGGTCACCTTGAGCGGCCAGAGCTGGCCAGGGTGGGCACGCTGGCACGGCCGAGAGGCTGTTCCTGACTCCTGTTCTGCTGCCCACAGATCGCTCCATGAGCAGCTCACTCTCAGCTTCCCAGCTCCACACTGTCAGCATGAGGGACCCGCTCAACCGCGTGCTGGGTAAGGCAGGGGTGGGTCTGTGGGATCACATCCATCCAGGCTGGGGCACCAGTGGGAGGTTTGAGCCACCCCCAGTCCCCCAAAACTGACCTGACTGTTGGTCTCTCCCTGTCCCCACAGCAAACCTCTTCCTGCTCATCTCTTCCATCCTGGGGGCCAAGACGGCCGGCACCCACACCCAGTTTGTCCAGTGGTTCATGGAGGAGTGTGTGGAGTGCCTGGAGCAGGGCAGCCGTGGGAGCATCCTCCAGTTCATGCCCTTCACCATGGTGAGCCCTGCCCCTGCTGGGGGGTGTGCTGGGGTCCCCCGGGACAGGGGCACATCTGGGGGTTCCTGCTGCCTGTCTCCATCTCTGGGGACACTCACTGTGCTTCTCCTGTGCCCCCGGGCAGGTTTCGGAGCTGGTGAAGGTGTCCACCATGTCCAGCCCCAAAATCGTGCTGGCCATCACTGACCTCAGCCTGCCCCTGGGCCGCCGCGTCGCTGCCAAGGCCATCGCTGCGCTCTGAGGGGGCAGCGCCCGTCCAGGGCACATCCCTGAGAATCCCAGGCACCCCCCTGCCAACCTGGATGCCTGAAATGGCCTCTGTCGCTGCAGCTTGGCCTCGCCCTGCCCACGGGCTGCTCCCTCAGCGCCCAGAGTCATCCCTGTGCTGCCTCGTGAGGGCTTCGAGACTGAGACGCCCCCATGGGTTTTTTTATTCTATAAATAATTCAGTCCTTTTGTAGTACCAGGTTTTACCTCATCTCTGTCTGGGATCCTGGGGCTCCCTAAAATCCCTTGTTTTGAGGGGGTGATGGGGGAGTCGGTGGCCAAGCCCTGTGCTGGGAGGGGAGTTAAATCCCACTCTCTCTGTCCCGGACCCCTGGAGCATTCCGTGCTGCCCTGGGTGGAGCAGGGATGCCTCCCTGCTGCGCTGTCAGCCGCAAGCAGGCTCTTGTTGGGAATTCCTCCACGTGAGCGTGAGTTCTTGCTGGAATTCCTCCCCATGAGTGTGAGTTCAGGCCTCGGTGAGCGCGGCACCAGTGGCCGGTGAGTAACCGCGGCCTCACCGGCACCGCACCGGCCTCGTGCTGGGACAGGCTCCCCTGGGGACTGTCCCCACGCCCCATTATCTGCTCCAGCAGTGAATCCTCCTGGAGTGTCACGAACCCCCAACCCTGAGGGGGTGGCGGGGCCGGGGCGGCTGCGCCTCTGCCCCTTCACTCGTGTTGATTCATGAGAAAGGGAAGCGGGGCCAGCGGGCACCAGCCCTTCCCTCTGGGCACCGCAGCTCCGGGACCGGCTGTGCCCCTGCCCCCTCGGCACTAATGGAATTCCCAGCTCACTCCTGACTGCTCCTGGGATTTGCTGGAAGGAGAGACCCCAATGCACTTCATGTGCTGGCTGATCCTTGGCCTTCAAGGAGGGAGCATCTTCCCCTTTCCCACTGCTCCCGTGGGTTCATCCCCGGTCCAGGGCAGGTGCAGAGCGGCCGTGGGGTGGGTGGGGCAGCTAACGGAGCCGTGGCACGCACTGGGATGGGCTGGGATGGCCTCACCAGGCCTGACACCGGTGTGAGTACCACGCTGAGCTGGCACCGACCCGCCCGGGCACCGCTGCTCGCCCAGGGGCGGCTCTTTACTGTTAGCCCGGAGCAAAGAGCAGGACCCGGCGCTCGTGGCCTTCCCGGCTCTGTCAATATTTGCCGCGGCAGCCCCGGGCCTGACGTTGGCACTGGCGCTTCCCCTTCCAGGAAGGGGCTGGAGCGGGAAAAGGAGTCTCCTGACATTGCCACATCCGTTTGTCCATCCACCCTGCCACAAGCACCCTGCCTTCCTCGCTGCTGGAAGCCGTGTCCCACTGTGGTCTCTCCGTCAGGGCTCTGGGCATGTCCCGAGGCAGCTTCGGAGCAGATTCCCCGTGTGGCAGCAGCAGCAGAGGGGTGGGTGGGTCCTCCCAACACGGGTGGCTTCCGGAGCTTTCTAGGAATCAGCTCTTGCCCAAGTGGTGCTGCCGGGGGTGGGAGGAAGCAGATGCCCCATGGGTGCCTCTTAGCCCTCGGGGGGCTGGGGCAATGGTGTGGGGGCACCAGGGGGGTTGATTTCCAATGGCAGTGAGCACCACTGAGCCGACACCAGCAGCCACAGCCCGGCCCCAAATGCCCCATTGCCTGGTCCCTTGTTCCTCTGTGTCCCCATGCCCGGTCACTCCACATGCCACCCCCCTCCAAGCAGGCAGGAGACAGCAGGGCAGAGCAAAAATAGAGTTTATTTCCACTTTTATCACACATATATATATATCTATATATAAAAAAAGAAGTAGCGTGTGTTCCTCGGGGCTGACCCGACTGCAGAAATAAATACAGTACAAAACCCGCCGCCCCCGCGCCCGCAGCTCCCACACGGCCACGGGACCGGGGCTGCGTCAGGCTCAGGGGGATGGGGCCGTGTCCAAGCAGCTCCTCCCGGCCAGGGATGGGCAGGAATAAGTTAAACTGCAATAAATACCCCGAGTTTTGGCAGGGAAGGGGGACAGAGCAGAAACACCCCCCCCACCAAGCATTGGTGCTCCCCGGAAAAGCCTCGTTCCGGGTGGGTTGCATCCCTACGGCATTTCCACCCTCCCCTCCCTCCCTAATGGCTAATAAATATTAATTACTAGAAATAACACCCATCAGATGCGTCCCTGCAGGCTGCAGCCCAGGCAGGGAGATGCTGCTCTGGAGCATCCTCATCCTCGGATGAAGGCGGTTTCCCGTGGGATGCTGCAGGGCAGCCCCTGCAGCACAAACCATGGGGAAACTGAGGCACAGGCGGTGCCACGGCAGCTGCGGGGGCTCAGCCCAGCTCCCGAACCTCGTAGCAGAGATACGCTTGTGTTTAAATATTAAACAAGGGTGATGCTGCACAGATACCCGTGCACGGATCCGCCGCGGGGATCCCCGGACCGGGGGGAGCATCCCCGGCCAGATAAATATTAAATAGCCATAAATATTAAATAAGCAGAAAAGGGGGTGCTCCTGGGATGTCCCTCGGGGGAGACATCCACGAGCAGGGGTCAGAGGCGGGTGAGGTGCCGCAGTGCCCTGTACGCCGTCTCCAGGAACCGCTGGAAGTTGGCCAGGATGAAGAAACCGCCGACTTGGTGGTGGAAGTGGGAGGAGAAGGTGGGCAGGGGGTCCGGGTTCTCCGTGGGGTACGTCACCGTGGCCAGGCCCAGGTCCTCCATCTGCAGCCGGGCAGAGGCAGCAGAATGAGCTCCGCGCTCAGAGAGCACGGAGGCATCCTGGGGATGCGGAGTGTCCCTGCTGGGCCTTCCGTGTGCCCCAGGAACGCAGCCCTCCTTCCCCTGGCGATACAGCTCCCATCCCTGGGCATTCAGCCCCTGCTGCGCCCACCCAGTCGCCCCCAAGCCCCCCATCCCACCCACCTGCTGCTGGATGTTGGAGGACAGGTTGGCCGCGTCCAGCTGCAGGGTCTCCACCAGCCCGGCGTGGCCGGGCAGCAGGTCCCGCACAGCGGCCAGGGAGCCGTGGTAGACGCGGAGCCCGGCGCGGATCTGGTTGAAGCAGGTCTCCTGCGGTGGGCACAGCACGGTCAGTGGGACCACGGCGGGGCTCTGGGGTGCCCCGAGCTGTGGCAGAGCCGGCGGGGCTGAGACCTGCCGGGCCCTGGCAGGGGTGGGCTGCACTCACCGCCTGGAAGGAGCGGCTGTGGCACTGCTCCAGCGGCACCTGCGCGATGTCCAGGTCCTGCCGCACCAGCAGCAGCTCTTCCTCCTTGCACAGCTGGAAGGTGTCGCACTGCGGGCGAGGGGGGACGGGGTCAGGATGGGCAGAGGACCCCGACACCCCCAACATCCCCATTTCTGGGGTGTGGGACCCCCCCCTACAGCCCACCCAGGAGGAGGAAGGGGATGGAGTGGACCTGCCACCGGTGTTGGCTACCCTGGCTGGTGTGTGCCCGGGAGGGTCCCTACGTGCCCCCACTGGATCCCAGGATGCCAGGGCTGAGCCCTGGGGACCCCGCAGGCTCCCAGCCCTGCAGTGCCTTGTCTGGGACCCCCGTGGGTTCCACCGTCCCCTCTCTGTGGGACTCACCACCACGTGCTGCAGCGCGGCCACGTCCCCGCGGATCTTGCGGGTGAACTCGAGGTTCCTCTGCAGGAAGAGCTGGAAGTCCTGGTCCCCGGAGAGCTCGGGCAGCGGTGCCCCGTGCAGTGCCCACCACGGTGCCCACAGCAGCGCGCCCAGCAGCGCCAGCCCACCTGCGGGGACAACAGGTCAGAGCCCACCCGACACCCCGAGGACCCCGACCCCGTGCCCAGGGTGGGGTCAGCAACCAGAACCCCCCTAAAAGAGATGGGGGCACCAGTGCAGGCTGGGGAAGGGGCAGAGAGCCCCGAGAGGGGAGAGGGATGGACTCTCCCTGTGTCTCACGGGCCATGGGGCAGTGGTGGGGCGCTCTGGGTGTGTGGATGCAGCAGGGGCTGCAGAAAGGGGGATTTATGGGTGCTCTGGGGGAAGTGGGTATTGTGGGTGCAGTAGGGGCCGTGAGCGAAGTGGGTACAATGGCAGCAACAGGAGCAGCGAGAGATGTGGGGGTTGTGGGAGCAATGGGGGCTCTGGGTGCAGTGGGCGCAGTGGGAGCAGCAGGAGGTGTGGGACAAGCGGGAGCAGTGGGGGCTGCAGCGGGTGCCGGGTACTCACGGGTGAGGGAGCACATGGTGGGTGCCCGGCTCGGCGTCTCCTCCTCAGTTCAGAGCAGCCCAGCCCAGCCCGGCCCGGCCTCCCTCTGTCCTGCCCAGCTCTGCTCATCGATCAGGGCATTTATAGCGCGGGCCCCGGGGATTCTCACCGATGTGGCAACCGCCTCGATTGCTTCATTGCCTTAATCACAGCTTTCGGATCCCGGGAACCCGGTGCTTGGCCGGGCCCACACCGCGGGGCTTTCCCGGGGCGGGTGGGCAGTGCTGCCCCTCAGCGTGGCTGCCGGTGCCCGGCTCAGCCCTAGCACCAAAGTGGGTGCCAGGCCGGGCCTGGTGGGGCCTTGGTGACTCATTAACCTGCTCCCAGGGCTCTCACCGAGCTGGCCGGAGCCCAGTGCAGCGGGGTCACTCAGAGGGTCACTCAGAGGGTCACTCAGAGGGTCACTCAGAGGGTCACTTGCAGGTGACCAGGAGAGGGGACGGTGGCTGCTGGTGTCACTCCAGGATCGTGCCCATCCCTGTTCCACGTGTGAATCACCCCCCCCCAGCTGCCCCAACCCCTCACCCCGGTGCCAGGGCGGGTGCCGGTGGTGTGACTGCAGGGTGGGACTCGGTCCTTGCGGGTCCCTTCCAGCTCAGAATGTCCTGTGATTCTGACTCTGTGCCCTTCACAGTGGTGGCACCAGCTGGAGGTGGCCAAGATGTGACCCTGTCCAGGCACCTCCCAGGGGCTGTGGCTGTGATCCTGGGGTCACATCCTGCCCTGCTGGGTGCTGTGGGGCCGGGTTGTGCCTGGTGTCCCCCATGTGCAGCAACTGCATTAGACTGAGCCCCCTCCCCCAGTGAGGGGCCAACACTCCCTGCCCTTCAGGGAAGAGGCTTCTAGGGCAGCCCCAGGTCTGGGATGACCCTTCCCGACCCTGCTACGCTGACATGGGAATTTTGGCTCGTGTCGGTTCCCGCAAGTCCTTCCAGGATGATCCCTTGGGCCGGTGCCAGCTGGACTGGCTCCTGTCTGGCACGGGCTGGCCGGGGCAGGGAGGCACCCGCTCCCCCCCCCAGCCCTGGGCAGGGTGACCCTGGGGCAGCGCTGAGCTGGGGGGCCTCATTCTGCACCCCTGACCCCTGGCAGGGTCCCATCCCTGTCCTCTCAGAGGCCATGGGGACAAGGATGGGGACAGGTTGCAGACCTTGCTGGGCGTGAGGATGGGCCACACACCCGGTGGGGTACAGCCCATGGGCTACACTTTGCGGGGTGCAGTTTGTGGGGCACAACCACAGCGCCAGCCCCGGGAGCTGCTCCCACCTCCAGCTGGGAAACGAACCCCCATCAGCTGCAGGAAATCCATGGGCACCAAACAGGTCTTCCCTCTGGAACCTAAATCTGACCTCCCTTCAGAACCCGGGAGCACCAAGTGTTCTGCTCTCGGATCCTGTGAGAGGACCTTGGCAGTGGGGACTGTTTGTGGGATTTTGGGAAGCAACAGCCCCTCCCAGCTTTGCCTGGGCCATCCCAGGGGTCAGGGGAAGCTGGTGGCCACGGAGGGACTCCATGTGGTCCCCCTGGACCAAGGGGGCCCTGAGTGCCCACGGGATGACTCCGGAGCGGATCTGCTCTCTCAGCAGGTTGGTGCTTTCAGGAATTGTGTTGGGGGGGGAGGTTGAATCAGCGCCTGGTGGGGCCCAAAGCCCCCGTCAGCTTTCCAAGGAAGGAAGTGGTTTCGGACCCGAAACTCTGTGGGTGTTGGGGGGTGGGGGGTGGAGCTGGGGCAGCACAATCCCCCACATGGGTCTTGAGCTGCCCAGCCCAGCTCTGGGGACTGCCCTGGGCACTCACCCTGCTGTTTCAGCCTCGTGGTCACCCTTACTCTTCACGTGGCCCAAGCTGGGAACCCTCATACCCTTCCCCCTGCCAACAGGTCCTGGGGTGTCCCTGTGTCCCCAGTGCCAGCCCTGGCTGTCCCCCTTAGCTGGGCT
Source organism: Pseudotriccus pelzelni (assembly GCA_035584735.1). Classification (NCBI taxonomy): domain Eukaryota; kingdom Metazoa; phylum Chordata; class Aves; order Passeriformes; family Tyrannidae; genus Pseudotriccus; species Pseudotriccus pelzelni. The sequence continues at coordinate 1,791,860 of JAWMRA010000076.1, read as the reverse complement.
CTCGCTTTCCCTGGTCTCCCCCAGGGACCTCTGAAACAGGAATGGGCTGGGGCAGCCCCACACTTGACCCTCAGCCTGGCCCCTGTCCCAGCATGGGCGTGCTGGGGGATTCCCAGATTTTCCTGGAGAACCGATCCCAGATACCGGCAGGATCCACCTGGGGCGGCTGCACATCCCCTGTCACCATCACCCCTGGGGGCTGGGGTTGTGGGGCACAAGGGGGGCCCAGCCTGGCCCTGTGCCTTTTCCCAGAGAGATCCCCCTGGAACCCCATCCCTGAGCTCCCAACCCCGCTGGAACAAAGCTCCAGCCCTCGGGATGCCCGAGCCAGCCCCAGCCCCACCTCTGATCACCAGCCTTGCGGAGGGAGCAGAGACCCCAGACCAGCCCCGTTCCACACCCCCTCCCAAGAAACCCACGGCAGGAGCCGTCCAGGCTGGTGTTTTTCCGTCTTTTATTTTAAAATTCGTCATTGAAGTTTAACAAAGTTTGACCCCGCTGCGGGAGCCGGGGGGGCCCTGGCAGAGCCCCCGCTCCTGCCCCCTGCCCGCTCCAGCCCCGCTCCCCTCACAGCCCCCCTGGCACCAGCTCCGACATCACCACAGGGATCCTTCCAGGGATGTTTATTTGGGGAAGGGGTCCCGCCGTGGGTGCAGGGGGTCAGGGGCTGCGGGCCCAGGGAACCCCCCGTGTCCCCTCCCACAGTACAGACATGCAGAGATTTATAAAAGGGAGGGTTCGGGGGGGCCCTGCTCAGCCACCATCTGCCCGAGGAACAAATAAAAAACACAGCCAGGGCCCCGGGTCACGGAAAACCGTCGTCATCGTCCTCTGCCATCTCCTTGGCGAACTCCAGGTCCTGCTGCTCACGCTCCCGGCGCTCCTGGAAGGCAGAGGGGTTGGTGGCAGGTGGGAACAGGAGCCACGTCCTTCCCGTGGCCGCAGGGACCAGGGTGAGATCTCACCTCTGCAGATTCCAAGTCCTTGTTGTACGATTTGGGTGGGAACCTCATGGCCTGGAGAAAAGGGGGGAGGAGGAGGAGCTCTGAGCTGAGCCAGCCTGGGGCTGTGTCCTGCAATCCCCAGGGCTGTCCCCTGCCCTCAGGGACGCGGGGCCAGGCCGTGCTCACCTTCACGGACATGTTGTGGATGTCGAGGCAGAAGGAGATGCGCTGGTGGAAGGCCAGCTGGGGCTCCCGCGTGGAGTAGATGTCGATCATCTCCTTGGACTGGACGTAGCCCTTCTCGTGGTTGATGCTGGCCTCGATCACGCCGTCCCGGATGGCCTGTGGGCAGGGGGCAGGGCACGGCGTGTCCCCCAGGGTCGGGATGTGGTGCAGGGAACGTCCCCAGCTCTCCCTGGAGGGGCCTCAGGCCGGACACGGTGATGCCACAGGAATGGAGCGCGGGGGGCCAGGGCACAGCTGGGAGGGCCGTGGGCACCCCGGGACTCCCCGTGCCGGTACCTTGGCAACGATGAACTCGGCGTCCTCCGGGCTGTCCAGCTGCAGCTTCTGGGCGATGTCGGCCAGGGAGATGCGGGAATACGAGAGGCTGATCATCCGGACACCTGCGGGGACAGCGGGATGCAGCACCCCAGGACCACGGCACCGCCCGGGGGGGTCCCAAACACCCCCCTACCTGTCTTGATGACGTTGTGCCTCAGCCGGATGATGAGGGTGTAGGTGCCATCTGCCTGGAACTTGTCTCCAAACTGGTCAAGGACTTGGTTGAACTTGGCCAGGTTCCCCGTCCTGACAGCTGGAGGGGAGAAAGTGGGAATAGGGGAGGGAGAAAGGCCAGGAAACATGAGGCAGGGCTGACTCCCTTCCTCCTCCTCCTTCCCAAGTGGCATATGCATCTGAGTCCCACCAAGGGGAGAGAACTCCCCTTGGGTGCCTTCCCACTCAGGGCATTCCATGGCCCTATGGGACAGGGAGGGGCAGGAGGGCATACCCTGGGTCAGCAGGAAGTAGGGCATGAGCGAGCGCTTGAGCGAGGGCTGCCGGAACTGCAGCCTGTCCGGGATCTCCCCGAGCAGCAGCTCCACCACGATGAGCAGCTTGTGCACCTGGGGCAGGAGGAGACCCTGGGTGAGTCCCTGTGGGGCCTGAAACCACCCCTGTCCCTGTGGGGCCCAACCCCAGGAAGTCCAGAACCCATTCCCATCCCTGTGGGGCCAGGGAGATCCCAGATCTGTCCCTGGGAAGTTCCAAACCTGGGACATCCCACATTCATTGTCCCTGCAGGGCCCAACACCCTGGGCAGTCCCAAAGCTGTCCCCACGGGGCTTGATACACTGGGAAGTCCCAACCCCAGGAGGTCCCAAACCCGAAGGGTCCCAGACCCACCCCCAGCCCCGGAGGGTTGCCAGGCTGTCCCCCCTCACCGTCTGCTTGAAGCCCACGGCCGTGTGCTGCGGGGCCTTGCGCAGGGCGTTGGTCATGGTCCGCCGCGCCTCCGAGTACTCCAGCTGGATGGCCTTGATCCGCCCTGCGCCCACACGGGGCCGGTTGGGAAAGCCACCCAAGTGAATCCAACCCGACCCGTACGCACGGGGCTCCAAATCCTGCCTGGAAGCCCCATCTCCAGCTGCTCAAAGGGGTTTCCAGGGAAGCGGGGGCGGCTCCCCCGGGGTGGGACACGCTCACCTGTGTAGTACAGGTACCGAGCCCACTCGTTGTTGTTGGCCTGCTCGGGGAACACGGACTTGGAGACGAGCTTCTCGGCCTGGTCGTAGAGGTTGTAGTGGAGGTAATTCCTCAGGAGCAGGTTGAGCAGCGTGGCCTGGCCGTCGGCGTCGTGGCGCAGCGTGGCCGTGCGGAGCCGCGCGTGCAGGAAGCTGCGGGACGGCACGGGGAGTCAGGGAGCGAACCCGGAGCGGGGACACCGAGCTCGGGGACAGCCCACCCGCAGGGCCCGGCCCACCTCCGGACCACGTCGAGCTTGTTCAGGAACTCGTAGATGCGGGAGTGGTAATAGTAGCACTTGGCCACCACCAGGTCCAGGGCCCGGCGGTTCTGGGAGCTGATCTTCTGCATCAGGTCGTCGGACACTTTCTGAGCCTGCGGGAGGGGAAGGGAGGTCAGAGCAGGGGGATTGATCCCGGCAGGGGCAGAGACCACCCGGGCCGAGGGGTGGCCTCCCAACACCCTTGGGATGAGGGCACAGTGTGGGGCAGAGCCAGGTGGTCCCTGACACTCCTGAAGGACAGCAGGATCAGCTCGGGGGTCTCACCTCGGGGTACCTCTTGCTGTTCATCAGGTAGATGACAAGCAGCAGCTGCAGGTAGGTCTCCACCTCTGGCAGGAGAGGGGCTGAGGCCGCTTTCCCCGTCCGCGGGCGGAACTGCAGCTCAGCTTCCGTGTCCATGGACTGAGGGGACAGAGATGTGCTGGATCCCTGTCAGGGTGTGACAAGAGCCAGCCCAGGCTGCTCTCGTGACAGTCCCATCCCTGCCCAGGGCTGCAGT
>JAWMRA010000076.1:1773865-1786672 GCA_035584735.1 Pseudotriccus pelzelni | reverse complement strand
CCAGGCTGGACAGGGCTTGGAGCAACCTGGGATAGTGGAAGGTGTCCCTGCCCATGGCAGGGGGTGGGACTGGATGATCATTCAGGTCCCTTCCAACCCAAACCATTCCATGATTCATTTGCCATTCTTGTTTCACAGCAAAACCCCTCCACGTGAAAATTCCAGGACTCAAAACACAAGTTTTTACCTGAATACTTAACTTTATTAGTCTCTCTTAGAACACTGTACAAAGGAGTAATAAAAATATTCACACTTTATTTTAGAAAGTTCTCTACTCGAGACTCCTGTATCCACAGCAAAAAGAAGGGCTACTGGGGAAAAAAAAACCAAACTAAAACTTTGTACAGAACATTCCTTTAAAAAAAAACCCTCCCAATTAATTCAGCTCATTAAACTGATCCAGGGAGGATACAGATACACCAACACTCGCATGCTTAAAAGCTATTATAGGCAATGATAAAGCAACATAAGTTACAATGAGGAATATTAATGTGTTAACCCACTGCTGTCCCCTCCTCGAGGGCCAGTACCGAGCTTCTAAAAACAACCCAAAATTCAAAAATAAAAGTACTCAGGAACGAAGTAGCCCTAAATCTTGTTTATTTTAAAGGCTTTTCCCTGCGAAGGTTTGGACTCTTTGCCGCCCTGGCAGCTCTGTTAAACGAATCCCAAGACAGGATCCCTAATTCAGGAGCATCAGGCTGGGAGGACTTGCTGGTTTCCCGACTGTCCTGGGGCAGGGACTGCTGTACCCTGTGGATACGTGCGTGGTGCTGACAGTGGCTTAGGAGGCTTTGCCCAGTGCAAGGCTGCTGCCAGTTCCTGAGAAGGGTTCCAGGCTTTCAAAAGCTTTTCTCTTTTCATTGCAAACCAAAGAGAAAAGCTGCTGAAGTACCTGCTCGCCAGGAATCGTCTCTCCATCACAGGGTGGAGCCCACCTTGATCTCTCCAGGTAAGATTTGCCCTGCTTACGATACAGGACAAGTTTCATAGGAAAATCCATCAGATCAGAATCCCATTTAAAAGTGATCAGAATCCGTTTAAAATCAGCAATGGTCACTGATCTCCTCCACGCAGGTACCTGGGGAAAACTCCCCTTTAAAAGGAGTTCTGCTCGTGTTTGGGTTCTCCACCTAAAACGTGGCTCCATCCCTGATCTGTCACCTCTGAGGACACGTCTGAGAACCCCTCAGCCTGCCTATGCCGTCCTTTCACTTCAGACTCTCTCAGGTACCCAACAATAGTGGCTTAATTACAATTAACTTATTGCTTTTCTATTTTTGATTAACCTTGACATCTACCCTTAAGTTGGGATCTTAAGGATGATTCTACCAGGTTTCTAATTGTTCAAATACTTATTAATTGTATACAGACACTTAACACAACACAATATAACGAGATATCTTTCTTCAACTCACTTCTTTCCATATTTCTCCTGTTTCCATTTATGCTTCCCTTGATTGGACTAACTCAGCCCAAGTTAACTGCAGTTATTCCATGGAAAAATGATGCCTGTGTTGTAAAGTGTCACTGTCACATAATCCCCCTGGGTAGGCTGTTTTCAATCATTTGTGTGAAGGAGGGAAATCAGAAAACTTGATTTTTGCTGTTAGGCAAAGCCTTAATTATAAATTTTGGACTTCAGGCTTTAAAACCCGCTTGATTGAGAAGTTTATAACCCGATTCTGGTTCACAGTTATATTTAATTTAACAAAACAGAGTCAGATGTGCTTATTGTCAGTGACCAGCACGAATGCTCAGACTCTCAGCTCTTGTAGTGCCTTCAGGCAGGCTGTGGGAATTGCTGTATCCCATCAAGAAAAGCTAATCCCTTCAATTTATAATTATTCTAAAATTATCAAACCTGCCTTAAAAAAAAAAAGCCATTTCTCCCTTTGTTTTCTACCAAAACAATTCATTCTCTTCCCTCTGGAGATGGAGGTTGTGCCTGGGCAGACACTGGGGTCTGTTCAGCACCACACAGGATTTCGGGTACAGCCTCAGCCACCCTGCCAGGACCTGCCCCCCGGAGCGGCCACTCCCGCAGGGATCCTGCTCATTTCTGTGCCATTTCCAAGCTGATTGATGCAACATCTCTATTTTGATAACAATTATCATTGTCTAGTAGCTTAAAGAGCCGATTAGGGTAGAGAGTACCTTAACTAAAGCAGCAGTCCTTATGTCCTGGGGGTTACGTTTAAGGTTTAACCTCCCCATCAGGGAAATTGCACGTCTGTCAACACCCTGGGGTCTCCAGCCAGACTCTTTTTCTCTTTCTACCTTCTTGAAAACATCCTTTTCACTTCTATTTCCACTTTTCAAACATATTAGGGAGTGATTCTCCCTGCATTCCAGCAGCCCTCTGAGGTACACTGACTGTTTTCCCTTCCCCATAGCAGTCCCATAGGAAGTCTGAGAGAGAGGAGTGAAGCAGCTTCCCTAAAATTATGCAGAGAGTAACAGATTTTAGGTGCAAACCTGAAATTCCCCAATCCATGTCCTATGCTCAGGCCATCCAACAACTCAACACTCTCCACCGTGGCCTCTAAAGCTGGAATTGCTACTGCAGGAACAAAAATAGCAGATTTAAAAGGTTTTATGCCGTTGTCAGAAAGATAAGACAACATAAGCACTAAGACAACAAAAATACAGGTTTTCATGGGGTTTCAGGGCGAGCGTGAGGGGAAACATCCCACCTGGAACACAACCCAGAAGAAAATGGGACTATTTGGAACAGGAAAAAGCTGTCTCAGCCAGGAAAACTGAACCTCTTTGAGGTGGTAATTTGAGGGAAAAGGCTCGAGTTTGTTCCTCTGTGAAAAAATCTGTTATCAGTGGCCCACTGAATCCCTCTGCTGGTCAATTCATCTGCTGCTGCTGCTGCTCCTCACGCAGCCCTTGGGCGTGGAGCTGAGGGGACAGACTTCCAGGTAATCCAGAAATCCAACCCTCACCTCCCTCAAGCCCATGGATAACTGGAGAACTGGCAAATCCCAATCACACCGACTTAACCAAGGAGCTGAGGAGAAAAATTCCAATTAAAGTCAAGGAGGGCTGTGTGCTTGATTAGAGCAATCAGCCCTCCGCCTCGTTTGGCCTGTACCTATCCAGTGTGAGCCTCTCCCACACCTCTCCATGTCCCTGTCCCTGTCCCAAGGAGCTCAGTGGCATTTGTTGTCAATCATTAAATCATCCACCCCCAGCCCTTGATCCAAATGCCCTTTGAGCCCTCCTGTGCTTAAAAACCAGCAGTGAGGGGGAGGAGAGGAGTTACCAGGACAGATTTGGGGTATAAACTGAAAATAATGAGCATGATTTGGGATCTATCCACCTTTTCCTTGGACCACATGGATGGTGCCACAGGAAAGCGGAAGCTTTGTCAAACTGCAAGTTGTTCTTAGGAAAAGAACTTCCCTTCTCAGTGGTGTCAAAGACTGCAAAATAAAAATCTGTCGTTCTCTTTCTCCCTCCCACTCCCCCGCCTAGAACTGGAACTCAGACCCCAAAACAATCCAGCCCTGGGAAAGTCGGGCTGTATCCCTTTGGATTTCCCCCACGTACTGCTCAAAGCACCCAGCTTCAGGAAGGGAAAGGTATTTTAAAGTGCATTTACCACAGCAATAGTACCAGCACTAAAAGCTTTTCCCCTCACCCCTGTCCTTGTCATTCCATGTCTGGGACAGATGAGACTCCTCCCAGAATTCATCCTCGTTGTACCTCCAAGTCTCAGTGGTTCTGCATCTATTGGTGACACTGGGATAAGAGAAATCCGGTGTCGCTTGTCCCGCTCCGCACTAAACTCTACTCTGGAGCTGGTTTGGATTTATTGGGCACGAGGATCCAGCATGCGGAATGTGTCTGTTGGGACCTGCGTTGGAACAGCCGCTCCGAAATCACATCCCAGTCCACGCGGGGGGAGGAAACAGGGCCGGGGAGAAGGAATTCCCCCTTTTTCTGCTCCTCCGCCGTCCGTTCCAGCCACGCCGCTCAGTACTTGTTGATCCCAAAGATCCGGACTCCATGGAACTGAGGCAGTTTGGGGATCAGGACGCTCATGAGGGAGATGGTGTTGATGATGAAGTGTATCCGGTCGTACTTGGTGTAAAAGCTCGTTAGAAAATACCTGGAAAAGAAGGGTGGGAACAAAGAGGGAGAGGCAAACTGAGCTGTGGCGTTCCACGTGTCTGTGTCCCAGGACGGAACACTGGTGGGTACGGGGACTGCTGGGCCACCCTGGAATACTCACAGGACGATGGGCATGATGGTGAGGAACTTGCGGGAGGCGGTGAACTGGACTCCGTAATCCATCTGCTCCCAGTGCGTGAGCAGCCGGGCCTTGCCCTGGTCCGGGGTCTCGAAGGGGGTTCCCTTCACGGTGTGCAGGAAGATGTACATGCTCTGCAGGGCACACAGCGTGAGGCTGGCGGGGGCCCTGCCTCCCAAAATCCCAGCCAGGGCAGCGCGCTCGGGCGCCTGCAGCCCCGCGCCGTCCCACTAGAGGGATGCGGAGCTGCTGGAAAACCGGGAGCGGCCATGGAAGCGGGGGAAGGAGAGCAGGGAAAGGCCGGGGCAGCTCGGCTGCTCCACGTGAGGCCTCTCGCTCGGCTCCTGGGTGTGAGCCAAGGAGGTGGTGGCAAGATTACAGCCCTGGGATCTCTGGGATCGGGAGATTAGCACCCGCCTGCCGCGGCGCGGCAGAAACCTCCGGAAAACGTGCTGGGACAGGGTCTGTCACCCCCCGATTACCCGGGGAACGCAAGTCACAGACAAACACTGTCTGGCTACATCACAGCTCCTACGGACAGACACTCCTGGCACTTAAATTCCCTTTTTGTTCCCACGACCTAAAGCTGTCAGAGAAGGGGGATGAGGAGCCAGCCGCTTGTGAGCCGAGCGCTGAGCAGCTCCAGTTTGGGAGTCTCGGGTTGGTTTTATCCCCCACTAGGAATAACTTTAGCATGATGGTCCCCAGTCCGTGTTATTTTTGTCTCTGGACTGGGCTGAGATGTTATTTAAAATTAAGGATACAGAATCAACTGCTGCATCTGTGAAGCATTCTGTCCCCTCTGCCTGTGAGGACCTGTTTAGGGACCTGATCTCTAGAGAGGGGAATCAGTTCCTTAACTTTTACTTCAAGCAGAAAAACATCTGGGGTTTAATCTTGTTTCCTTAATTCTGATGAGGCCAACTCGGGTTTTACCAACCCAAGTGACACTTTGGCAGTGTTTGGGGCCTGTCCCAGACTCCTGCAGGGACACAAAGAAGGACCTGCCCTGAAGGCAAATAAATCCCCTCTGAGCAGCCTCACCGGGTGTTGCTGCCTCACCTGCACCTGGGCTGGATTTAAATCCATGACCCAGAGGCACCGGCACAGGCTGAGGGTTGCAGGTTGAGCAACTCCCCCGGCACCTTTGGAAACACCGAGGAGCCGTTCCAACAGGGATCTCAGCGGGTTGCTCAGAGGCTCCCCCGGGGCCGCGCCGCCCCCTTACCAGGTTGTGGATGATGTTGGTGAGGGTCCAGACCACGGGGACGCTGAAGAAGGGGATGCTGAGCAGCACGACGTGCAGCAGCCCGATGCCCAGCACGTAGGACAGCCAGATGCCGCGGCTGTTCATGACGCGCGTGTTGGGGTTCACCTCGCTGTGCGCCGTCCCCACGTTCATCCTGCCCTGGCGTCCCGCGGGAGCCCCTGCAACGCACACACACACACACACACACAGAGCGAGGTCAGAGCGCGGCCCCAAAGCGCTCAGCTCGGCCGAGCAGCGGCCGGTTTGTCAGGCAAACCCCCCAAATCTGCCGCGTGCTATAAAAATCCCCAGGCAGCTCGCTCCTCTGCCCCTCGCCGCTGCCGCTCCCGGAGCTGACGTCGCCGAATCCGGGAGCGGTTCAGATTTGGGAATAACGTGTGGGAAGCCTGTCTGTGACAGAAGCTACTTGTGATTTGAGATGTTTTCCCGGAGCCAAGGTGTCGAGGTTCAATCCCACGTTTCGCCTGACAAAGACTCAAACCAATACTTTCAAGCGCTTTCAAACCCTCGTCGTGGTGTTAATCATGGAAACGCGCGGCGCAGGAAGCTTCCTGCGTGCTTATGGAGTCAGCAGGCCTGAAACTTGGGGAGAGAACACAGTATTTGCTGAGGAAAGGCTCTGTATCAACAGATCTCCTAATTAATTTAACTAAATTAACAGGGTTCTGCACAGCCCCGGAGGTTTGCTGGTCTCCTGCTCTGCCTCGCTTGTTTTGCCTTCGGATTTAAGACTTACAGAGAGGGGGAAAAAGAGGAACAAAACAATTTCCCCCCAGGGAAGGAATGAGATTCTTCTTGAGGAATGTAAAAAGGGAGAGATAACAGGGCAAAGTGCCATGGGAGGATATTTCAGGAGGAAGAGCTGGGGAGGAGGTGGCTCTTCCCCTACCTGGAAAGGACGGCTGCCATGTAGGAGGAGCACAGAGATGGTTTTCTGGACAATGCCAGGAAGGAGAGGAAGCAAGAGAGTGTCACCCTCTGGGGGCAAGTCCTTGGAGTGGTGTCCCACGGCCAGTGAAGGTATTGAGTGGGTTTTTGGACTGCCAGTGCCAGTGGCAGCAGGAATCCATCAGTTCCCAGGCCGGCTGGAGCAGGACAGCTCTGGTTTACTGGCTTCCAGGGATTACAGGGAACAGCACAAACTAAACCTACTGTAAAGCTGAAAGTCTTCACACCGAGATCAGGGAAATTCTCGTGTAAAATCATCTCTGTGTCCCAGGGAAGCAGAGTTTGATGGGATGATCCCTCCTTGGATCCGGGACCCCACGGCGAGGGCTGTTTCCTGCCGCCTGGCCTCGTGGCTCTGCCGTTGGTTCCCACAGCTGGAAGTCGTGTTGCTGTTCCCTCCAGCTCTCCGGGGGCGAGCCCGAGCCAGCTCCAACATCACACTCTCCTCACTGCCAGCTGTTCCCAGCTCCTTCCTGGAGCACCAGGCCTGGCTTGTCTCAGGAGCTGGCGCAGGCCCCGCTCCTGCCCGGGGCTGGGGCTCAGAGCCAGCTTCCACTCCACAGCTCCAGGGATGCTCCACGTAACTTCCAAACCTCCTCCAACCGCACAGGCGGCCGTTGCTGCAGATCCTCACCTCCCTCTGTGAGGTGGGGAAGGATTTTGTTTCCAGGAAAGAGGCTGCGGCTCTGCAGGGTGTTCACTTCCTTGCTGCCCATCTCCCGGGTCACTGGCTTGGGGGATATTCCTGAGAACAGCCCAAAGTGTGGTCTGGAAGCAAGACTGGGAGCCAGAGCTCAGCACTTCACCCCTGGCAGGGGGAACAGCTCCAGCCTGAACCTGCTGCAATTCCCAGGGGCTCTCAGAAGGAAAACTGGGGGTTGTGGTGAAGGATAAATGAGTCAAAAAGACTCAGATTGTTACAACAACAACGAAAAGCAAAACACCCTGTGGAATGTGTAAATAGGAGTGCTGACTGTCAGACATGGGAAACAGTTCTCCTGGATGTTGGGAGAACACTGTCCAGTCCTGGGAGGAGCTGGAGAGCATCCAGGGAGAGCAGAGAGAATGAGCAGAGGTGTAGGAAAAACATGACCTGCAAGGACAGCTGGAAGGAAACGGGTTTGTTTAGTCTGGAGGAGGCTGGAGAGAGGCGTGAGGAACAGTCCCGACTCTCCACAAAGAGCTGTGCCTGTGGGATTCCAGCTGTCCCTGTGGGATTCCAGCTGTGCAGCAGCAGCAACCACACGGCTGGGGCTCGGAGTGACGTGGAGGTGCAGGAGGAGGGACGCTGGAGGGGACTGCCCATGAAAAGGGTCCTGTGCTCTCAATGGAGGCCTTCAAATCTAGTTTCATCAATGGTTAAAAAACTCAGATTCCTCTTTGGTCGCCCAGGAGGCCTCTCCAGGAGCCTCTCCTGAAGAGATGCTTTTATTTCCAACCACTAATGTAACTTCCAAAAACTAAGGACCAAATTAGACTTGGTCCCTCCTGCAAACGAGGGCAGTTGCAGACCCACAGCAGGGTGGGAAGGGCCCAACTTGGAAGCTGTATGTGAAGCAATGCCTCTCCTTCTGCCTCAGCTTCCCTTCCTTGTAAAATTAAGGAATACAGGGGTGGAATGCCGGAACACAGGAGAGGTTAACTTATTCGCGCAGGAGATAAGGAGATGCCAAGCATTCAGCGCTCCATGAGGGTGATTCCCTGTCTCCAACTCTGTCCTTCCCTCCCTGTTTCACCTGCAGATCTTTCCAGCTCTGCCCTGGGCCGTTCAGCCCTTGCCCCAGTTCTCCCAAATTTCGGATTGCACAAGCCTGGCTGAGGGCACATGAGCTCCCAGAGCTCCCTCCCTACCCCCATCCCTCACCCCATGTTTGCTTTCTGTTTCCACAGCAGGATTTGTTCACCTGCAGGAAAACAAGGCACAGCCCCCCATGGGAAGGACTCCAGCCTGTCCTTCCCGGAGCAGCTGCTGCCAGGCTCTGCTTTCCCACTCTTGTTTTGGGACAGAAGAGCCTGACTGTTGCACCAGGCAGAGGGTGAAGGTCGGGGCTGTGCTGACATTGGACAGTGGCCATCCAAGAAGGGGAAAAGTCGGAGCTGTGGCCAGTGGCAAAGGGCACAGTGTGATGCCAGAGCCGAGCTCTCCCTCCGCTCCATCTTTCCCGCGTCCTGCTCCCTGTCCAGGTGCAGCTGCTTCCCCACCTTTGCCCCCAGAGCAGTGTGACCACCATGTGTTCCCATCCCCTTGCTTAACACTCAGACTTGATGATCTTAAAGGCCTTTTCCAACCTAAATAAACAATTCTATGACTCGGCAGGGCTGTCACCCTTCCCCAGGGATTGCAGGATCACACTCTGATCCTGGCACTCCACTGCAGGACCTTCACCTGGGCTGGAGAAGGAAAGAGGGCTCAGCTCTTGATCTCCCCAGTGTTCCCAGGCTGCTGCTGACAATGACCCCACGGATCAGATCCCGATCTCTGGCAGCAACAGCAATCCCCATCTCCCAAACAAATCCTTTACACCCTTCTTTGCTGATGGCATCGGAGTTTGAACCAGAGGGCACTGGTGAACTGGGCTGTGCTGGGAGGCGGCTGCTGACTGGGACTGGGAACACGATGCCCCGGGGCCGCGTTGGACACGTCTGAGCCCCAGCGCTGCTCGGGGCGTCCTCGGGGTCCCGGGGCTGGCAGAGCCCGGGTGGGACACGGGGACGAGGACACGGATGAGCCGTCCCGACCGAGGGCGGGGGCTCTGCCCGTCTCAGCCTGTTCTCCTGGATTTAAGGGGAAATCCTGGGAAGGCCGAGGCTGGGCTCCTCCGGGTCCCGGACTCCTCTTCCCTCCCCGTCTCCCCGGGCCGGGCCGGTGCCTCGGGGGGAGCAGGACCCGCTCCGGGCCGGGCTGTGCACAGCGCGACCCCCGCCGTGGGGACCCCCCCCCCCGCTCCCCAGCTCCCTCCCAGCACCCGCTGCTCTCTTTCGGGGTGTTTTCCTCTCGGGCCGGGCCCACGCGAGGCATTTCCCCCCGGGGCCCCGCCGCGGGGCTCGCCCCCCGCGGCCCGCAGGGAGGGCCGAGCCCCCGGCCCGCACTCACCGCTCCCGCACGGCCCCGCACGGCCCGGCCCGGCCCGGCTCGGCTCGGCGGGGCCGGCGCTCGCTCCCGCTGCGCTCCCGCTGCGCTCCCGGCGCGCTCCCGGCGGCCCCTCGGCCCGCCCCGCCGCGGCACGCCGGGACCGGTCGTCCGGCAGCGCCGGCAGAGGCGGGGCCGCCGCGGGAACCGGCGGGAGCGGCGCGGGGAGGGCGGATGGAGGGAGCCCCAGACCCGGCTGGGTGCCCGGGCAGGGTGGGCAAACGCCCCCGGCCGCCCTCAGACGGAGGGTGGGGGGGACAACCGGAGCGGCTTCCCCCAGCCGCACCAGAGCAGCTGTGGCTGCCCCATCCCTGGGAGTGCTCAAGGCCAGGTTGGACGAGGCTTGGAGCAACCTGGGATAGTGGAAGGTGTCCTTGCCCATGGCAGGGTGTGCAAATGGGGGCTTTTAAAGCTCCCTTCCCTCCCAAACCTCTCTGATGCCGTGACTCCATGAAAATCCCGGCAGCGGTGCTGTGCAGGCCGGCAGCGCTGCGGGACACCCGGCCAAGGTCAGGGCTGGGAGCGAGCGCAGGATTCCAGCGCTGGAGCGCGGGGGGGAGACCATCTGGCCCCGCTTTTGTTTGCACAACCATCAGAGCTCGTCGCGTGGGGCTGGCACGGCCCGCAGGGGCCGCAGCCATCTGTGCAGGGCTCTGTGTGTGCCCGCCGGCTCTGCCAGCGCCGGGGCCACTGCGGGCTGTGAACCCCCTGCCCGGAGCCACACTGGGGTCCTGGGCTGAGCCCCCTCCGAGCTAAGCCCTGGCTGCGGTGGCTGCCCACCCTGTACATGTGGCTCTGCTGATGCCACTCAGAGCCCCCCAGCCTGGCACAGACACTTCCAGCGCCCCGGCCACTCGGCACAGAGGGTTTGGTGTAGGCCCGGGTGGATTCCCAGCGAGACTGGGGTTCCCTGGGTGCCCCTGGGCCTCCGTGGGGGTCCCGGGCTGAGCTGAGCATCCTGACCCCAACTGTGTCCACCCAGCCTTGGCTCCAGCCGCACAGCCGGCTCTTGGCATGCTGAGGGCACGGAGACCCTGCCAGCTGCCGGGGCCGGGGCTGCCGGGGTGTCACACGCTGGCACCGCGCTGCTGGCAGGGCACGGGGTCACTTCCCAGAGCCAGGGCTTGGCAGCGTCTTCTTCCAGAGGCCTTTGGGCACAGAGGGACACACACTCGTGGGTAAAGCAGATGAAGGGCCGCTGGTGGGTGTAGTGGCTGCCACCCTGGAGAGCCCTGTCCCTGCCCGGCTCCTCCGGGGTGTCCTCATGCCAGGGCACGGTGCGGGGATGCCGGTGTGCAGAGGCGGGAGATCCCACGGGATCCGGCCCTGCTTTGCAGGAGATCCACGCACGCACAGCAGGCTCTATTTTTATCCCGCTCCTGCCTGACTGAGCAGCTCCCTGCGCGGTGACATCTAATTTAGCAGCTTCCCCGCACCCCGCTGGCTCCGCACGTGAGGGGGAAGCACAATGCAGCAGCTATTTTTAAACGCCCATAAATATTCATACCTCTCCGTGATGCAGCAGCCGCTGCTGCCGGTGCGAGCGCGGGGGGGGGTGGGACCCGCTCCCTGGGCTCCCTGCACCTCGTCCACCTGCCCAGGGAATGCCGGCACCGGGGGCGGGGGGTTCCCGGGGGATCCGATCCCACCCGCTCACCGGCAGCTGCGCCCGCGTTCCCCCCGTGCTCGGGGGGGCTGTTCCCGTGTGGATTCCCAGGCCTCGCTCGCTCGGTCCCGGTGCCGGGCTGTGCTCAGCTCCCGCTCTCCCGGCTGCCGGTCCCGCTGCCCGGTCGATGCTGGTTGTATTTAGCTCCGTGGTGGCAGCGAGGAGCCGGTTCTGGCTATTTTTAGCCATCCTGCGGTGGGGAGGGTCTGCGTGGGTCGTGCTGCACTGCAGAGTTTGGGCTGGTGGGTGCTGTGTCCTCCACGTGGGACCCCTGTGAAGCTGCTCCTGCTCCCGGGTGTGACCTGCAGCCGGAGTCACCCACCTCTTTTCTGAGTCCCAGCTCAAGCCCCCCGAGCCCCTGCCTGTCCCCTCGGCCCTGTCCCATGGCTGCGTCTGTGTCACCGGAGCTGTCCCTGTGCTGCCACATCCCAGCACGGCTCCTGGTGGCACTGGGAATGGTGACGGGCAGCACGGGGCTGCTCCGCTCCCCAGTGGAACGGGGAGACAGCAGTGAAGAGCCTGAGAGCACCCACCGTGGCTGCTGATTGCTGCCTGCCGAGCTGTCCCAGGACAGCCCTGCCCGGCGAGCCCGGCACCAACGTTTGGTTTGGCTCTGGTCACGGAATCATCAAAACGACCTCCAAGATCATCGACTCCAACCACTAACCCGGCACTGTCACCTTCACCACCCGTGTCCTCAGGTGCCACATCCACACGTCTCCTGAACGCTTCCAGGGTCGCAGCCCCTGCGATGGCCCCGGTGGAGCGTGGGGGGCTCTGGGGACCATCCGCCCGCGGCCGTGTCTGGCTGCCGTCAGGTTCCCTTCCCCTAATTGAGCCGAGATCCAGGCCAGGAGCCTCCTAACCGGTTTATCCTCCCCCAGAAGCGGGAGAACGTCAGTGCTCGGGGCCGGGGCAGCGGCAGCCGCGTCCCGGCCGGCGGCCCCGGGGCCCGGTAACGGCGGCCGCTCTCCATGGTCCTGAGCCGGCCGCGCCGGTGCCCCGGGGCGGCGGGACCACGAGCCCCGGCACAGCCCAGCGACCCCCGGCTCGGGCAGCCCAGGGCAGGCCTGGGGACCCGCTCTGGTCCCCCCAGGCTCCCGCCCCCCCCGGTGCCGCCGCCGCAGGTCGGGTTTCCCGGAGTAAGCGATGCCAGTGCCGGGCGGGGGGGGGGGGCGCCACCGTGACCCAGACGGGGTCGGAGTGGGGGGGTCCTGCTCCCTCCGAGGAGCTGGGGAGGGGGCGGGAAGGTCCCGGGGGGCAGAGAGAGCAGAGCCGGGGGACACCGAGCGCTCGGTGGGGGGGGCAGGTGGGGGTCGAGGGGTCTCCCACTGGAGTTCGCGGGGACGCGACGGGGCGGGGGGCGTGGAGCACTCTGAGAGCCTCTGACACCGGCTGCCCCGGGCTCGGGGGTCCCCGCAGCTCCTCGCCGGGTCTCTCGGTGTGTTCCCCGCCCCTCCCGGTCTGGGGACCCGGTGCAGCGCTTTTCCCGCGGGGCGAGGAGCTGCGAAGGCTCCGGGCTCGGGGCC
>JAWMRA010000076.1:1760042-1773692 GCA_035584735.1 Pseudotriccus pelzelni | reverse complement strand
CTGCACAGGCAGGTGAGTCCGCACCGGGAAGCCCCGGCGGGGCGGGAGGCGGCGGCGGGGGGCGGCAGCGCCGCGCCGAGCGGAGCTTCCCCCGGGGAAGCACCGGGGCTTCCCTCGCCCGCGACGCCCCCGGGCCGGGGGGATCCCCGGGCATCCCCGGGCGCACGGCGGGTCCCGGCGCCCGCACCGCCCCCGGTATCTCACCCGCCCTTCCCGGGGCTGGCGGCGACCCCCACGGTCGGGCTGGGGACCCCCACGCCCTGCTGCGGGCTGGGGACCCCGCAGTGGGGCAGGGGCTGGCAGTGCCCGTCCGCGCTGCGGTGCCTGGTTCGCACTCCACCCTCGCGGCGTCCCCGTCCCGTGGATGAAGCAGCTCCATCCCGGGGCACCAGGTCCCGGCACAGTCCGGCGGTTCCGAGCAGCGGGACGGGGGTCCCAGAGGGCTGCGCTTGTCCCGGGTTACCTCTGGCAGAGCTGGGGGGCTGGTGCAGTGTGGGGCTGTGCGGTCCCGGTGCCCCTGGGGTGCTCTGAGCGCTGGTGCCCTCTCAGAACCCCCGCGGGTCCCGGGGCTTCGGCAGCGAAGGGGTCGGCTCTGCACAGGTGTGACCTTGGGGTGTTTCGGCGCGGCCGGGCTGGGTGACAGTGCCCAGAGCTCGGGGTGCTGTGCTTTGGGGGCCACACTCGCGTGAGCACCTCTACCCTGCACCGGGGAGCCCCAGTCGAGACGGGTTTGCCGGCGCTGGGGTGCTCCGGGGAGCGGGGGGAGGTGGGACCTGCAGCAGCTTTGCCCTGGTGGCACAGCACGGGGCTCCCGCAGCACTGAGCTGCCTGACCGGGTGCCACAGGCGGTGTCTTTGACTGTGGGATGGCGGGAGAGCACCTGGATCCTCCCTCCGGGGCTCCACCACCGCGGCCGGCACAGGGACGGGCTGGGGCTCCTGGAAGTGGTGGGAGCCAGGGCTGGGAGAACCGGGCAACGCTCGGAGCCCTCGGACACGGCCCTTATCTGCTGCCACCACCCTGGGAACTCACTGCACGCTCAGCTCCAGTGAATTTCCTTTTTCTGTTTTTGTTTCTTTCCTGCTGACGTTTTTCCCCTCCGGAATCAAGGGCTGCGTGGGGCCCACGGTTACGGGGTGGTGTGGGCAGCCCGACCCCACGGCAGCGGGCAGGGGACAGGGGCACGCAGCACCCACCTGTGCCAGTGCCCTCGAAAGGAGAGAACCCGGCGCGTGTCCGCCCGTGCCCGGGCACTGCCGGGGAGCGGAGCCGGGAGCGGGAACCTGCTGAGCCGCTGCCCGCACATGTTTTCCATGGCATTCCCCGGGGGCTGCCGGCAGCGGCCGCTCGCCCGGAGCCAGGGCTTGCGCTGGTGCGTCCTCCGGCAGCCGCAGCATGGATCGGCCTCCTGCGAGCAGCGATCGCAGCGCCGTGACCTTGGCAGGGCTGGAGCTCACCCCCGCCTCTGGCTCAGCCCGAACGTCTCCGGTTGTTACAGCCCAACTGCCGGCGCAGGAAGCGTGCTCAGCCCCTGGGGCCTGATCCTGCCTCGCAGGAGCCCCGAGCGAGGTGCTGGCCGGGGATGGGGGGATGCGTGAGTCGTGACGGCTGTCCTGGTCCCCGTCCCCGTCCCGCTCCCCTGGCCAGGGTCAGGTGCAGTATCCACAGCCAGCACAGTGACGGTTCTGCCCCTGTCCCCCTTTGGCCTGACACTGTCCCCTTGCGGTCCTCTCTCAGATGTGCCGAGTCCAGCTGAAGCCCCCGGGGGTGTGACAAAGGAAAAGACAGCACGGCGAGATGCCAACAGCAGAGCGGGTCCTCCTCCACCCGGTCACCATGGGGCTGCTCCTGCAGAGCCTCCTCCTCCTCCTCCTGGGCTGCTGCCTCCACCCGGCTGGCGCCTTCCCCAAGGGCTGCTACCCCTCGGAGGAGGAGGGGCTGAAGACCTTCCGCTGCAGCAACGCTCGGCTGACCGAGGTCCCCAGAGACATCCCCAACGACACCAACAAGCTCTACCTGGACTCCAACCGCATCCCCTTCCTGCCCCGCGACGCCTTCCGGGACCTGCCGCTCCTGCTGGAGCTGGATCTGTCCCACAACGCCATCGCCAGCGTGGAGAGCGGGGCTTTCCGGGGCCTGGCAGAGCACCTGCACTCCCTGGACTTGTCTTCCAACAGGCTGGTGTCGGTCAGCAAAGACGCCTTCAGCAACCTGAAGGCCAAGGTGAACCTGTCCAACAACCCGTGGCTGTGTGACTGCCGGCTGCAGGAGCTGGTCCGCACCGTGGAGCTGGCGGCTGGCTCCTCGGGCGGCATTGTCTGCGACTCCTCAGTGCAGGAGGAGCACGTGGGCAAAGCCTTCCTGCAGGTCATCGCCGACACGGACTTATGCAACGTGTACAAGAAGACCACGGACATCGCCATGCTGGTCACCATGTTCGGCTGGTTCGCCATGGTGATCTCCTACCTGGTGTACTACGTGCGGCAGAACCAGGAGGACGCCCGGAGGCACCTGGAGTATCTCAAGTCGCTGCCCAGCAAACAGCGGCGCTCGGAGGAGTCGTCCACCATCAGCACTGTGGTGTGAGCACCGGCACCCTGCGGGACACGGGGACGCACAGGGCAGGGGAATGGCCACTCCAGGGGCTCCTCGCGGTGCAGGAGCTGTCACAGCCGGTGGTGTCCCACAGAGAGACTCGTGGGTTTGCCCCGTTCTCCTCCTGGCTGCGGGAGCTGTGGCCGGTGAGTCCCTGGCTGCAGTGGCTGTGTCCAGGAATGGATATCAGCCATGAGCACGGAGCATCCACAGTGTCCTCCCATGTTGTGGAGGACCCAGAGCATCCCCCTGGCATGTGGCTGTTGGTCCAACCGACCTGGACGTTCGGACTTCATGTAAAACTTTTATATTTCCTTCGCAGACAACCCTTGGGGCATTAACGGAATCGGTGTTTCCATCCCTCAGGGGGTGGCCTGGGCCTGGTTTCCTGCTGGGAGGGCAGTGGGAAGGAGCAGGGGGGCTGTGAGGGCAGTGCCCTGCTGGGTCACCAACCCTGGGGGGTCATGGGCTGTGGCCGCAGCCAGTGGGACCAAAGGATGGGACAGGAACCGGGGACACCAAGGGGTGTGGGTGCTGATGGAGGGGAACTGAGAGGTCCAGGCAGTGGGTCCAGCCCTGCTGGGATGTCAAGGGGAACGAGTTTCCCCTGGGTGCTCCCCGGGGACCACGAGGGTGGGTGTTTGCAGCACCTTCACCCCCTACTCCCCTCGGCTGCCGGAGGGGAGCTCCCACCTCGCAAGCTGCCGACCGGTCACTGTGATGGGAAGTGGGATGGAAGGAGCTGCTGTGGCTCCTCCGCCCTCTCTCCACTCCCTCACCACTGGCAGGAGCCTGAATCTCACCTAAAAATGCTCCAGAGTCCCTTCTGGACACTTCCAGTATTGGGCTGCAGGTTCCCTGTGGCAGTGGTGGAGGCAAGGCTGGGCACGGGGCTGGCACAGGAGGGGGTCAGTGCCCACCTTTAGGTGTGCAGGGTCCAAGTGGCAACTCACAGCAAAGCCAGAGCAGACCCAGACTCTTCCACCCATGTGTCTGGCCCCTGGGAGAGCTGGTTTTTGCTGGTTTTGGCCTTTTTTTTTAAACCAACTGAAGATAAATTGCCTTAATTCACCAAGAGCACCAACCAAAGCTGCTTGAACCTCCTCTGTACCGGGCCAGACTTGGCCCAGCCTCAGCCCCTGGTGCGGGCAGCGCATTTTGGCACAAGAAGGGCTCCGGCCCCGGCCCCTGCCCGTCCTCCCAGTGCCATGGGGAACCATGGGATGGAGCCGGCCGGGAGCAGCGCCCGCACCCTTCCACAAGTGCCTAATTCCAGCGCAGACCAGGAGCTCTGCAACGCACAAACACCTCGGCCCCAGCTCCCATCTGGGCATCCCCGCAGCCCCACGGCAGCTCCTTCCCCCTCTACAACCGGCTGCGGACAAAAGGGGCTGGGGGTGACCCCTTTGAGGTCCCCCTGTGCTGCTTCCCCCGGGCGCTGTGGGGGCCACCGGGACCATCTGACCCATCTGTGTTTGGTTTAAGGGACCTTTTACATTCTTACTTTATACGACAATAAATTGGCTGCTGGAGCAGGTGCCGGTTCGTGCTGGTGTGTGTTTGTGTCTGTGTCTGTGGGTCACCGGGCCTGGTGAAGCCGCACAGGAAGGACGGAGGTGCCCGTGACAGCCGATGTCCTCCCGGGCTGGCGCTGGCAGAAACAGGACACCCGCTGCCCGTGGTAACTCTGCCCCAGCCTTCAATAATGAACGCCCCGCGCTCAGCTCAGGTCGCTGGCACGGGGCCGGTCCCCGCCTCACCCAGGGCCCCGTGGGGTTGTTTCCCAGGGCCCTGCTCCGCTCCCTGCCCTCCTGTCCCCTCTGGAGCAGAGCCCAGGGGCAGGACCATGACAGCCAGGAGGGATAAGCCCTTCCCAACACCGCAGTCCCACCGGGGTAGCCTCTCCGGTCGCAGTCCCGTCCCGGTTCGCCGGTGTCTCTCCCTGTGTGATCCACGCTGTGGAAGGTGGAAGCCAGGCCCTAACGCAGACTGACAGCTCCCGCTCACGGGACATTAACCCTGTTTGTCACTCGCTGTCTCCAGACGCAGACCCCGGGCTCTGGAGCAGATGGCTCCTGTCCCCTGCTCCGGTCCCTCCCTGGGGACGCTCCTCCTGCGGCTCCGGGAGCAGCTGGGAAGGGCTGGGGGACACGCAGGACACATGGCCCCGGCTGCCACCTCGTCTCCCTGGAGCGCTGCCGGTGTCCCCCTCACGGGGCTGGATGACACCAAGTGCTCCAGGGCCGGCCCTGCTCCGGTGCCTGATAATTCCCAGATCCTGCCTGTGGAATTACTCGGATGGAAACCATGGGGCTCGTTACAGCCCACGCTAACGAGCACGGAGGAAAGGAGATGCATTCCAGGAGTCTGGCTGGTTGTGGAACAGCTGCTGGTCCATGTGGGTGTAGGGGGGATAAAATACATAAGAAACCTCATCGAAGTCTGCAGCAAGCTTTGGGAAAGTAACTTGGTCTGGGATGGATGGAATTGTGTTGGATTTAGACTGTCAGTACGGTCGGATATTTAATCAGGTGTGGCAAGAAATGAGGAAGAACTGAAAACTGGGATTAAGAGGGATATTTTCAGATCCCTGTGGCTGGGGGATCTTGGGGTGGGAGGGTGTGGGGTTGCAGCCTGATGGATGCTCAAATCCCAAGGTGGGATTTTTCTCATCCCCCTCTTTCCAACAGAAAGGTCCTGTGGGTCAGATCCTGCCGGGAGCAGGAGCCAGTGCTCAGGATCGGTGGATGTGAGGGGCTCAGCATTCAAAACACTTCTCCTTCAGCGAGGAATTAGAATCATCCCCTTTAATCCCCCTCTCTGGGTAACTCGTTTCCTGATGCGGATTTATCCGCAGGGATCAGCAGCAGGAGCATTAGCAGCGTGACCTCCTTCCTCGGCGTTCCCAAGCCGGTAAATCTCCGTTATTAACTTCCAAGGAGCTCTGCCCGCTCTCCTCTCCAGGATGGAGGGAAATGTGTCACTGGGGCAAGAGCTACGACCCGAATCCTCCTGGCGGGGATGGCTCTTTGCCTGCCTGGCCCTGAAATCCCTGGGAATACAGGGATAGAGCCATGCTCCTGGGAAGCCTCCGGGATATCCGGCACCCTGCCCACGGATCCGTCCTCCCAACAGCTGGGCCAGGGCTGGGGGAGCTTTGGGGGGTGTTTTGGGAGAAGCCCTGTTTTTCCCAGCCCGCGAGTGCAGCGTGTTCTGCAGCGGCAGCCCCAGGCTGCATCCTGAACTTTGGGCTGATTAGATTTCCAAGAGGGAAGGAAGGATGTCTAATTGTTTAATTTCCACAATTAGAAAAATGTTTATCGATAATTAGGAGTGATGGCAGTGATTACACTGGGATTAGAGCCGGGCTACACTTCATCACCGGCCTTTCACTCGGGGATTTTATTTCTTTATTTTCACTCCAGAAAGACCCATTTCCACCCGCATTGCTGCCAGTAATGAATCATCCCCTTTCACAGCCTGCTCCTTAACCCCATGCTGCCAGTGGTTCCAGGGAAGCTGCTGGGCAGGACACGTGGTCGCTGGGCTTGGGCAGGAGGAAATTTAATTTCAGCGGGTAGGAAAGCAAAGCAGAGCTAAAAATCACAGCGGCACTTCCTGTGCCTGCAGTTCAGAGCTCGGCGGTTCAGCCGCTTGCACACTCCCCTCCGGGCTCCCTGGGGATTTCCCTCTCCTCCCTCGTTCAAGACAGGCGTTGCTGAGCCAAGGGATCATTTCCCAACAGCTCTTTCTTTCAGGCAAGGTTGGGTCTGTTAATAACATTTTGAGACTCTCAAAGTTTTCCATCTCAGAGGGAAATGTTGTCTTTCCAGGTATTTTTCCTGCCTCGAGAGACACGGGGCTGGCAGCATCCGTGGGCTGGGCTCGTACCCATCCTGCTGTGGAACCAACGTGGGGCTGTGGCACCTGCAGTGTCACCTGGGAGCTCTTGGGGACAGAAGGGACACCCTCAACCCTCAGCCAAGCTTTTTTTCCAGCCATTTTCCACCAAAGGGACTCCTGGATGAGCCCTTGGGGGAATTCCAGGGGGATGGATTAGCCAGGGCTGCACCACGCCCATCGCAGGTGTGATGAATTCCTGGGATGTGCCAATCCCGGGGCACCTGGTCTGGCTCCTCCCCACAGCCCCTCCTTAAAACCTGCTGAACGGGGGCCATGAGCTGTATCCTGTTGGTGTCCTGGGTTGTTTTGTGGTCTCCCAACTCCTCCTGGCTTAAATTTAGAAGGAGACCTGGACTGTGGGACAATCAAGCTGCTGCAGGGAGTTACAAGACACCCTTCCCACTGAAGGACGTGGCCCATCACCACTCCAGCTCTGCAGTGAGTCCTTGAACACGTGTTCCTTAAGTGTTTCTCAAGTGGGTCGTTCCAGTCAGCTCTGATGGGAAAACAATGGGCTGCAGCTTCCAGCTGGCACATTATCCCTGTTATTTTTGTGATTTGTGGATGTTTCAAAGCTCTTGTGTGCTGTCAGTACATGCTGAGATCCCGGAGGTCTGTGTGGAGATGGGGAGGGGAAGTTTTGAGGTTGTAAATCTGCTATTCGTGAGGGTTTCTCAGCACTCCTGAGGTGCTGGGATGGTCCTTGGCATAGGGTGGGGTTGGAGCTGTGGGGCTGGGGCAGGTTCAAGGTGGGGTTCAAAAGGCTGAACCCCACAGGGGTAAGGTGGGTTTCCTCAGGGGCAGCCCAGATTTCTATGACTCCTGCCATGAAGCCAGAACAGAAGAGGATTTGAAGAGGATTTAAAGCAGTGAGGAAGGAGCTGGTAATTCCTTGTGAGCTGCCGTAGCTGTGGGAGGCAGAGAGGGATGGGAACAGTTAAGGTGAGGTGAGAGCTGATCAGTGACCTGTAAATCCTGAGGTGTGACAGGGAAGGGGATGAGGTGTGAGGGGTGGTGTCAGCAGTAAAAGGTCCAGCTGCTATCCCAGGCACAGAACTCCAGCTGGATGCAGGGGAATTTCATCCAGGGAAGGCCAGAGGGAAGCCACTTCCTGTCACTTTTTCATGGGTCCCCACAGAATTATTGACACAAACTCCTCTGCAATGTGACACTGAAACATTTGACCTGTTTTTCTACTTTTAAAATCATGGAACGGTTTGGGTGGGAAAGGACCTTAAAGCCCATCCAGTTGCACCCCCTGCCATGGACAGGGACACCTTCCACTGTCTAAGCCCCCATCCAGCCTGGCCTTGGGCACTCTGAGGGCTGGGGCAGCCACAGCTTCTCTGGGCAACCCGTGCCAGGGCCCCGTGACTCTCCATGGCTCTTGGTACCTACTTGCTGCTTTTTTCCCCTCCTAACTGCTGCGTGTGGCATTTTCTCCGTGCTGAAACAGGCCAAGAGTCTGGGGCAACAGTGGCTGCTTCATCTGTGCCAGCCTGAGCCGGGCACGGTGTCCAGTTGGCAGCGAGGCTAATCAGCCCAAGGGCAGTGGAAGTGCTCATTACAGCTCACTTTATTCCTCAGCATTTAATAAGTAATGACTCTGAAAAGCTCGGAGCGGGGTCTGTGCCCGTGCTGTCTCCTGCTGTGTCCCTGTCACAGTGGATAAGTTAAACTGGGTTGAATCGGGGCCGTTTTTGGATGAATACCCACCAAGGAATTTTGAGATGCCGTAAGAAGTTGGGGGTGTTGAGTGAGAGGTGTTTCCTTGGCTTGACTTAATCCTGTTTGGTAGTGGAAAAGGAAGGAATGGCTCTGTATTGGGAAGATGGGCATGGATTTCCATGGCTCTGTGCGTGGAGGGTGAGAGTTCTCTGGTGTCCCTTGACAAAGTGAGTCAGGAAGGTGGAAACTCCCCCAGGGAACAGTTTAAGAAAAAGCTCTAAAAGCCCGTATTCTGGGAGCTCCACCATGGGAGGCTCAGATGCTCCATGGACTGCAAGGCCCAGGCTGGGGGGCAGCTGGAGTTCCTTGTGAAGCTCCTGATGTTGGTCAGGCCATCGTAACTCACAGGATGATGGATCGCTGCGTGTCCAGCTGCCGACCTTCCATAGGCGTGGAAGGATCAGGGGGAGGCTTCTCTGGGAAGAAAACGTTCCCATTAGCTCAGTGCTTTGGCAATTTGTGTCATCCGGTGAACTCGTCAGGAATTCACAGCTGGTGTGAGAGGATCATCTGCTCCTGCAGCACCTGGGGCCAGCTGGGCCCTGCCGAGGGTTTGCTGCAGCAGGAGGAGGTGGAAGAGGCTCTGCAGACTCTGCTTCCCTCTGGGATCCTCCCTCTTCTTCCTTGGGCTGCAGTGAGCAAGCAGAGAACCATAACCATAATCCCCTTGTAACTTGTTACTCACCCTCTCTCCTGTCTCAGGAACTCTATTTCTCTTTCCACTCTGGTGTCCCAGCTGGACTGTTTCAGAAACAGAGAAACATGGGAGGAAACTTAATGCTTTTAAATCTCAAAGATTAAACTCTTCTCTTAATATCTGCTAGAAACTGCTCAGGGAGATCTTGGCATATGCCAGCCTGGCACTTAACTCCACCACAGCCACCTGCCATCCTGCCGGGAATCCTTTGTAGCTCCTTTGTGTCCTCCGAGCAGCACAAAGCCATGGCGTGTCCGGTGTCACCACCAGGAAACAGCTTCTGCACTAAGCCATGTGACAAACTTCCTCTCTTTTCCTGTTTAATTACTTTTCCTTGCCTGAATGCTGTGTTTTATGCAGCATTTTTCCAGTCTAAGGGGTCTCAGAATACAAAAAAAAAATAAAAATCTGGGAGTGCATGAAAAAGGATGATGTTTTTCCCCAAAAGGGATGGAAGATTCCGGAACTGGCAGCTAAAATGAGAAGGATGCCACAACAGCAAGGATTCTCTCGCAGCTGCTCTTTGGTTTTCCAGCTTGCCAGTTTAATAGCAGGATTTTGCTCCGTACATCCTGACCCGAGGCTTCGCACAGGTCCAGCACGTCACCTCGTTGTTGGGACTGTAAGTTCCAGGACCACAAACCACTGTGGAGAGAACACAGTCAGGGTTCCAGCAGCTCCCCACAAATTGAGGGGGCTGTCAGACACCCCCACGAGCCTTCCCAAGGCCCTGTGTGAACTCCCTGAGCCTCTGGCTAAATCCCCCCTCAAATTAACCTGCAGCAGGTGCTGCAAAAGCACTTCAGAAAACAGCAGGGAGTTTTTTTTACTGACTTCCGTGAATGAGATTGTTTCTTATGTGCTCTGGATCCTGAGGACAGTCACTCACCAGGGGAAACTCCACTGCTTCTCCTCTGCTGGTAAATGCTGTGAGCTCACCGACATGCTCCACCAGCTCGTTCCCTGTCCCTATCGTTATTCTAAATCTATAATGTGAGTGTCTTCCCAGAGGACGAACAGAAATATCCCTGCTTTTGACCCCAATATTTCCCAGCTCCTCCCCAGAGCTCTGTGACCGGCACTAATGAGCTCTGTTTCAGTGGGTGGGCTATTTTTACCCCGCAGTGTTTGGTGTTTACCGCAGCAGCTGGCGCAGTTCTGGTGGGTGTGATGGTTCTTCCCAAAGCCTGGCCGGCAGCTGTCGATGGGAGTCACGGAGAAGCTGTTCTTCACATACTGGATTGTGGGGACAGCCTCGGCCTCGTGCTCCAGAACGTACCTCAGCTGGTGGAAAAACTTCCCAATCCGCTCTGTTGCCTAAAATTCGGGAACATTGGGAGAGTGAGAACGTAGCCCGTTGTTTGGCGTTGATTTAAAGATATCAGTAAGTGCTTTGTAGTCCTGATTCCCACAAGCACTGACTTGTCACCTTAACTGGGAGCCTTCCAGAGGCCTGCAATCAGACCTAGGATGTGAGCTGATCCCAGGATTTAATATTTACAAGACAGAGAGAACAGATTTTAGAAGCTGGCTGTGGTAGACCTGCTTTTAATGTATTATTTGTTCAATGAAATGAAATTTAAGATTGAGTTTAGAGAACTGGATATTCAGTACATTATAAATCATAAAGTCTATCATTCCTTATTAGGAGTAAATATAAAGGAAATAATGAGGGTTTGTATCAATTTGACTTCTAAACCCATTTTTCACCCCAAACTGAATTGTTTGAAACCCATGAATTGACATTTGCAGTCCTAATCCCGTGAAACCTGGGCAAAGCTGGATTACTACCAGTCACATCTGCAGGAGCTGAGGCAGAGGTGGGTGCTAAAGAGGCAGAGAAGACACGAGGTGACTGACACAGAACCTGCTGGGCTCTCATGTTTGTCACGTCTTCGCAGTCGTAAGGAAACTTGTGGCAAACTTCTTCCCATCCTGGTGCAAACGGATCAACTGTGGATGAGGGTGGGGAAAACACATGAAAAAAGGGGAAAAGCTAGATTAGGTCCTGGTGGTTTTCTGTCTCCTCCCAACAATCCTCTCCATCTTCACACCTAAGTCTGTAAGCACAACCCTACAAACCTAACATAAAAACTGCGTTTTAGCTCCATCTGTGGGTAGCGAAAAAAAAATACAGGCACTCCAGGGAAAAAAAAAAAAAAACCCCTAGAGGGGAAATAACTTTCAGAGGTGTTCCTGACTGCTGCGTTTCAGATGTTGTTTGGATCCCTCCCAAACAAGCAGTGAAATCGGTTTACCTTGAAAATTAACAAAGAGCTCGTGCTGGAGGCCGTGCTTTGGTGTCCTGATGGAGTGGCACTTGTAGGACGACTCTGTGATGTGACACGTCAGGTGGGCGATGGTGCTGTTTAGGATGTTCTTCAGTGTCTCGAAGAACAAGCCGTTGGTCTGCAGCTTGCAGTGCATCGTGGTGAAGCGAACAAACACCTGGTAGGCATGGTCTGCTTCCCTGTAGGCTGAGAGGAGAGGTTTGGGGGTGAACTCCGGGTGTGATCTGACCCCATCTCAGACAGATTGTCGGAGTTCCTCGTGTCTGAAATGCGGGCTCTTATGCAAAAGGAGATAAGTAAATAAAGCTTGGCCACTGGTGATGACAGAACAACGTCATCCTTGCCCGAGCTGACTCGAGGGCACTCCACAAACCCACCGACCCAAGGCCACGTGCTGACTCTTGACTTAGGGCTCTTACCATAAACCATGAATTTATAGGCCTCGACAATTTCTGTTTCTTCCTGTGTTGTGGTTTCGACGATTTTGTGGGACAGAGTGCAAGTGTAGGTGCCGGACATCGACTCCCTGAATCCCATCACCATCAGCTTCCCTGTCTCTGTCACATTTACGTACCTTTGCCCTAAAACAGAAATATTACATTACTGGCAAAGTTCACTTTCTAGTACATTTAGAACATTTGAAGCTGAGATATTTTTCCTGTATGTAATGGCACTGATTTGTGTTAGCCTGAAATGATGTAAAATTTATGACTTTTAGGATTTACTGCAGGGGTTTTTTTTTAATCTCAAGCATTTGGAATCTTTAGAGGGAGCAGAGAAACAGAATTTAATGTCAGAGGTTGCGGAAAAATCTGGCAAAGAGCCACGGGAGCACTTGGACCCGCCTCCTATTGCAGGGTAGTGTGAATAGGAACAAGGAAAATGCTTTTTTTTTTTGTCTGAACAAAGACACTAACCTTCTAAATCTCTTCCATCTGGACCAATCCACAAATACTTGGGATCTATTATTTTTTCTTGCGAAAGGGCCAAATCCATACAGACCAGAAATGGGCTGTTTGTGAACACCTTAACGTACACGTTCACTGCAATACAGAACCAGGTACACGGTGTGAAACGCTGATATGGAACAAAATCATCAAAACACTTCATTAAAAAAAAAATTATTTTAAAGTTTATTTTTCCCGTTTGGACTTCAGAAGTGTAAGTTTAATATCCCTTTGTTCTTAATTAATATCCTGGAACTGTCCACAGTGTGGCTGGTGCTGACTTCTCATGTGCCACACGCAGAGTGTGGTGCAGGGGCACAAAAAGCACCAGATTTTTGGGAAAGATGCTCGTGTAGCTCTTAAATTTTCATCTATACTTCCAGCAGCACTGTGGGACAAATGTATTTCCATCCCCTTTCCCTTGCTATTGGGCATATGAGGTTGTGCCGTTTCCACTGGTGCTACATAATAATCCCTGTGCTTAAAACTCCAAATTCCAGTAAAAACTAAACCTGTATATGAAAAAAAGACAAGTTTACCTTCATGCTTGGTGTCACCATAAACTTCATTCTTTCCAATCAAATCAATAGAAAGTTGCTCTTCCTTCGGTTCCGCTCTCACTGTAGGGAAAAGGAATTGGAATATGAGAGATCAATCTAAATGTCTGATTGCTAATCATTTATTTCACCCTGGCAGTGGTTGTTTTTGTTGTTTTTTTTTTCTTACTTTTACTTTTCCACAATGCTTTTTTTCTTAGCAACAAACAGGAGCTTGTGCTTTTGACTTGCCAGTTTTTTGTTGTTTTAGTGCCCAGCTTGCAGACCTGGCTGTACCAGATTCCAGACAAGCTGAGCCTTCCCCTTTATGAAAAAAAAAACAAAACACTAAAATAGTTATAAAACCTGACTATAACGTGAAGGCTCCGCAGGGCGACCCTGAGGAAACACGGAATGGTCACGGGGGTGACCGTGGAAGGGGTTGAGGTTTCAGGAACCTGTGAGGCTTTGCCTTTCGGGAAACACCAGACCAGGCGCCAGGCACGAGGGTTCCTTTGACGAGAGAGCCCCCCCCGGGAGGGGTGAAAATTATTGGAATTTGTTTGATTTGTTGTTTGTAGTTTTTTTTATTTCAGGCCGTGGGCGCATTGGGATGGCCGTGCCTGAGTGTTGTGTCCCGGGGTCGGGTCTGGGGGCAATGGGGTGTCAGCTCTGAGGGAAGGTCCTACGGTGACACCACCCCCCCGTCCCCCGTCCCCACAGCAGAGCCCCCAGCCACGCCGTGCCCGCTTCCCCGGCGCCCCCCAACCCAACCCCTCGCACCCCATCCCGCCGCCGCCGCCACCACGGCCGCCATGCCCAGGAGAGCGCCCGGGGGGCAGCGGGTCCGCCCGCCGCCCCCCGCCATCCTCCCGCCGCCCCTCACAAACGGCCGCCGCGGGCGCGAGGGGGCGCTAACGGAACCCCCCCGCCCCGCCCGCCGCCATCCCCCC
>JAWMRA010000076.1:1742780-1758920 GCA_035584735.1 Pseudotriccus pelzelni | reverse complement strand
GAGGCCCTGGCACGGGTTGCCCAGAGAAGCTGTGGCTGCCCCATCCCTGGAAGTGTCCAAGGCCAGGTTGGACGGGGTTTAGAGCAACCTGGGAAGGTGTGGAAGGTGTCCCTGCCCATGGCAGGGGGTGGCACTGGATAGGCTTTGAGGTCCCTTCCAACCCAAACCCTTCTTGGTTTCCAAGGTTCTGCCATTTGCTGCGACTGAAAGGAAGCGCCGGGCACGTCCTGTTGGCTCGCCAGTAAAGCCAAATGCCACAGTATTACTGTGAGTAACTTTCAAGCTGGTTACATATTTTGGAAAAGTTACTAGTGACTTTGAAACTCTTAAAAGTGTGAATATTTTGTTTCTAGCGCAAGTGATACAAAAACACTCAGGAAACTGAGAGGGAGAGGAGGGTCCTTGCATTTGACCAGACCTCACATCCTGAGATGCTCCAGACCAGGAACGGTGGCCAAGCTTCTGGTAATTGGCTAAATTATGTTTATCATAATTATCTTGATCATATTTATCACCCCGGGCCATGCTGATGTCCAAAAATGATGTCATAGTATTTGCATAGCAAATATGGAACCAACCAACGCAGGAATGAGAGTTATTTTTGTAGAGAGCTGTGAAAGTTTAACTCAATGCTTCCATGTAAAAAAAGGCACGTAAGATATGAGTTTCCTTTAATGAAGAAAAGAAAAATTTGCTAAAAATAGAAAACAAGGTTTGAAAAAGAGGGTATCAAGTTATTGATGGTAAACAGTTTTGCTCAATACCTCTTCTTCCTCAGACAAAGAAATGAACTCAAGTGGTCAGTTAAGGTGTAAGAGCTATGTCAGGGTTTTCATTTTTAATGTCCTTGAGCTGCTGAGCAGGACAGAACTGGGACCATCTCAGACGATCCCGCGTTCCCATGTGCTGAATATTCTCAGTTTTACTCAAAGTGAACATTTCGCTCTGGTGCCGTGCGGGCAAAATGATTCAGTTTTTAACGTGTCTGCTAAAAACGAGTCATTTTTCAGCCTGAACAGCCTCCAGTTCCTAAGGATGTTTATAGCTCATTTCATGTCCTGCACAGGCCCAGCTTGTTAATTATTATCAAATAATATCTTTACTATAAAGCTTTGGCTGCAGTTTTGAATCTTGATAAACTCTGAGTCTGTGTCTTTAGCCAAATGACTCATTTATTTTCAAATCTGTAATATTTCTAAGTCACAGATTGATAAATTGTCATTATAGACTTGTAAGCTCAGTGGAGGAAAAAGTTGGTTATTTTTTAAGAAAGGGAGTGTTGGGGGGAGGATTTATTAGGACAAAATGTGAATTCAGGTATTTCTGCTTAAACCCTGGATTACTGAGGTTTTTTGTTAATAGAAGCTCTATCAGTAGGAAATGACAGAAGCAGAAAAAATCTGACATAAACTTGATAGTGGTATGAGTAGATACTAAAAAGGTGAATATTTTTATTCTAGAAAATATGTAGAGAGGCTTCCAGGAGTACAGAGTCAGGTGAAGGACCTGTGCAGGGCTCTGGAGAGGAGCTACCTGGGCTGCAGAGCACAAGTTCTGTCTCCAGTCTTGAAGGTGAGTGATCCAAAGCTGGGATCACACAAAGGAGGGGCACAGTCAGCACAGTGGCATTTTTACAGGCTGGCAAAACCAGGCTCATTTGATTTCTGCCCTTAAAATAAAAACAGAGAGAAGACAGGAGTGGTTATCTGATGGTAAAAGTGATGGAAAGTAAAGATTTACATTGGAGAACAAATCTAGCAGTAAGAGAAAATGGCCATGTATAATCCTGGGGTGGAAACCAGAGGTTTTTGATTGTCACACAGTAATCCCAGGGCTTCCTTAGAGCTCACAGGAGCAGAAAGCCTTCCTAATTCCTTCCTAAATGGTTCTGGAAAGGGGACAGAGAAATTGGCTGGAATAGCAGAGAATTGGACTTCATTATCCCACATAACTTTATTTTTCCTACATTTTATTTCTAGAATCATTTTGCAAGTGATGGAAAAGCAACAGTTTAAGAAGGAGTCGATGGCACCACACAGGAAGTGAGTAGGAGAATCATGTTTCCATGCTGTTATCCCACACCTGAGCTGTGGTAACTCACACTCATTGCCTTTGGATTTACATCCAAGCTCGGATCCCAGCTTCATTTACCACTTCAATAACTGGGGTTAGGTTGGAAGGGACCTGTAAATGTCAGCTGGTGCCACCCTCAGCCACAGCAGGGACATCCTGCACCGGGTCAGGTCACTCAAAGCCCCATCCAGGCCCGGTGTGCAGTGAGCCTCTTTCAGGATTCTGTGCTAGATGTACAGAAGTCACCATTTAACAATTCCCCGAGGACTTTGAAATTCACGTTTGCTTTATTTTATTGAAAGTCTTCGCACCTCGATTCTCTGCTAAACAACAACGCTGTTCAGTCAAGAAAAACAGACGACTGAACCTAAGTTTTATTTACTCTTAGTCACTTAACCCTAACACGCAGTCTGAGGTGTCTGAGGGCGTGCAGTGCGTGCTCTGACGCCCTTTGTCCTACCGAAGCGTCTGGGGGCTCCCCCAGCCCCCCAAAACAGGCGCTGCGCCCTCAGCCCCCCGTAGCCCGAGGGGCTGGAGCCTGGCGGCAGCAGCAGCCCCAGGGCCGGTGTCCCGGTGCCGGTCGGTGCCGGCCCCGCCGCCCGGCGCCGCTCTCCGCCCGCCGAGCCCGGGCCGGATGTCACGGAGCGGGGCGGGAGGCGAGGCCGGTGCTCCCCGCCGGCAGCGCCGAGCCCGGCCGGGCAGGTGGAGCCGGGACCCGCGGCCGGAGCATGGAAGGTGAGAAACGACCCCGCTCTTCCCTCCCGGACCCCGGGGCCCCGCAGCGGCTCCACCGCCCCGGGGACCTCCTGCCGCTTCTTCGGCGCTTGCTGCGAGCAGATCGCGGGCTCTGGAGGAGCAGTGGAATCGCGTGTAGCGATTGAGCAGGAAGGGAGCGGGGCTGCTTGACCGCTCTCTGTTTAATTTCAGAGACATCACGGCGCGCGTGGTAAAGCCGGGGTTTAGAGCCCGCTTTATCTGCTGGTCCTATTCTGGGTTTTAACGAATTCAAGGGTATGTTGGTTTCTTTTCACTTGTAAAATGTTCCCGTAATGTTCAGAGCCAGAAAAAACCAAGCTAGGAGTCAAATCTTGGGGTGCAGAATGATTTGCTTTTAAAGCAAAGCAACACTTCTTGCGTTTTTAACAAGCCTGGCAAAGAAGCTCTGCAAAGCATCACTTTGCTTCTTATTTCAGAGGCGGAGATGCTTTCTGCAACTCAGTGCTTCAGGGGCTGGAGTTCAGATTCTGCTCTGTCATTGGACTTGAGGAGTTTGCTTAGTTGAAGTTAGCTGCAGTTGCCTATTTAAAAATGCATTCTGCTTTGCTAAAGGCTTTCTAACTGTTTGTATGTAAATAATCACTCATTGAATCTGACTGAATTGGGGCTATCACTGCTTGAATGATGGAACTAACGTTTTGAAAGAGTGGATTTGGTTGCAGCTTAGCATTTAAAAATGCAGCCTTGTTTTCTTGATCGAGTCGGGATCACTGTCTTTTTGGGAGAGAAAACTCGTGAGGTAGGTGGGAATAGCCTGTGATTAGAACATAATGTTTCACTACAACTGAGGTCATGTAAGAAGTCTCTTTTTTGGCTTTCTTGTTTCTTGTGAGCTCCAAGTGAACTTGGAAATAATCCTTCATGTTTTGGTTCTGTGCGTGAGGAGGATGAGGATTCATTAATGTGCCCGAGGTTATTAAAATGGGGATGAAGTAGGTGCTATCCCCGAATACAGTAACTGCCAAGAGTATTTCTGTGGGTCTTGGGAAGATCTCAGTTCTTCCGGTATCGGCAGGGAATTGACCTCTTGAGGACAGAGAGGTAACTCTGATGTCCCGGATTTTCCATGCCCAGCGTGAGGAGGCCCAGTATGGTCATGGAGCGGGAGATGGGCCCTGGCCAGAGTAGGTCGTCGTTAACTTGGTTCTCTCTCTCCATGGCTGGTTTGGTTTTGTGACTATCAAAAGAACTGCCGTTCTGTCAGCTCCAGGTGCTGGGCTGGGATCAATCTGTTGGATCAAGGGTTGGACTTCGATGATCCTAGTGGGTCTTTTCCAACTCAGGATATTCTGTAGTTTGGGATATCCTGTGTTGAATCACTGAATTATTCTGCCGGGTTTAGAAGGTCGAATGCTATGGTATGAGTGTCATTTCACACACTGCACGATGCTTAAGAGCAGCAAAGTATTAGAGACCCCACAAAGGGTTTATTTGGTCCAGGTGCCTTCTTCAGAAAGCCATGGAGACTGTGGATGCTGGACAAGGATATTCAGCTGGGAAATTAGCTGGGATTTCTCTCCTTAATGGCCCAATGCAGGTTGGAGGTGAAACACACTTAGGGTAAAAGAGGCTGAGTGGTGTAAGTAGTAGTTTATTTGTGGCTTGTTTGTGCCTCTTAAAATGCTGCAAAGAGAAGTAAACTGGCTGTGTTTGCTCCGTGTGCTGTGATGGTGATGGAAGCTCTAAGGGCAGACGGGATTTAAAAGCTTGACCCTTTCCCTGTGCCGTTGGGTTGAAAATTGCAGCTGGCAGGAAAGAGGCGGATTTCTGTTTTCACTTTGGGGACAAACAGGTAGAATTATAACAACTCAAGACGTGCCTCTGTTAGCTACAGCTGCACTGAGGATTAGAGGGGTGTTAATGTTACCGTTGATTTGAAAAATACCCGTTTTAGGGCAGTCAGAATTCAGGTAGGCCGTTCTGTTCAGACACCAGGAGAAAGCATGAGCAGTGGTACACATAAAAACGCCACAGCTCTTTTTTTAGTAAGCTGTTTTGAATATTTTGGCTCCCTTTGGCCATTGGTGCAGAACACAGGATGGCCAAGGATTGGTTTCGAAAGCAGATGAATTTTACTTCTGCTTTGTGAAGAACTTTGTGCCTCGGCTGCAGCACAGAGGGACAAGCGTCCCCTTCCCATGCACCCCAGCCACTGGAGCTCTTGGAACCTCGGGAGGACGAGCGTGCTCTGTAAGTGATTTCCTGCCTCGTGCTTTTCTGAACCTCTCGTGGAAAAAATAGTCTTATTGCTACAGTATCAGGAATCTTCCCAGACCTTCCTCTCTGGCCTAAAAGACTTGAGAAAGGGGCCTGAGGTTAAATATTAAGGGACCAGTAAGGCTGTAAGGAGCTGCTGGAGGCTGGTATTGTAAAGAAACCCAGTGCTGGTGAGGGGAGGTCAGAGGCTTGAAAGTGAGACAAAGACAGGGATGTTTCTCAACCAAGATGAGGAACGTTCTATGGTGTGTCGTTGTTCTTATCCCTTCTGAAGGGTTGTCCTGCCCATCTTGCATGAACCTGTTGTGCCCAACAGAATAGGAATAAATCCCTGGAGGAGATGAGGGTCCAAGGAGGGTGAGCAGGTTCTGCTCTGCTCTTGCTGGGCTCAGGCAGTGCCGTTCTCCAGCCAGTAACCCTGTACCTGCAGGGAATATCTGGGGAGTCCAATGATTCCTGAAAAGATACAGCTATCCAGGAATATATGTGGAATTACTGGAATTGAAGCATCCAGATAGGGGTTGCAGTTCTTCCTTCCAAGACCTCCCTGGAGCCCAGGAGAAGGCGGAATTGCTGCCGAGGCTCCAAGCCTTGGAACTCCATCCTGGGCCTTTGACCCTCAGCATCGTAATGGGGCAACTGCCCAGGGTTTCTGAATGCAATTAAAATTGAAATCAAGTGCTGCAGAATAATGGGGATTTCATTGTCTTGCCCAAAGCTTAATTATGTGTGCAATTACAAGAGTTTGTGTAGTTTAAGTGTTTGTATGCACAGAATCATGGAATGGTTTAGGTTGAGAGGGACCTTAAAGCTCATTCGGTTCTACCCATTGCCAAGGGCAGGACCACATTCTGCTAGCCCAGGTTGCTCTAAGCTCCTTCCAACCTGGCCTTGGACACTTCCAGGGATGGAGCAGCCACAGCTTTTCTGGGCTATTATTGCAGTGTAAAGTTAAAATCTATAGCAGAGAGAAATTTGTTCCTGTACTCAGAATTTACTGATGTTTCCTCATTAGAATTTGCTGTATAAATTGGTCCTTTTGCTTCTTTGCACCTCGCTTTTCCTGGCATGATGGAATGAAACAGAGAAATTAAGGAGTCCCTTGATCCTTTTTATTTACTTTAAAAACACATATTTGGTAAATATTTGATCTCTTGGTCATTTAATTCAGCGACTCTTTGCAACACACGGCCTTCATTGTGTTGCACACATCAGCCCACCCTCCACTCGCGCAGCTTTTGGAGAGCCCCATCTGATACCAGGCTGCTTGGCTGTAGAGTTACCAGAGCTTTATATTCTGACGTTGCAGAGACCACAGAAATGTTTCCATAAGCAGAGGAGGTAAAGACAGATAATGGTGGGGTAAATGTCACCCGTGGTTAACACCTCATGCCCGCCGCCTGGGTGGCTCTGTTATGTAACTGCCAGGAAGGAATTTTCCCAGTCCGGGAGCCCTTGTTTGACGGGTACAAAGAGGGCAGAAGATTTTCTAGCACGTAGAAGGTAAAGAGGAGGCACAGCTAGAGGAAAGGAAGGAGGCAGGAAGCAGGTAGCTGTGAGTCTGTTAAGAAAATCAAGCTCGTATCAATGAAATCTCGAGGCAGTGAGGCCTTGAGTGGAGATGGAACAGGACAGCTCCTGCTCAACTCCCCAGCCTAAATTAGGGCCCTGGGCTGGGAGATGGGAATACCTGCAGCCTGTGCTGGCTCCAGAGCCCTGCTGAGCCCTCGGCACTCTGGGAAACCAGGCCACAGGGGTAGTCCCCTGAGGTATTTTTAAAATGCCTGGCATTTGATCCCTATCGGAATTTCTCAATGGGAATTAGGCTTGCATTCC
Organism: Pseudotriccus pelzelni; assembly: GCA_035584735.1. Taxonomy (NCBI): domain Eukaryota; kingdom Metazoa; phylum Chordata; class Aves; order Passeriformes; family Tyrannidae; genus Pseudotriccus; species Pseudotriccus pelzelni. The sequence goes on along the minus strand of JAWMRA010000076.1, from coordinate 1,752,017 downwards.
CACGAAAACCAAGTAGATCTTGTGGAGATAACAGGGGTTTCCCTTTGTTTTGGGAAAGGAATGCAAAGCATCTTTGTGCTTTGGAGAAATTCCCTTCCTGCAGAGTTAGTACCACTGTGCTGTGCTCCCAGGGTGCACAAGGAGGAAATCAAAAGCACAAGTTACTCTGCTCTGTAACTTTTTGAAGTTAGAAAACCATACTTGATCCCTTTTCTGGGCACAGGCCAGTGCTCAGGATAGAAAGGTGTCGTACGGTGAAACATAACACTAATTTGGTATTTATTAATTTGAAATCCTGCTTTTTCAATTTTGCTTTCAGCCAAGAAAAGAGTAATTTAGAAGATTTATACCAATTGTGTCACAAACTGACACCTGAAGCTGCTTTTCTGTCTTTTGCAGATTCACAGTCTGGGATGGACCTCAGTAACCCTCAGGAACAGCCCCTGGCTGCAGGTACTGTGCTGCTCAGTTATGTTCTTCCACCCTCTCTTGGCAATTTTACACTTCAATGGGGAAAAATATAAGAATTGCAGCTTGTTCAGGTTCCCAGGACACTGAATAACACAGTCACAAATACAAAGATGGGCACCAAAGACAAAGAAGTGAAATCTATGCTTGAAATAAAACTGTGGATGTTCAATTTATATTTGTAAAATGACAGTAAAGTGGAGAAAAAACTGTAGAGAAGCAAAGGAAATGTTTTCAGGAGAAAGCTGGAAGTTTTGATTAGGGAAGCAAGAATAATGTGATTCTCTTGGCTGAGTGCATTTCTGAAAATATGAAAACAAACCTCCTGAGTGAGCTGGATAAGTGCTTCACTTTCTTGCTAACCAAAATTCAACCCTCTGAAAATGAGTTCAAGGCGTGAGAGTTTGTGTGGGATTTTGGGAAGAAAATCATTGCCCCCAGACTGCAGCTAATGCATCCATAGGAATAACATTGTGAGCACTGTCAGCAGTATTGGGAGGGTAGAGGTGCTTTGAGGGAATCACCTGGAAATATTCTTGGAGCATAATTAGTTACTGTTTTGTTGGGTTTGTTTGTTTTTTTTTCACAAGAACAAGAGGATTTGACAGACTGTAATCTGAACAAATCCCAGGAAATGGAAAGCATGGATAATGTGGAAGACATGAAGGAGCACAATCAATCTAATGAAGAAGGAGGTAAAGTGGAGTTGGAATTCTGAAAAATAATAGTTATGTGTTGTTTTTCTGCCCATCTGATTATGCTGTGAGATTGTGTCTGTAAAAGTAATAACGACACAACTCGTTTGGAGCGTTTCAACGTGCTCTGAGGAGGAGCAACTGTTCTCCAGCAGGGAACCTCACGTGCATTTTACCAAGGTCAGTTTTACAGGATCTATGAAATATGGATGGGAAGATAAAAAGGCAAGTGCATCTGGTGAGCCTTTAATGTGTGTGGTAACGCACAGATTCCTAAGAGCCCTTTGCATGGATAAATCCTGTCTTAGGGCTGCAGTTTTTATTAATGTTAAGTACTTTCATACCTGAAAAATAACTTGGTGATTTATCACTTTTTTTTTTTTTTTTTAAGAAAAAGTAAGTTACCTCATTCATAGGGTAGCCCAACCCTGTTAAATTTAAAACTGTGCTCTAAACTGTTGATGAAGAGGAGGTTGGTGAGTTTACCATGTTTATTATTGAATTTGAACAGCAAACCCAGAGCAGCTGACTGTAGGCAGTGCAGAGTAGCTCAGTAAAGATCTCTGTGATGTAGAACCTGCCTTGGGCAGGTGAGTTCTACTCCACTTGCACTAAAGAGAGAAGTTTGATGCTTTTATCCATAGAATACGGAAGACTTGAGCCCTTTCCACATCCAAGGCAGCTGATCTCCCAGATCCCACAGAACATAAAATATTCACGGCCACGTTCCAGCTGTCTGTCCATCCCTTGCACCGTTCCCATTCACTCTAACTCACACTTCTCTCTCTGCTTTCCCAGTGTCCCCGCCCTTCGCTCCTCCTGCCCACTGAGCTGCGGGTGCAGGGAGCCAGGACAGGGGTTCTTTCCCAAACCTCTCAGTGTTGATTATCTGAGAGGAGTTGCTGTAGCTTTTCCCCACCTTCCCATTCCGGGAGCTGTGTCCATACCACTTGTACACAGTGTGATGGCATGAAGAGAGGCCTTTTCCTGTTCTTTGGTTGCTCTGTGCCTTCTCCACCATTTCTCACCCTCTTTTTTATACATTTAAGTCAGGGACAACCCAGACATTTGTGAGAGGGTGTTTGTATCAGTGTTCCTCTTCCACACCGTTCATTTTTTATATTGTTGCTGATCTCTAAAAGACCCCTTACAATTTGCTCTGGAATGCAAACACAGAAAATTTACATCTCAAAGGCAACGCTATAAATATCAATAAAACATCATACCCCTCCACCAGCCTCCCTTACCATTAGAGCTCATTCATTATAAAGCGAGTATGAACCTCCAGTCCCACAGTGCCCTATCCCTTGATTGTCAAGGAATGAAGCCACGATTGCAGGGAGGAGGCTGGTTCAAGTGCACTAAAAAGGTGCCTACAGCATCTCAGTGTAAAACGGCACGAGAGAAAATGTACATTGTGTTTGCTTCAGTGCTTCACACACTGTTCTCTACAGTCATTCTGATACCGGAAGCACAATAAATCTTAAATATTTAAGCACTCTGTGCTGGTACTCCAGGCCCTGCAAGTAGCAGTAGGTGCTTTTAAATTTCCTCCCAAAGACACCAGTTCAGTTGCTGTTGGAGACTAAAATTCACAAATAATCTCAGCTTTAATGTTGTGGCCTCTGTAAAACAGCAGCAGCTCTGTTAGTCCTGAGCAGTCCTCGTGGGTGAGTAACTACTGTCTGACTTCTATAAATGAAACCACATTCTGACAGTGCTGCCCTGGTGGGAGGGTTATCTTTTGGGAATCACTAAAAACAAAGATATAGTGTTCTCCACAGACTAGAAATATCATTGGTATCAGTGCTGGCTTTTGGGAAAAGGATTATGTCCTGCCCACACCTGAAAAGTCTGTCTGGTTTAAAAAAAAAAAAACAAACCCAAAACTATTTGGCAGGTTGAGGTGCTCACTAATCCCCTCATTACACACCAAATCTGAAGAGAAATAATGAAAAACGTTCGTGTGGCTCTCGCTGTCGTTAATCGCTGCTGTGAGTGAGCGATTCCCAGCTCCTGACTGAGGACAGCCTGGGACACACAAAGCTCTCCGCCTTCCCTCCCGAACCCCCACACCGCCTGTGCCCCCGGGCTTTGTTCCATCTGCTCGAGGCCATCACGGGAACTGACTCATGGAGAGAGATCAGGCCTTCGATAACCCGCTTTCCACTGCCTTGGTGTGCCTGTAACGTGTTTGTCTCCAGCACGACCGTGTCTGGTTTTTCCACGTCTCGTCAGCCATCCGTAGTGAGTAGGAATCTTCCAGTTTCTCGGACTGCACGTTTTTGTGACTCTTGCATTATTCACGGGTGGCACTGTGAGTGTGTAGTGGGCATTTATTCTGAGGCTTTGAGCAGAGGTTGGAGCCTGCTCAAGTCTAGATGTTGTCTGACTTGTTTTGGTGGAGCCTTTTATGCTGAAAGTGGCACTGGGATCGTTTTAAAAACCTACAGAGAGTTCATAAAAGCACTTAAATTAACGTATAGGGCCAAAACAACATCACTGGTGCTCATTTGGCATGACAAAATTGACGTTTTCAGCAACCAGTTCTGTATTTATACTTCTCTGAGCACGTGCAAACACCAGCTGATGATGTCCATTAGCACAGGTGAGATACCTGTGAGGCACCTGACACAGGTGAGAAGCCATTCCAGGAAAACACCTGTCCTATTCCAACCCCCCCATCCAAAGGGCTCCCAGGATGACGATGGCTGAGCATCGGGCAAACAATTAGGCAGAAGGCTCTGGTAAAATGCTAATTAAAAGCTTGATGGGGAAGAAGGGGGGGGGGGGGGGAAGAAACAAAACCCCCTGTTCTTGCCTCAAGGGACTGGAAGCTGCACGCTGTGGTGCACATGGTGTACGCTCGCCTGCAACCATAAAAATACACCGTTCCCATGGTGCTTCCTGTGTCTGGTCTGAAAAGAGACGAGCAATGAGGCAGAGGGGTGGGGGACAGCACTTGATTTCCCCTGTTTCCTGATGCGCCCCCAACACTGTTACCTTCGGTGGCCAAAGCTGACACGTCTTTAATTTAAAAATTGAATTAAAAAAGGGGCCGCGCTCTTTCCTCGGGGAGTCGCAGTCGAGCGCGAATGTTTAATTATGTCTTAACTCCCTCAGCTGTTGAGGCAGACAACTTTTTGGGGTGTTCTGAACGTCAGCGAGCTTTCATGGTTGCGAGCCAAGCGGAGATAAAAGGCACGTTCGCGGTTTATGGATGTTAATTGGTGCTGCTCGGAGGTGTGGGAGGGGGGCGGTTGAAAGGCTGGATGAGGCAGGAGAGGTGGCAGAGCCCCGCTCGGGCTCTCCGGCGGTGCTGCGAGCACACGCACTTATCTGCCTGGAGAGGAAGTGCCGTTTTTTATCGCAGTATTACATCTCCCAAGCCCAGCCCGAGCCCCGGAGCTCATGGGACTCGGGGTTATCTCACAACATCAGCAGAAGTTCGCTGCGAGGGGATTTCTGTGGTGTTAAACCAGCAAGGAGTCTGTGCCGAACGGGTCAGGCCGCTGCTCTGGGGGCTCTGCCGGGGCTGAAAGGTGTGTTTTCCTTATCACCAAACGATCCTTTTGACTGTGTTTGAGCTCTTCCTAGTGCACCGTCAGCGGCAGGAATGCTGCCAGGCACGTTCGGTGACATCAACGGGGTGGTGGTGTCACCACAGCCTGGAAATGATTGACATAGCTTGGACTGTCCTGAGCCCCCAGGGCTGGCACAGATGCTTGGAAAGACCCTCATTGCATGGACAGAATCAGAAAGTGCAGCTATTTCTTAGTCTAATTAACCTAATACAGTGATTAGAAAATAGAATTTGCTTTTGAGATATCCCAACTAGCAGTGGAAGCTCTCAGGCAGGACAAGGGCTGGAAGGAAGGCTGGATGCACAGCGTTATTCCACAGGTGATGGGCTCCTTTCCGTAACTTTTATAACTTCATTTTTCTTCACTTGCTCTACAATGTGTATCTTGAGTTCACACAAAAAAATTCCCTGAAGTTACAAGTGAGAGAAATATTTATTCCTTTGGCATCTAAATAAAATCTAGTCCAAGGTAGGTGAGTTGTGTGGTCCCTCCCCACCTCTCAGCAGGAAATCAGTGAAGGGGAAGAAAATGGCCCTGGGAAGTCAAATCACACGTTGTTATAGAAAATGATCCATTTTTAGAAATACAGATCAGTGGAAAGGAAATCAGTTAGTGGAGGTGAGTCATGTTTTGCCCCCAAACCAGGCTCTTCATTTGGCACAAAATACGATTTTAAGGTGCAGGTTTACTCTGTCAGGCTGGAAAGGTACCAGGAAGCAGAAATAAATCCAGAGGAGTCAGAACTTTACTAAAACAGTTCCCTGAGTTGGGAACTGTGTTGATTCAGAGCTCCATCTCCTGTGTTCCCGTGGCTGCTCCCACCTGCTGAGCGATCCAGCCACTCTCCTCTCCTGGTGCAGGAGCTCCACCTCCAGGAGCGGCTCTGGGAGCTGCAGGTGCAGCGGTTGATAATCCTGAGCTGCCAAATCTTCACCGAGTTTGTTGTCATAAAATCCCGGGATCGTTCAGGCTGGAAGAGCTGTAGGATCAGTGTCGCCATGGGACACACAGAGCGGGGTGCATCCGCTCCTCTAAAAGACAAGGCCAAAAGTAAACTACGAGTATTTAATTACGAGGACCTCAATTAGGAGAGATTGTAGGTTTAGTCTAAAATTCAAGATTATTTACTGCCGGAATTTTTTTGTAGTTGAATCAAATCAGTGCACTTCCAAGGATTTTGAGAGCATCTGAACCAAGCTCCTGTCTTCAGCCTATAGGCGTTAAAATTCCTTGGATCCTTATCCCAGATTTCCCAGTTCTTCATATACTGTTACATTGCCAAGTTTTTCTTACCAGGATGTATTGCATTGTCAGGAAGACTTTTGAGAGGTGAATTCACAGGAGTTAAACGAACCCACACTTTGAATTTCTCAGATTTGAAGTTCATTTGAAGCTCAGTTGACCAGAGTCGACCGTGCCTGAGCGGTCACGTTAGTGATTGGTCCCTTGATATAAGTAACACCAGCGATTATCTGAATTTAACATGTGGCCTCTCTCAGTCTGACTGTTGGGTCCAGATGTTCTCTGATTAACTGTCTCATTGGAGTCTGATTTAACGGTTGTGATTGTATCAGCCCTGCTGGACTTCAGGAATTGTAATTTTAGCGCTGTTTTCTCTGAGTGGTCTTATCTTAACGGCAAGGCAAGGGAAGAGCTCGGGCAGTTTTGTCTCTTTTTCTGCTGGTTTTTTAAGAGGGGGGCTTTGAAGGTGTTTGTGTCTGAAAGGATAATGTGAACAGGTGTCATAAATCAAACAGATTCCACCTGGGATAAACGTTGGAACAAACCTGGGGCCTGCAGGCCTGGGCATGTGGGATGACATTCCCTCTGTGCCCCATCCAGCACTGGGGGTGTCGAAAATTGAGGGAAACCAGCAGATTGGGCACACTTTGAAAAAATTAAAGAGAAAAAATAAAATGCCCTGGTAGTTTCAGCATAGCACTAACTGTGAGTTTTCCAGCCCCAGTCCTGTTGTCCCAGAGAATCCCACTCTGCTCCCCCAGATTCTGTTTGTAGTGCCAGGAAAATGCATTTAAATTCTCTTTCCTTCCCTAAACTGTGGCCTAGTGGCTGTGGAGTTTGTCCTGTTCAGCTCCAGCTTTGGGAATGCTCATTTCCCAACATTTCTCCTTTATCCCTATTTTTGTTAATACAACTGCGACGTATCTTGGAAACCTTTAGAATGAAAACCCTAAAGCCCACTAGAGTATTAAGAGGCAGAAATTGGTAATAGAAGGGTGTGAAATTGTAGATTTACACAGGAATATTCATCCTGATAAGAAAAATCCTTGTACTAAATAAGATGCTGTGAGAATCAGTTACATAATTCGAGTTTCCTGATTCAGACGAACTTGGAAACGACGTCTGCTGTTTGGTGGGGGTTATTTTGCAATTAATTGTACAACTAGATAAATTACACAGTGCTTTAATGATGGAGAGAGAATTGGTATTAATGAAGTAGAAAATACACATCTGAGCGCCTGGAAAATGACGCCTGGCTGATTTTTCCCCCCCCCTTATTTTCTTTCCAGTTCTCAGCGCTCCATTTCCATTTGATTTGTTTCTATTTTTGTTTCGAGTCACAATAAAACTGAGGACAAAGAGCAAGGATGAAAGTTTCTCTCCTGGTTTTAGGAGTGAGATTTCCACCGGCTGCGTTCTGCACAGGGTCATTCAGGAATTACCACTCACCTCTGCTCTTTATACAGGTCTCTAAACAAAATAGATACTTGTGTTTTGTGCAGAAACGGGTGTCGAACAACAGGACTAGGAAAATACTAAGAGGCACAAAGATAAAATAAAGTCAAAGCCAGGATGTCCAAGTCGCAAATGCAAAATTTGGGATTTTTTTTGTTGCTGCTTTGGCCTGTGGTGACACAAAAAGAGACCCGAGGAGCGGGACAGGTCCAGCATTGACACCCTCCCGGGGTGTTGATTGTCACCACATCCTCGTTGGGGTTGTTGTCTCTGCTGTCTGGCTGGAAGTTAATACCGCTGAGAGGTGATTGCTCCTTCCTTTGTTGGCAGACAATGATCTCATAAAAGCTGTTGGGAAAAAGGGAGCTGAGTTGCTGGAGTCAGAGGAAAAACAAAGCCAGGGTGGGCCAAAAAGGCTTGAGCTCCTTTCCCTTCCCTAGATGGATATCTGCAGTGGGGTAGAAGAAAAACACGGAGAAAAGTTGCCTTATCTCTGACTGCTTTGCCTCAATTAAAAAAAAGCTCTCATGTTGCCACTGTGTCACTTCACGTTTTATAACTCCCCCTTACAGTCTCCAGATTTTTCAATACGTACATGTAATTGTTTGCTTCTTGTTGTTTAAGGAAAGAAACTTAGAGCGCTGAATTTTTAATTACTCCCCACCCCCAGTTTAAAATTTTATGGGATGCACTCCTCTCTTTATTCACTAAGGAAATGGGAGTTCTGAATTCCTGACATGTCTCCCCCCCCACAGTGTGTTGATTCCATCCCCGAGGTGTTTGTCACAAACGTTCGTGATTCTGCCTTGAACGTGGAATCTCGGCCGGCTCTTTCAGCCTCCCCACTTGTCTGCTCTGTCTCAGGCTGGTTGGGGTACAGGGACCTCTGGCCCTGGGAAGGGAGCAGCTCTGCGGGGTCCTGTGCAGATGAATCATCCGTTAATACCTGTCAAACCCAGGTAGTCACAAGAACCCTCCGATAGGCACCATATCAACTCCCTTCTTGTTCCCCGGCATCTGAATCCCATTAACAGCTGTCAAAACCTGGTAAACTATTTATATGCTTTCACAATTTGTTTAATTGGATAGTTAGGAAATGGCAGACAAGAAAAGCTTTTCTTTTTCCTTTTTTTTTTTTTTTTCCCCTTTTCTTTTCCTTTAGTCTGGCTGAACATCTGTAGCATTAGGGGCTCATTATCTCTGAATTGGCACAGCAAATCAGCAGCATCATTAAAACGCCACATTAAGATGATTAAGTTTCTTTGTTACCCAGTTGACTTTTTGCATGTGCTGAGGATTTCACGATTATGACCCCACTCCTTGTAAAACACTTGAGCTACATCACCCTTTCTTGCGTTGTCTTTAATGGTTTCTGGATTTTATTCCTTGTGCCTTCCCTAAAGCTCCCGGTAAACTTTGCTTAACAACAGGGCAAAACTTACCTTGTCTTCTCGGTATTTGATGCCAAAGTCTTGGATTAAATGGAGAAATTGGGGTATTTTCCTTCTGAAGCCTCCTCCTAGAGAAAACAGCGAAGATTAAGAACCCCCACCTTGTTCTAGTTATTTGTTGCTCTTGATGGTTTTTATTCCTGCATTTTCAGCCTGGAGAAGAGGAGGTTGCGTGGAGACCTCACAGCACCTCTCAGTGTCTGGAGGGGCCACAGGGGAGCTGCAGGGGGACTGTTTATCAGGAATTGGGGTGACAGGACAAGGCGGAATGGCTTCACACTGAAAGATGGGAAATTTAGGTTGGATATAGGGAAGAAATTTCCCCCTGGGAGGGTGGGGAGG
>JAWMRA010000076.1:1709106-1732341 GCA_035584735.1 Pseudotriccus pelzelni | reverse complement strand
ATTCCCTGGGGGCTGTCCCTGCTCCCCCCAGAGCAGAGCTCAGTCCTGCCCCTCCTCTGCCCCTGCCCAGGCAGTTGTCGACTACAACCAGTCTTCAACTAGTTACTAAGGGAAGGTGTTTAACAGACCCAGCCCTGCTCCCCTGCCCCTGGGAGGATCCAGGATTTCAGAAACGCTCCCGCTCCCCCTTCAAGGCAGACTCACATCACTTTAATAGGCCAGGCTTGCATTACTAATGTTTTCATCAGCCACAGCAAAGTAAATCCATTAGTCACAGTGTCCTTCATGTGATAATGATGTTTAGCGCTCATTAAAAAGTAATTGTAACCACTTTTCCCTACTTTATCAGCAGGATTCAGCTGGTGATTTGATGATCAGAAGCATCCAGCTGAAGCACGCGGGGAAATACGTCTGCATGGTGCAAACAAGTGTGGACAAGCTCTCGGCTGCTGCAGACCTGATTGTAAGAGGTATTTGAATTTTGTTACTGTTGTTGTTGTTGTTGTTGTAAAATTTCTTTTTTTTTTTTTTTTTCCCCCCCAGCATCTTATAATTAATCTGAGAAAAAGCCTCTGAGCACACCCTGGGGTTCATACCACGTTTTCAAACAGTGCCTGTAACGTGTCTCAGATGCACCTCCTCATCCACCAGACACAGCTCACATAAACACACTGTGTTGGTGTCCTAAATGCCAAACCTGCACCGACTGAGCTCATTTGTTTGATGAACTGTGCAGCAGAAGGAGCATCCAGGTTATTCACTGCTCTTCTGCCAAGTAATATTATTCTTCTTCTGGGATAAACGTGATTTAGTAACTTCATTGCTGTTTCAAGATCTATTCATTACCATGCACAGGGATGCGTAAGTATGACTTTAACAGAGCTGCAATGAGTTACCCTGAGTCTGCATCCTTACAGTAAATATTATATATATTTTCTTGCTTATTGACTTAGGGGAAAGCAAACTTTGCTGCTCCTCTGTCCCTTGATTCTCACAGACCCCAGGAAATTCATAGAGTCCTTTAGGTTGGAAAAGCTCCCTAAGAACACGAGTCCAACCATCCCCCAGGACTGCCAAGGCCACCACTAACCCATGTCCCCAGGTGCCCCATCCACGTGACTTTTAAATCCCTCCAGGGATGAGGACTCCACCACTGCCCTGGGCAGCCTGTTCCAATGCTTGACCACCCCTTCCATGGAGAAATGTTCCTCAATATCCAATCTGTACAGCTCCTGGCATAACTTGAGGCTGTTTGCTCTTGTCCTCTCACACGTTCTCCATGTAAGTTCTCAGGCAACTCAGTGAAAGAAGGAGAGCTTGAGAGAAATAGTAAGAAATTCCCTCCTTCACTGGCTCTTAGGTTTTTTGCTGCAGCATGATTTCAGATGATTTTGTTGTTGTTGTTTAGCTCAGACATTTCAACAGAGGCTGCTCCGGGCACCTCGGTTGGGTAATTTCCTTAGTGCTGCCTCTGTAAACAAACAGCAGGAACATGAAATTCTCACAAGAAAATAACCTTTGGTGATGATAAAATACTGATCTTGTCACTTGTTAAAAATATTGAAGGTGGTAAAACACAGAAACAGGCTGCCCAGAGAAGCTGTGGCTGCCCCAGCCCTGGAAGTGTCCAAGGCCAGGTTGGATGGGGTTTGGAGCAACCTGGGATAGGGGAAGGTGTCCCTGCCCATGGCAGGGGGTGGCACTGGATGGGCTTTGAGGTCCCTTCCCTTCAACCCAAACCATTCTGCAATTCTGTGATTCTATATTCAGATATGTCAGTGTGTGTGAACAGCAACCAGGACTCTTCCACAGGGAGATCCAACCTCTTGTACTGTGTTGGGAAAGTAAATTACCCCTCCTTGTCCTCCTTTTGTAGATCCCAACTCCTACAGACACAGGCACGCTCCTAAGACGTGTCCAGCTTTCGCCACGGTGACCCCCCACACTGGAACTCTCAGCAACGAGTTTACTCTTTAATATAATGTAGTTTTTAATATAAAAGTACTGGTGCAGAGCCGTGTTGCTGAGGTGTGAGCAGGGCTGGGGGGAAGCCGCAGCAGTTACGATCAGTATTAGTGTGGTGGTAGCGAAATGAGGTGGCAGCTCTCCAGCTCCAGGCCTGTGCAGCCTCCAGGAGCTGAGAGCAAGCACAGCCCCTGTGCAGTGCTGGGCACTGCTTAGCACGGCTGGGAAGAGCTCTGGGAAATGGGAAAAGCCTTAAGCGACCCAGTCCCAGGGGGGTGATGGCAGGGCACAGACCCTTTTCCTAAAATTGGACATTCTGGAGGTTAACGAGCTTTATAACACCGGAGAGAAAACACTCATAGCCAGTTTTAGCTGTAGCATTTAGGGAGAAAAATGAAGTGACAGTAACACCTGGGAAAAAAAGGAGTTAGAAGTGAACTTTGAAAGGTTCTATTGTTTTGATTTTAATGGAACGTTGATATATTTCATGCTGGTTTCTTAGTGATTCGTTAAGACAACTATGACTGATATCTGAAAAGTGCAGCAAGGGGCCTGAGTGCCTTCTCCTGAGCCTGGAGCACTGTGTGAGTGTGCAGGTGTCACCCAGCCTTACTCAGAATAAAAAAGAAAGGCTTGCAGAGCTTCTATCTCCATCTGCAATTTAACCAACCTTCCAGCCTATTCATTCACTTCCTCTCACTCTCGCCAGGGCTGGTTTGCATGGTCTGTGTGTGCTCCCCCAGCGAGCTCGGGGCTGTGCTGGCTCCCACTGACCACAACTGGTGCCCAAAGGGCAGGGACGACAGAGAAAGCAGAAAAAAACCCCAACTTTGCATCAGATCTCCAAACTGTTTCCTCCAGTCACTGTGGCAAATCGGAGATTAAACCAGTCAGCTCTTCCTTTATTTTATCTTCTTTTTTTTTTTTTTCACCTACGTGTTTTTTTTTTCTTGTCTTTTTTTTTTTTTCTTTCCCTTCCTTTGCGCATTTTCCAACGTAGCCAGCGTGGAGGCGAGGCACATCAAGGCAGAGATGGGGAGTGAAAGAGCCCTTGTGCTGGACAGGCTAGCGAGCAACGTGGCAAAGAGAAAAAGCTCAATGCCTCAGAAATTTATTGGTAAGAACAAAACCCCTTTTCATCCCCAGCGGTTCGATACGTGCGAGTCGGTAACCCCGGGGACAATGTCTCTGCTTCTTTTAAACACCCTGCTCAGGCTTAGCATCTAGTGCAAAAGAATGAAGTTAACTGGGATTATTCTGATGGGGTTTTTAGTGATTTGCTGTAGGGGGTTGATTAAAACATGAAGAATTTACTCTGTTGGCTGCTTAAACTGGGTGGAAGCTGCTGTTGTGCTTTGTGTTTATTTATGCAGTTGGTTTATAAACGCATTTTATGGGCTTTCACGTGCTGTTTCTGTACCTGTGCACTTGAAATGTTCTCTGTTAGGATCTAGCACAGGTGAAGAACAGGAAGGTTAATGTTTTCCCAGCGGGAGCTGAAGCTTCCTGCAGGACTCCTGTGTGCAATAAGGCCTAAAGACAGAAAAGTATTGGGTTTCTGTTAGTCATCCTCCTAAATTTGACTATGATTAAAAAAATATCAGATCCTTTCTTGTGGGAATTTAAGCAACCAGATGTTTCCATGGCATTTTCTTTGCATTTAATTGTACGTGATCAGAGCTTTGCATGTCGGGGATCCTAAATACTCGTTGGGCAGGTTCCGCGTCCCAGCGCGCGCCGCATCCTCTTGGCCAGTCTGATTTCATCAACCCGCCTTTAAAGAGAATAAAAACACCAGTCTGTGTCCTGAGGAAAGCCCTTAGTCAGCAGCTGTATAACACTGGTGCTGCTGAAGCCTTATTTGCGCTGCTTGTGTGGTTATTTGCGGTGTCAAGCGCTGCTTTTTTGGCTTAATCTAAGGTTCACCTTCAGTGGTGTTCCCCCGGGTGGGAGTGCAGGGGGGAGCTCCCTGAGCTGCTGCAGCCAGGCCCGCCTGGCAGGGGGTGCTCAGAGCACCCATCCTGCACCAGGTCCAAAGCCAGGTAAAGGTGTGCTCCCTGGCCCACCCCAGGGAAAGGTGTGTGTGCTCCTGGGTCCATCCACGCTGGAAAACAACTCCATTTTTGAAGGTAACGTAGCTCTTAGTGGGTTTGTGGGGTAGCACTGGGCTTTCATCTATAAGAAGTGAACTCGTTTATTTATTTATTTAATCTCAGTGTGGCTTTCTGAAGGTCACCTCATTGCACAGCCACACCATCCGAGTGCCTGTGGTGCTCAGAACTGAAACTGGGACTGTGGGGCTCGGCCCTTACAGGTCGTGCTGTGATTCAAAAAGCAATGCTGATGCAAATGGCTTTGTAATCCTTTAGCTTCCTTTTATTTTTTTTTTAAAAGCTTTTTTTTCACCTCTCTTGGTGTGCAGTTGGCGCCAGTTTGATCTGTAGGTATTTTATCAAACACACCTGCAGCAGGATGCGCCCCCTCAGCGTGTGGCTCAAGTTCAGAACTAGTGGGGTTTGGGTTTGCTGTGCCAGCCTGTGAGTTCCTGTGTGGCACAGACCCTGTGGGATTTGTGCCGGTGCTGGGTGGCGCCAACTGGCACTGCACACTCAGGTGATTTTGTGGACGAGCTGCAGAACCCATCACAGTCCACCTGAAGGCACAGAATAACCCATTTCTGAAACCTGCTGTTTTTCTAGACCTTCTGTGCTTGTTCTTGCTGAGCAACATGTGAAAAAAATTACCCCCTTGTCCCTTTTATCCCTGGGAAGGATGTTTTCAGGAGCAGGCTGCCTGACCTTGGCCTGACTCCTGTGCCTCTCTGACCTGTCCTTGTCAGAGCCCGGATCTGCCAGGCCAGCACGGGAATTCCTTGGGAAATCTGGGAATGAGTGCTGATGTTTCATTTTCTCAGGAAGCAGGGACAGGGATGTGTAGTAACAAGGCATCTTTGTTCGGCCCGTTGCTCTGAATGAAGTCCATTGATGGGAAGAAGAAAACCCTTTATTATAGCTGGAGGGCTCTGCAGAGATTCAGACAAGCACCAGGAGTCTTGCCCACTTTATTTTTCACATCTCCATCACCAATAGCTGCCTCGGGTGCACCACTACAAGTCCCACACAAGGACAGGGACCAGCAGAGCCTGTACCTGACCCTTCACCTCCGCACCAGGCCCCTCTTCAGAGCCTTCCCCCGGGGAGGGTGTCCTGGGGACACCTTAAAATCCACCAGGACAGTGGAATCACAGAGCACTGTGAGAGCCCAATGATCATTCAGGAGCTGGACTCAATGATCCTTGTGAATCCCTTCCAGCTCAGGATGCTCCATGATTCTGTGGCCACACGTCGTGTTTTTGCGCGTTTACCTTTTGGCCTTACCTTATTTAACCCCAAAACGTTTAGGGAATTCCTGTCTATTTCTGCTTTTTTTTTTTTTTGGTTGCCTTTTTGTCGTAATTTTTAAGTTTCGAATTTATTCCCACCTCTTTCCCGTGCCTGGAGCTGCTCTGATGAGTCACCCCCACGCTCTGCAGCGCTTCGTTTCCTCGCACGTGAAGCCGGACGGCGAGCGGCGCCGAGGGCCGGGAGCAGTTACACTCTTGTGGTTCACTAACCTTTTCGGCGTGTTTTATAAGAGAAACGTGAGCTCCTGGTTTTCTGCCCCTGCCGTGAAACCCCACGAGTTTCATACACATTGAGTCATGGTGTTGACAGGTGACTGATAAACATCTGCACCACTCGAGTTACCGTAACTGAGAGATTCGTGGATCCGACGTTTGCGAGTCCCTTGCACACGAAACCTTTCATCTGCTCCTTTCTTTTGTATTGTGTTTTGTTTTTTTTTTTTTTTTTAAAGCTACGAACAATTTTATGGTTTAAGTAACCACAGAATTCGGTTACTTATTTCTAGACATTCACCCCAAAAATGAGTTTAGCGCTTTTGGGACGCAGTTTTATTTCCTCCTTGCACCAGTTGTGCTGTGCTGCCAAAAGGTGTGAGCGGGATTTCAGGTGAACTGCCCTTCCCTTCTGCCCAGTTCAGAGCTTCCAGGGCCCCAGCACACCCAGAGGAAAACAGTTTTCTTTTACTAACCCTTTATCAATGACCCTAAATGTGATTTTTGACACCTATACGTAGATCTCTGCCAGTGTTAAATTACCTGAAAGCTTATGTAGAAGTCCAAGAACCCAGGTGTGGTGCAGAGGAAGCTGTAGCTGTCAGAGGACAGTGGGGAAAACTGACTTCAGTGTCCAAGGACATATCAAAGACGGGTCAATCAGAAAGTACCCTCAAAGCCTCCTTCCTTAGACTGCTCTGCTTCCAAGCCTGAAGTTTAAAAAAATAACCACCCCCCCAGAAAAACCCCACCCAGAAGCTACTTGTGTTTATAAACAGTGTCTCTCAGCAGAGAACATCTCATGCCTCCTCACTTCCCAGAGCCTCCTGCCCTTTAGAAGGGGCACCGTGGGGTTTAAACCCTCCTTTGCCCTCCCAGGTAACTCTGAGCTCTGCTCCCTCGCAGGCGAGAAGCGGCCGAGTTTCGATGTGGGCTACAGCCCGGCTTTCCTGTACGAGAAGGAGAGCGAGCTGATGCACGGCCGCATGATGGACCAGGCCATCAACAACGCCATCACCTACCTGGGGGCCGAGGCCCTGCGCCCGCTGGTGCAGACCCCGCCGGCGCCCACGGCCGAGATGGTGCCGGTGATCAGCAGCCTGTACCCGCTGCCGCTGCCCCGCGCCGACCTGCCCAACGGCGCCGCGCCCGAGCCGGGCCACGGCCACCTCAGGGACAAGAGCCTGTCGTCAGACAGGGGCCTCTCCCCCAACAACAGCGGCCACGACTCCACGGACACTGACAGCAACCACGAGGAGCGGCCGAACGCCTCCTTCCCCCAGGGCCAGGCCATCCCCGCCCCGGCCCGCAACGGCCTCCCGGCGCTGAAGGATTTCCCCCGGCCCTACGACATCCTCAAGCCGCCCGCCCTGTGCCCGCGCGACGCCTTCAAGGTGCTCAACAAGGACGGGGAGCCCATCGGGGTGTTCCGCTGCGACCACTGCCGCGTGCTCTTCCTGGATTACGTCATGTTCACCATCCACATGGGCTGCCACGGCTTCCGAGACCCCTTCGAGTGCAACGTCTGCGGCTACCGGAGCCACGACCGCTACGAGTTCTCCTCGCACATCGCCCGGGGGGAGCACAGGGTCGTGCTCAAGTGAAGGGAGCGGCTCCCCGAGGGCAGGGGCCGTGTTTTCCCAGCCCGGGGGACGCTCGGTTGGCCGGGTTTTCAATTAGCATAACGAAATTTCCCGAGTATTTTCCTAGGCCGGTTTTAAGCGTGTCACGGGGAGGTGACACCTCTGTAAATTCTTTCCCGATAATTCAGTGTTCTGTAGCATCTCTGCCTGGCTGCTGTGGTGAGCAGGACTGTTGGGAAACACCCGGGGCAGAGACCGGTTTTGATACGAACTTTATTTTTGTGAAACTTCAGAGCCATTTGCGACGTTTTCAATTTTTAGCGCGTTTTGTTTTTATAGGGTTTGCTTTAACTCAGCACAAAAGGGTTTTGTGGCAACTCCCCTGCTCGCTCAGGTGTTTGGTCAGAGGTGTGTTGGAGGAGCTTTTCCTAGTTATAATTCTGATATGGTCTTCCAAAGCAAGGAAAGCAAGGGCAGGAAAAGGGAGGGATTTTTAATTCCTCCTTCAAGCTTTTCCCCTAAGCCCTAACAAGTGTGTGGCCACACCACGCTTTCATTTTTCTTACCCCTTTTATTCAGCTTCTTTAAAGTCACTCCCACCCAGCTAGAGCAAAATAAGAAATGAGACCCATTTAGGGTTGGGATTTTTTACCAATAAGTATTTTTGGGACACCCAGTGAGGTCACTGGTTGGCTCATCCATGTAGGCTGGGGGAAATCCCGATTTTCACTGCTGGAAACTCCTCCTTTCTGACGGGTGCCATGAACGAGGGTGAAGCTGTGCCGTGTGTTGTGCCTCTGCCTTGCTCCTGCTGTGCTCCAGCAGCAGGACACGTGGCTGTGCCATTCCATGTCCCTGTGGACAGTGCTGGGATGGGAGCGGGATCGGGTGGGACCTGCAGGTGTGTGGGAGCTGCACCAGGACACCCCTTGGCAGGAGATGCTGCTCCACACCCTGAGCAGGTGCCTCCCTTTGAAGGTGGTTTTTAAAATGATTCCTTGGAACTCCTCCCTGCTCCGCAGCCCTGTCGGTGTCCCTGTGCTGGAGAGGGATTTGGGAACGGCTTTGCTGAGTGAAGGTTTATTCTTTGTGAAGTACTTTTGTTACCCCCTAGTTAGGAGTGTTCTGATGGACTTTCTGCATCCCTTGTGTGGTTTGAGAGCTGCGTTGCTTTTGTGTTATCCCTGGTGATCCAGCTGCTTCCCTGAGGGAAGGCTGGAGAGCTCAGGGTCAAGAAATACCGATTTCCATTCCCTTTGCCTCTTTTGGCTCAAGTATTTCCTCCCAAAGAATTTTAAGGTACAAAAAAAAGAGACTAGGTTCATTTTTTCCCACTAAGGGTAGGTTTGGAGGGGGATAAATCAGCCTGCAGAGTGTCCGGAGTGCTGTGGAAGAGCTAATCCAGTGCTATCCCTGGGGCTCAGGAGAACTGATTTTCTGTGTGTGGAGCTGTAAAGCACGTTCAGGATCTTTCCCAGTTTCCCACCTGAGGCAGGTCGGGCTCTTCCCCAGTGAACACTCGTGTCGCTGTGTGACAAACACTCCCCCCGAGCGAGGCTGCGGTTCCACCAACAATCCACCCCAAGGGTTAAGCCTTTGGGCCTGGACAAGAGAGGGAAAGGGAGGGAAAGAATTCCCAGAGGACAAAGAGAAACAGTTCTACTGCTGCCCTGACATTTCTGTGATAGTTTGGGAAATCTAAGTCCGATGTTTTTAGGACCTTGTGGTTGCCTTTATCCACTTCTAATTTTGTCACAAGCTTGCTTTTCAATGGCTTAGTTTTCAACACCAAAGAATTGTCAATAAATGAATAAAATACCTAAATAATGACAATGTGCTGACTTGAGGGCAGGCAAAGGCAGGCTCTTCAAGGAACCTGCACACCTGGAGCCATCCAAAAATCTGATTTTCCATAAGTGGTTTGTTATTTTGGCCCAGAACAGATTTGGGCTTGGGGCATTCTCTGGCCCGTGGTGTGTCCGCTTCGCTCAGCTCTTCCTTTCCTGATGAACTGCACCCCAACAGTGGCAGGGAAGGCCCAGGGAAGGAGCTTTTAGCGCCAAGAAACGAGTCTCTGGTGCTTAAAGGTTTGCTGAAGTTCTGAAAAACTTCGGTAAACCCACATGTCCTAAAGCAGAGCTGGGAAGTGACGGGCACAGCGGGCTGAGGAGTGGGAATGGGATCCGAGGAGTGGGTCTGGAGCACCAGGGCTGGAGCTGGGACCTGTGAACCACCCGGGTGTGATGGGACTGTGGCTGTGGTGCATCCCCCTGGGGCTGAGCTGTGGTGGGGGCTGTGCTCAGCGCAACCAGTTACTCAGTGAGTAACTAACTGATGCACTCGGAGGTGTAAAATAACGCTGCCTGTTCCTCCACCTGCTGGGAAATGGTGTTGGACACAGCCGTGGTTAAGAGGGGAACGATAAAACCCCAGAGCCGTGGGGTGGGGGCAGCTCAGCCCCACGCCCGGACCGCGGGGTGGATTCAGGGGTTCCGTGGGATGCCGGGGGCTGCGCCCACCGTGCGGGAGCGCGGTGGAAATATCCCGGCTGCGGGAGGGTGGAGGCTCACACCACCCCCAGCCCTCTTAACACCCGCCTTACCAGGCTGACGTTGCTCGCCCTGGTTTCATTCCCCCCTGACACCTCCTGCCGCAAGGGCTGGACACGCTTGAGAAACAGAAACGAAAAAAAACAACCCAGAAGAAAGTCAGAGGATCCTTTTTTTTTTTTTCTTTTCCCTTCACTTCCTTCCCAGCCCGGGGTGGCAACAAAAGCGCGGAGGGGTCTTTTCCTCTCTGTGCGAGCTCTGGGTAGGGCAGTGCCAGCCCCGACAGCCCCCGGGGGCTCAGTCCCACGGCGTCTTCCCACCCCTGATCCAAACCCCCTGATCCCTCTGCTGCCTGGAACCAACCCCCTTTTTCGAGGCTTACAGAAACCTTCGGTTGGTGTTGTGACAGAGCGATCCTTATCTGCTGATAGCTGTAATCGTGACAGAGCACAGAGGAACTGGTTTCCCCCGCCGTCGTGTCGAAACACGCTTCCTAACGCCCAAAAAATCCCGTAAAACTCTTCCGGGTGCTGCGCCGCATCCTTGGAGCATCCCGGCCGGCTCCTGCTCCCCCGCGGGGAGCGGCCGAGCTCCCAAAGCCCGGCGGAGCCGGGAGGGGACAGCGGGCGAGGGAGGTCTGAGTCAGCGGCGGCGCCTCCCCCGTGTCCCCGTCCCCAGCCCTGCCCTGAGTCACGGGCCCCGCCGGCGTTTTCCCACCCTCCGCGTGGGCCGCGTTCCCAAACCCGGGGGGGCACGGGGCCAGCAGAGCCACCTCTGTGCTGAGCGACAGCCTTGGAAGTGTCCCCAGCGCTGGTATCGCCATGGGGGGATTCTCTGCAGCCCTGGGGGTCCCGCCGGGAGCAGCACAAGGACTGGGCCACGACTGTCACGGGGGCACCACGACGAGAGCAGCGGGTTCATGACACGCCTGGTGCCCCCTTCGCTGCGCCGGGAGGGAAGTGAAGCCCCCGGGGAGCTCCCGAGCCGTCCCCTCCGTCCCCTCCGGCCGGGTTATATCTGGCGCCACATTTGCATGGCAGCGAGCCGACACCTGGCAGCGAAATCCTCGGGGGATCGGGGACACGGGGAGCGGCTGGCGATCGTCACACGCCGGGGGCAGGAAAGTCCCAGCAGACAATTGTTTTTTAGAAGAATCTCCTTCCGACCCGCCCGGCTGCGGCAGCTCCAGCGCGGCCCCCGCGGGGCTGCGGCGGTGGTGGGGTGGGCATGGGTGGTGGTCCTGGGCTCGGACTGCTGCTCCACGGCCACGGTGGGTGCTCCCGGTGTGGGGTGATGCTCCTCAGCCTCAGGCATGCCCCAGGAGCCCCCCACAGACTGGGGATCCCCACCACCACCAGCAGCTCCCTGTTCCCCCCTCGCTCTGCCCGGGACCCCCGTGAGGGGGGCTGTGAGTGGGGCTGAGGCCATCACAGGCTGCCCCCCGCCCTCAGGGAGAGCTGCTGCTCATCCTGCTTCCCTCCAGTTACCCCAGTACCAGCCCCACTGCTGCTTCCCTGGGCACTGGGGGGGGGTCTGGGGGGAGGGTCCTGTCCTCCTCAGCCTCGTTCCCCACAGCCGTGACTCTGTGCTGGGGGGCTGAGCATCAGCCGGGGGCCCCCCCTTGTTGCTCCCCGGCGCCAGGCACAGCTCCCCCCATTACCCCCCTATTCCCCCCCCCTCCGTCCTGCCCCCCGGAGTGGAGAAAGTTAGTCAAATCTGCAGAAACCGCAGCGAGGGGGGAGGCAGCGGCTCTGTCACCGCTTTGATGTCACTCCTGCACGTCCCACAGGTGCTGCCATCGCCCCGGGGCCGCGGTCCCACCGCCGCTTTGCCATTAAACCCGTGCGACAAGGGGGGGATAATGCAAAAATAGTTCCTCTCCCCCCCCCCCCCCGCCTCCGCCCCCATCCTGTCCCCGAGGTCCCTGGAGCCGGTGGGGCCCGTGGGGGCCACGTCCGAGGCACAGGAGCCACCCAGCCCTCTCGCGTGGGGCCGGGGGTCCCTGCAGGGCTCCCGGGGGGGGGTGGCTGTGCCACGGGAGGTTTGTGAGCAGCGGCCCCGCGGCGTGGATTCGTGCCGGGCCTCCTGCAGTTTGCCCCTGCGCTCCCCTCCCGGGGCTGTCACGCCAGGCGCCCACGCACCTCCACCCGGGGTTCACCAACCCTGCCATCACCTCCCCGAGACGGAGGGGAGCCCCCCCCCCCACCCCGGCGGGCAGCGTGGGGTGCTGGGGTCCCGTGTTCCCAGCCTTTGCCACGCACCCCATCTCCACTTCGCCCCGGGGTTCCTGCCTCCCCTTTGCACCCCCCCTGCCCCCTCTGAACACACCACACCCCGCTCCCCCTCGTCACCTCCCGCACCCCCTGCGCTGCCCCAGGGCCGTGGGGGTCAGTGCTGGAGGGGGGTGACTCAGGACCCCCCCGCCCCCTCCGTGGGACATTCCCGACCCCACAGCAGGAAGGAGGACGCAGGAAGGAGGACACCTCTGGCAGCCGGGGCAGGTCCCCTGGAGGCCACACGCCCTCGGGTGCGGGGGACCGGGTGCCCCAGGGAGGGGGAGGCCCTTCCCAGCCCCCGTCGCGGCCGCCGCTCTCCCGGGGGAAGCCGCTCCGCGTTGCTCGCCCGGCGCTGGTTACAAACACCGCTCCCACTTCAGGTTTAATGCGGCGGCGGCCGCGGGCGCTATTTCGGGCCGGGGACGGGATAGAAACCCCGCGCGGGGTCCCGGCCCCTCGCCCGCCGCCCCCGAGCCGCCCCCCACCCCCGGGGGATGGGCTGCGCGGTGCCCGGGGCTGTTTTGGGGGCTTATTTGAAGCCCAGGAGCCGCACGCCCGCCTTGACCTTCCGTGACTTCCAGCGGAGCAGGCGGATGGCGCGGAGCCCGAACCGCAGCACCGCGTCGTACTTGAACACCAGCTTGTAGAAGGCGTCGGTGACCAGGGCGCCGCTGGGGTCGGCGTGTTTGAGCGCGGCCATGGGCGTGTACGCCACGTTCGTCTGGTGCCGGAACGGCGGCCGGGCCGCCTCGATCACCCGCAGGGTGTGCTGCACGGGGGCACGGCACTGTCCCCTCCCTGTCCCCCCAGGCCCTCCTCAGCCCCAGCCCATTTCTGTCACCGTCACCATTCCACCCCCATCCCCTTTCAGCCCTGTCTGCATCCCGTTCCTCTGCATCTCCATCCCCATTCCTATCCCATCTTCTTGTCGTTTATGTCCCATCCCCAAGCCCGTCCCATTCTATCCCTATCTCTGTCCCATCCTGCCCCATCCCCTCCTACCCCATCTCCATCCCTTCCCATCCCCATTCCATTTCCATCCCATCTCCATCCTCAGTTCCCTCCCATCCTACCCACATCCATCCCATTCCCATTCCATCCCACCTCACCCCATCCCCATTCCCCTCCATTCCCATTCCCAGCCAGGCTCAGCCCCATCAGGATGGAGCTGTCTAGACAGGATTTGCCCCTTTGCTGACTGACCATTGCTGTTCCTCATTAAGACTAATTAACACTTCTCTGCCCAGCCCAGCCCAGTGGGGCCCCCCTCCCGCCCGTCACCTCAGCGATGTCCTCGGGGGTCTGGCCCAGGCTGGCGAACACGTCCCTGGAGTTCCTCAGGTAGAGGTCGGTGAAGATTTTGGCCGTCTCGGGGTCCGTCCGGGAGTAGTCGGCGCGTTCGGCCTCCTCGTACAGCTTCGTCTCGAACTCCGTCACCACCGGCCCCGGCTCCACCAGGCTGATCCTGCCCGGGGAGGGGGCGCTGGGCACCGGTCCCCCCCCTCCCAAACCCCCAGCCCCGGGGGGCTGCAGACCCCCTGCCCCGCCCCACACTCACGCCACGTTGAAGCGCAGCGCCTGCACCACCAGGCTCTCGCAGAAACCCTCCACCGCGAACTTGGAGGCCGAGTAGATGTCGTTGAAGACGATGCCTGGGTGGGTTGGGGGGGTCCTGGTCAGGGCTGAGGGGGGGGGGGCTGGCCCCCCCAGGGTGCCCGGTGCCCCCGTACCCTGCAGGCCCATGATGCTGCTGATGACGACGATGTGGCCCCCGCGGCGCCGCTTCATGTCCGGCAGCACCTCCTTGACGAGGCGGACGAGGCCGAAGAAGTTGGTGTCCATGAGGCTCTGCATGGCCGCCAGGCTCTGGCACTCCAGCGGGCCCGCCATGCCCACCCCGGCGTTGCTGACTGAGGGCACGGGGCGTCACTGGGGGCAGCCCCCCCGGGGAGGGGGATCCCACACCCTGGGCATGGAGGGTGCCCAGCGTGGGGTGTCCTGGGAGCTAAGGGTCCCTGGCACAGGGGGTCCCTGGTGTGTGTGGTCAGGGGGTCCCCCCTGCATGAGGGGTCCCCATCACGGAGGGTCCCCCCTGATCAGAGGGTTCCCATCACGGGATTCCCTGGGTTTGGAGGCTCCCTGGTACATTGAATGTCCCTGGCACAGAGGGTGCCTGGCTCATGGGGTCAGGGGGGCCCTGGTGCATGAGGTGTCCCTATCGTGGACGGTCCCCAGCACTGGGGGCACAGAGAGTCCCCAGCCTGGGACACGCTTGGCAGGGACAGCCCCTGGCACAAGGGGGTGTCCCCATTGCAGGGTGTCCCCCTCACGGAGGTTCCCAGCCCGGGGCTCCCCACGGCCAGGGCGGGAGGGGGGTGCCAGGGCTCACCCAGGACGTCCACGTGGCGCCCGGGGATGCTGTCGAGGCAGGCGCGGATGGAGCCCTCGTCGCACACGTCCAGCTGTTTGATCTCCAGCGTCCGGCCCAGCGCCGGCCCCGCCGCCGCCGCCAGCGCCGCGCTCCGGCCCACGTTCCTCATGGTGGCGATCACTGCGGTCGGGGGGGGACGACACGGGCGGCTCAGCCCCGCGCGAGGTTCCCCCCCCCGAGGGGATGGGGATGGGGGTCCCTCCTCTGCCCCGCTCACCTTGGAAGCGGCGCTGCTTGTCCCGCGCCAGCCGCACCGCCAGGGCCAGCCCGATGCCCGAGGAGCAGCCGGTGATCAGCACCGTCTTGGGAGCCATGGCACGGCCTGTCGCCCACATCCCAGCCCCCCCGGCTTTATAGCAGCTGCCCCGGCCCCGGCCCCGGCCCTGGCCCCCCCCACACCCCCTCAAATCCGGGCTCTTAATCCCCCCCTGGATAATCCACCCCCCGCTCCCTGAGGATTTGCGGTGGCCGCGTGGCTGAGCCACACGTGGTGCCCCGGGCACACAGAGGGGCCTTTGTGCGGGACCTGGGGCACTGTGGGGACATGGCAGGACACGGGGACACTGCCAGCCGTGTGCCACCGGCAGCGGGGGGCTGTGGGGACCCCCCCCCTACTCTCCTTTGGAGGGGAGGAGACGGGAGCTCTGCAAAAATAACCTTTATTGTCACTGGTATAAAACACGTCCCGGTTTTCAACTGGCCTTGTGGGGACGTGGGGGACGCAGTGGCAGCTGCCCCCCTCGCCCCCCCACCCCGAGGCCCTGCTCCTGAGGACCCCAAAACGCCCCTGGTGTGGGGGCAAGGAGTGCCAGGTCCCCACGGGGGCACTTGGGGCTGCTGCTCCTGCTGCAGAGGGGGGGGACAAAGTGCTTGAGTGTGGGGGATCCTGGCGAGCCGAGCTGTGCCATGTCAGTGGTGCCAGACCGTGCCAAACCATCCTGGTGGTGCCAGGCTGTGCTGAGCTGTGCCAAACCATCCTGGTGCTGCCGGGCTGTGCCAAACCACACCAGCAGTGCCGGGCTGTGCTGAGCCGTGCCGTGTCAGTGGTGCCCAGCTGTGCCCAAACCACGCCGGTGGTGCTGGGCTGTGCCAAGCCGTGCCGTACCGGCAGTGCCAGGCCATGCCAAACTGCCCTGGTGGTGCCAGGCTGGGCCCATTCATTCCATGCCGGTGGTGCTGGGCTGTGCCAAGCCGTGCCATATCGGCAGCGAGGCTGTGCCAAACCGTGCCGGCAGCGCCGGGCTGTGCCAAAGCAAGGGTGCCCCGGGGCTCAGAGGGCCACGCAGGTGCAGTAGTGGCGCAGTTTGCAGGGCAGGATGCCCCGGTTGATCTGGTGGAACTCCACGAGCTGGATGAGGTCGGCGAAGCGCGTCTGCCCGTCGTCCATGGTGAAGTAGAGCCGACCCTCCTCCTCGCTCTGCCGGGGGGTCCGGCGGGTCAGGACCCCTCAGCCCCGCACCCCTCGGCCCCTCTGGGCCCCCCTGGCACCCCGCAGCCCCCCTGGAGCCCCCCACTCACGGGCAGGATGAGGTAGTGTTTGACGCGCTGCAGGTGGCACAGGGACAGCACGAAGCCCTTGGGGTTCCGTTGGCTCTCCCGCACCAGGAAGACGCTGCGAGGCCCGAGGGACGGAGGGGTCACTTCTGTTCCCCGGGCCCCTCTGTCCCCTCTGTGTCACCCATGGGGTCCCAGATACCCTCACAAACTCTGGGGGCCCAGCACCCCCTGGGAACCCCAAACCCAGGCTCCTGAACCCGTGGGGAGTCTCAACCTCCCCGGGATCCCCCAGCAAAGCTCCCCCACCCCTACAAGCGTCCTGCATCACCCCCCCAGGACCCCACAACCCTCGGGCTCACATGCCCTCCCTGCTGCCCCTCCCAGGGTCCCGTACCCGTCCACCAGGCCCTGGCGGCCGATGAGCTGCTGGGTGTCCTCGCGGGAGATGCGCCCGTGGAACCAGGGCTGGGTGCGGTGGATGGCTGTGGGGACAGGGGCGTCAGGCTCGGGGTGAGGGGACACCCCACGGCCGGGGCAGGGATCCCCCCTGAGGGTACAGCCCCCACCCCGTCTCACCGGCGCTGAGCGGGGAGCTGTGGCAGGCGGCGGGCAGGCTGTACCGGTGCGTCGTCTTCTTCTGGCCGTGCAGAGCAAGGGGTGGGCGTTAGGGTGGGCTCAGGGGGGCCTGTCTCATCCCTCCCGCACCCCAACTCACCCTCCAGGCCTGCGCCTCCTCCAGGGCCGCCGTCAGCACCTCGCTGGGGTTCTCGATCACCCGGCCCGTGCACCCCGAGAAGTCCATGGCCACCAGGGCGTTGTCAGAGACGCTTCTCTGCGCGGGAACGGGGGGGGTCACCGGGGGGGTCCCCGTGGGCTGGGGGCTGTGCTGGGTGGGGGGCACTCACCAGGGGCGTGGGGCCGATCCAGGGGGGTTGGCTCAGCCGTGCCTGCGCTTGCTGGTAGTTGCGGTAGAGCTGCATCCCGTACTGGGCGGGGGGGGATGGTGCCATCAGCTGGGGGGGCCCATGGGGCCTCTGTCCCATTGTGGGGTGGTGGTGGGAACAGGGACCTCCACAGCCACCCAGTGTGGGGATGGGGACAGGGACACCCACCCTGAATCTCTTCCAGCACCCCTCCAGCATCCCTCTAGAATCCCTCCATATTCCCCCCAGCTTCACCTCATTATTCCCCCAGTAATCCTTGGGAATTCTCCCAGCATCCCTCTGGCATCATTTCCAGGCTCCCCCCATGGTCTCCCTGGGCACAGGGCTGGTCCCACCCCGCCGGGGCTCACCTTGAAGAGCCGGAACGCCGCCATCCAGCAGCTCCGGCTCTGCTCGTCCTCACTGCAGAGCAGCTTCAGGCCCTTCGTGCCGCCCCGCACCTTGTGGGGCTGGGGGAGAGGCCGGAGCCGTCACGGGGCAGCCCTGGGCGGCCCTGGGTGGGGGAGAGGGGCAGAGACCCCCCAGCAGGGTGAGGCACAGGGAAGGACCCCCAAGCCGTGCAGGGACAACCCCACCTTGATGCAGAAGCCGAACTCGGTGGGGGTCCCGTAGAGCTTCTTGCCCTGGGTCACGTAGTAGATGTTGGACTCGGTGAGGTCAGCGAAGTACTGGAGGTGCCGGGGGTCCTGGGGGGCGTGGGGGGTGTCAGGCTGCACCCCCTGGCCGTGCTCCCCCCTCCCCAAGACCCCCGTGCCCTCACCTTGGAGGTGCCCTTGGTGGAGTAGTAGAGCCCCGAGCGGCGCAGGGAGAAGTGGAAGCGCTTCCAGACCTTGCGCCCGGGCTCCCGCAGCTGCAGGAACCCCTGGACCTCGGGGCAGCTCCCAGAGTTGAGGAAGTTCTGGGGGGGGGGGAACACGGGGGCTGGAGGGGCACGGCGGGGTCCCCGGGGCCCCCAGGGCACCTCAGTCCCTTCAGCGCCCCGTACCTGGATGAGCTCGGAGTGTGCCATGCTCTTGTTGGCCTCCAGGCAGCTGGACACCATCACCTCGGGGAACAGCGACTGCTGGGGGCACGGGGCGGGGGGTCAGCAGCGCCCCGTGGGGTGCCGGGGGGTCCCCGTGGGGTGGTGGAGGGGGTTGGGTTTAACCCCCAGCCCCTTCAGGCCCGCGTACCACGTTGCTCTTGAAGAGCTCGTACTTGGCGAAGTTCTTGCGGAACACGAAGCGGCTCTCGGCGCCGGCGGCCCAGGAGCTCTGCACCTCCACCACCGCCTCGTGGTCCTCCAGGCACCGCTCTGGGGTGTGGGGGGGGCACGGGGGGTCGGCGGGGGGGCCGGGGGAGCCCCAGATGTGCTCCACCCTGTCCCCCCCCACCACCACCACCCCCCCGCGGGCTCACCCAGGGCCCGGGGAGGGTGCAGCTCCACCAGGGCCCAGCTGTGGTCGTGGATCGCCCGCGTCCTGCGCACCAGGGTCTCGCAGAGCTGCCGGGCCGTGGTGCCCGCCGAGGCCTCCAGGGACCGGCACGCGCCGTCCTCGCCGAACACCTTCACCACCTGCAGCGGCACCGCCGGGGGCGTCACGACCACCCCCCCCCCCCGCTCCCCACCGGAGGGGAACCAAAGGTGAGACCACCCACCCTCCCCTGTTCCCCGAACTCATGTGGGAGGTGCCTTCACGGGGGTGGGCTGGGGGGTCCCAGGGCACCCCCCGTCCCAGCCCCCTGTCCCCCTGGCTTCTGTGGGAGGGGGCTTCGCAGGGGGGGGGTCCCTGTCCCAAGGCGGAGCCCCCCCAACTCACATGAAAGGGGCTCCTTGCCCCAGGGCTGGGACCTTCCCAGTTCCCTGGGAGGAACCTTCGCAGGGAGGGTCCCTGTCCCAGGACCGAGAAACCCCCTCCCCAGCCCCTCAAGGCGCAGGGGAGAGGCATCCTCACAGGGGGGGGGTCCCTGTGCTAGGGCCGAGCCCCCCCCCCCCGGACTCACATGGGTGATGCCCTCGCGAGGGGGTCCCTGGCCCAGGGCGGGGCTGCTGAGGATGGGCGAGTTGGAGGGGCTGCAGAGCTCCGGGAAGGGGTTGGGAATGCTGGGCAGCGACGAAGAGCGCGGCTCCTCCTGAGGCGGGGTCCGGCTGCGGGCACGGCGTGGGGGGAATAATGAGCTCTGTGACACCCCCCGCGCCCCCCCCCCCGGGTCCCCTCCGGACCCCCACCCACCTGCTGCCGTGGATGAAGAGGGGCTGGGAGCGCTTCACCTCGGGCGGCCCCTCGCCCCCGTCCCGCTCGCCGGGGACCCCCTCCTGCTCCTCCCTGCCCGGCCCGGGGGGCTCCCGGAGGCTGCTCTGCTGAGCCCCCCCCTCCATGGCATTATCTGTGGGGAGAGAGCGGGTCTGGCACTGCCAGGGGCTCTGGGGTCAGGTTTGGGATCCAGGGCCAGGTTTGGGATGCAGGGTCAGGTTTGGGATGCAGGGTCAGGTTTGGGATCCAGGGTCAGGTTTGGGATCCAGGGTCAGGTTTGGGATGCAGGGTCAGGTTTGGGATGCAGGGTCAGGTTTGGGATCCAGGGTCAGGTTTGGGGATCCAGGGTCAGGTTTGGGATGCAGGGTCAGGTTTGGGGCTCCAGGGCCAGGTTTGGGATGCAGGGTCAGGTTTGGGGCTCCAGGGTCAAGTTTGGGGCTCCAGGGTCAGGTTTGGGGCTCCAGGGTCAGGTTTGGGGATCCAGGGTCAGGTTTGGGGATCCAGGGTCAGGTTTGGGGCTCCAGGGTCAGGTTTGGGGATCCAGGGCCAGGTTTGGGGATCCAGGGTCAGGTTTGGGGATCCAGGGTCAGGTTTGGGGATCCAGGGCCAGGTTTGGGGATCCAGGGCCAGGTTTGGGATCCAGGGCCAGGTTTGGGATCCAGGGCCAGGTTTGGGATGCAGGGCCAGGTTTGGGATGCAGGGCCAGGCATGGACAGCCCCCATGGGACACTGTGCCGGGCTCCCCATGGGCCACACGCCACCAGTGCCGCGGTGCTGCTGAGGGGATCCCACCCCTGGTACCCACCCAGAAGGGGACTGTTTGTCTGGCGCCCAAACAGGACCCCCGCCCCAGGGGGACTGGCTGAGCCTCAGGTGGCTGCCAAGGGTTGGAGTGTCCCTGTCCCCCCAGACCTGTGCTGGTGCCAGGGACAGGGGTGTGAGACCGGTGCTGAGCACAACCCACCACGAGTCAGCTGAGAATCCCCCCACATCCCTCACGGGACCCTCACAGTGCCCCCAGGTCAGTGCTGAGGGTCTGTGGGCACCGGGAGACACCAGCTGAGCCGTGCTGGGCTGAGCTGTGCCAGGCTGAGATTTGCTGGGCTGAGCTGTGCCAGGCCGGGCTTTGCCAGGCCGGGCTTTGCCAGGCCGGGCTTTGCCAGGCCAGGCTTTGCCAGGCCGGGCCGTGCCGGCGCCGTGGGGAGCAGGAAGAGGGAGCACGGCGGCGGCTCAGCCCAGACACCTCCTCGGGTCCGGCCAAACCAGTTCTGGCGGCCGCTCCCAGCTCCACCTCACCGCCCTGGCATCCGGGGGCGAGGGAGCCGGCGCCCGCCGTGGGAACCACCGCCAGCCCCCCTGCCCGTCGGGGGGACCCTGGAATATCCCCCCTGGTCCCACCGGTGCCGGTGCCACGGCGCTGGGAGGGCTCGGACACAGGTCACACTCTGGGTCCTGCCCTGGGGTGACCGGCACGTGGCACACGTAACACACACGTGGCACCCGTGGCCACGCCGGTGGCACTCGGTGGCCCTCGGTGGCACTTGGTGGCCGCAGCCCCGGCGGGGACGTCCTGAGAGGCCGTGGGGACTTGGGTTAATTATCCACCCTCTGCCTCTGCCCAGCCCTGTCCTGTCCCCTCCCCGTGCCATCCCCGCCTCCTGCCAGCTCCCGGGGCCAAGTCCATGGCTGGGCAGGACCGGTGCCATCCCATCCCATCCCTGTCCTCGCCATGTCCCCATCCCAGTGCCCCTCAGCTCCACCCCCATCCCATCCCTGTCCCCACAGTGTCCCACCGGGACGCTCCGCTCCGTCCGTGCTCCCTGCCCGGTCAGACCCTGGGGGGACACGGGCACAGCCAGGGGTAACATGGGGTGACGGTGCCCACGGTGGGCAGGGACACGGCGGGATGTGACAGATGGGGACCCCCCAGGGCCCTGGGACGGGGACACAGCCCTGCCACCAGCCCAGCCCATCCCCGTGGCCTCAGGTCACCCCAGGGCCAGCCCTGCCCTGGTGGCCCTGACGGGGCTGTGACAGGGTGGTGACCGTGGCAGGGGGACACACAGGGTGTCCCTGGGGGCTGGCACAAACGGGGGGATCCAGGGCCTTGGGGCTGTGGGGGAAGGGGACAGGGCCCACCGGGGTTGTGGGGTGGGGGACTGGAGGGGGTCAGGACCACTGGGTTGGGCCACGGGGCCACCAGGATGATGGAGCAGGGGGACCAGGGCCACCACCATGAAGGGACAACCCAGGGCCAGCAGGATTGGGGGGCAGGGGGATGTCGAGGCTGTGGGGTGCGGTCCAGGGGCCACCAGGGCTACAGGAAGGGTCCCAGGGCCACCAGGACTAGAGGACTGCTTTCCAGAGCCACCAGGGTAAGGGACAGAATCCCAGGGCCACCAGGGCTAAAGGAGGGGGGTCTCAGGGCCACCAGGATAAGGGGACAGGGTCCCAAGCCCCCCCAGCTGTGGGTGGGGGTCCCGGTGGGTGCCCGGGTGGGGGGACAGGGCTCTCCAGGGGCACAGAGGCGGCGGGGAAGCCACCAGGGCGGCAGAGGAGGAGGAAGAGCCGGGAGGAAGGCGAGAGGGAGGCAAGGGACAGGGTCCCAACCAGGGGTCCGGGATCATTCTCAGCGGGATGAGGCCGACCCCCCGGGCTGAGCAGAGGCCCCCCCGGCCCCAGGAGCCCCCGGCCCGGCCCCGCTCCTACCTGCAGGCGCCCGCCGTGTCCCGCCACCCTCCCGCCGGACCGGGGATTCCTGTTCTCCCCGGGTTTATCTACCTGCGCCTGCCCCCGCCCCCGCCTGACATCACCGCGCCCCGGGGCTGCTGCCCGGCCCCGGCCCCCAACGCACCCGGGGGGGCCCCCGCAGCTCCCCCGGACCCGGCGAGGGGGGATGCCCAGCCCAGCCCGGCCCCGTGCCCACCCCGGGGGGCTGGACCCTCCAAACCCACCCGCCACGACCCCCCAGCCCCCCTCGAGGTGGGGATGGGGAGTTTCCCACAATGCACCGGGGTGACCCCCGGAGCAGCCAAAGCTGGGGGACACAGGGCCCTTTGGGGGAACACAGGGACCCCCGGGATGTCCTGGGGGTGCGGGTCCCATGGCCCCCAGCCCACCCTCATGGGGGTCTCCAGCCCCAGGGTGTGGGGTTTGGGTCGGGGCTCCCTTGGGACCCCCCCCAAGTGTGGGGGGCTGGAAGGACCCCACGAAGGGTGGGGGGTTCCACGGGGTCAGCAAAGGCGGGAGGGACCCCTTGGGTGGGGGGTGCTCGTGAGGGTCTCGTGCAGGTGGCAGGAGGGATGTGGGGACCCCCCCCCCCATGGAAGGGGGGCTGTGGGAAGATTTGGGGGGTCCCCAAGGGGATGCTGAGGGCCCTGTGGGGGTCCTGTGGGTCCACGGGTGACCCCCGGGGTCTGGTGGGGGGACAAGGCCCTGCAGGACCCCCGTGGGAGTATTGGGGGGGAGGGGGGTTCCACAGAGCAGTGGGGACCCCCGTGGGACCAGAGAGCTCCTTGGGGGGGTCATTTCAGACCCCTGTGTGGGTCCCCAGGGGTCATTTTGGGTTCCCCTGCGGTGGGTTCGGGTGACACTGGGGTCACTCTGGGTCCCCCAGGAGAGGTCACTGGGGGGGTCGTTTGTGGTCCCTCTGGGGTGGGTGTAGGTGACACTGGGGGGGTCACTGCGGGTCAGTTTTAGTCCTCCTGAGGGGTCACTTTGGGTCCCCCGGGGGGGTCGTCGGGGTCACGCCGGGTCCTCCAGAGGTCTCGGAGCAGACAAGACGAGGCGGGGCGGCGGCGCAGAGCGGCCGGAAGGCGCCGCGTCACGT
This sequence comes from Pseudotriccus pelzelni, assembly GCA_035584735.1. NCBI lineage: Eukaryota > Metazoa > Chordata > Aves > Passeriformes > Tyrannidae > Pseudotriccus > Pseudotriccus pelzelni. The sequence goes on along the minus strand of JAWMRA010000076.1, from coordinate 1,709,417 downwards.
GACGGGCAACCCGGAAGCGGCGGCGCGGCGGGAGCGGGGCCATGAGCGGCGGGGCCGGGGACGGGACCGGGAGCGGCGACGGGGCCGGGGATGGCGCTGAACGGCGGGTCCGCATCGTCGTGGAATATTGGTGAGAGCCAGCACCGCCCGCGGCAGCGGGAGCCGCGGGTGCCAGGGGGGATCCCGCGGCTCCCGGCGGTGTAGGGGGGCCCGGGCGGGGCGGTGGGTACTGGGGCGAAGGCGGTGGGAACTGGGGTGAGGAGCGGAGGGGGTGAAGGCACGGAGGGGCCTGGGAGGTGAAGGGAGGGCTG
>JAWMRA010000076.1:1666994-1692979 GCA_035584735.1 Pseudotriccus pelzelni | reverse complement strand
GGGGTCTAACTGGGGAGGACTGGAATCAAACTGGGGGGCACTGGGGTCCAGCTGGGGAGGACTGGAATCAAACTGGGGGGGCACTGGAGTCCAACTGGGGAGGACTGGAATCAAACTGGGGGGGGGCAGTGGCGGGGAGTGAGGCCGGACTGGGTGACACTGAGGTCAAACTGGGGAGCACTGGGGTGTGCTGAAGCCTGGCTGGTGGCTGCTGGGCTATACTGGGGCTCGACTGGGAGGCACTGGGCCATGCTGGGGGGGGTCACTAGACCGTGGCGGTTCTGTACTGGGGGCCACTGGGCTGTGTTAGGGGCCACTCGGGCTGTACTGGGCGGCGCTGCTGGGCCATAGTGGTGGCTGTTGGGCTGTTCTTAGTCCGTACTGGGATGTGCTGAGCTGTGTAGCGGGACCACTGGGCCTTACTGGGGAGCCACTGGGCCATACTGGGAGCTGCTGGGCCGTGATGCTGGTCCCCCCATGGGGACGTCTGGGTGCCCTCCCCGCGCCCAGCACAGCACTGGGGCTGGGGGGGGGGGGGGAGCGTCCCCAGTGCCGCAGGGCGAACCCCCCGCGCTGCCCCTCCCGTGGCGCCCCCAGTGCCGCCTGCCGGTGCATACTGGTGCGTACTGGTGGGCACTGGGAGGCGCTGGCGGCTCAGCGTCGCCCGTGCCCCCAAGGCTGGACGTGCCGGGACGACTGTCAGTACGACTGCATGTGGCTCACCGTGCGGCTCTACCAGCGCGGGGGGCGCCGGGTGCCGCAGTTCCACGGCAAGGTGAGCCCGGCCGGGAGGGGTGGGGGGGGGTTCCCGTCTGCCCGGGGGGATCCGCCCGGCCCCGCTGACCCCGCTGTGCCCCCCGCAGTGGCCGTTCCGGCGGTTCCTGTGTTTCCAGGAGCCCGCCTCCGCCCTCGCCTCCTTCCTGAACGGCCTGGCCAGCCTGGTGATGCTGCGGCGCTACCGTGCGGCCGTGCCCCCCGCCGCGCCCACCTACGGGACCTGCACCGCCTTCGCCGGGGTGAGACCGGCCTGCCCGCCGCCCCCTGCACCCGCAGCCCTCCCCCTGCCCTCCCTCCCCTCCCTCTGCTCTCCCCTCCCTTCCTTTTCCCCTCCTTTCCCTTCCTTTTCCCCTCCTTTCCCTTCTACTGCCTCTCCTTCCCTGACTTTCCCCCTCCTTTCCCTCACTCTTCTCCCCCTTTCCCTTCCCTTCCTTCTTCCCTTCCTCTCTTTCCTTCCTTTCCCCCTTCTTTCCCCGCCTTTTCCCCGTTCTCTTTTTCCTCGTTCCCTTTTCCCCCTTTCCCTTTCTCCCCTTTCTCTCTCGTTCCTCCCTTCCCACTTCCCGTTTCCCCTCCCCGTTTCCCCCCAGCTCTTTTCCATAACCAGCCGATCCCGCCCAGCTCCAGCTGCTCCATCACCCCCATCCCCCAAACTGGGGGGTGGTCCTGACCCGGGGGGGGGGATGTGTGTGGAGGGTTCTGTCCCTCATCCAACACCCCCCCCAATCCCACCTTTCCCCCTTTTCCCAGGTCTCCTTAAACGCCTGGTTCTGGTCCACGGTTTTCCACACGCGGGACACGGCGCTGACGGAGGTGAGGGGGTGACACCCTGGGGTGTCCCCACACCCTGGGGGGGGGTCCCTGTCCCCCCCCCATCTTGGGAGTGTCAGACCCCTCCTCCTGCTGCCAGTTGGGCTCATCCATCCCAAATCCCGCAGAAACTGGATTATTTCTGCGCTTCAGCCGCCGTCCTGCACTCGGTGTACCTGTGCTGTGTCAGGTGGGCACTGGGGGGCACTGGGGCTGCACTGGGAGGCACTGGGAGGCGCTGGGGCTGCACTGGGAGGCACTGGGAGGTGCTGGGGCTGCACTGGGAGGCACTGGGAGGCGCTGGGGCTGCACTGGGAGGCACTGGGTCCAACTGCAGCTGGGCTGGCGAGTGCTGGGCTGTACTGGGAGCCACTGAGCCATGCTGGGGGGTCACTGAACCATGCTGGGCGGTCACTAGGCCATGCCAGTGCTATACTGGGGGTCACTGGGCCATACTGGGGGCTCACTGGGCCGCTCCCCTCGCCCTCTGTCCCCCCAGGACGCTGGGGCTGCAGCGCCCAGCCTTAATCAGCATCTTCAGGGCCTTCCTCCTCCTCTTCCTCACCTGCCACATCTCCTACCTGAGCCTCGTGCGCTTCGACTACGGCTACAACCTGGCGGCCAACGCGGCCCTGGGTGAGCTGGGAGGGCACTGGGGGGCACTGGGGCTGGGCTGGGAGGTGCTGGGCTGTACTGGGAGCCACTGGGCCATGCTGGGGCTGCGTTAGGGGTCACTCGGTACCCCCCCTGTCCCTGAGCCCACCGTTTTCCCAGGAATGGTGATGCAGGGATGGGGAGCTCCTCCCGTTCCCGAGTCCTCCCTGTTTTCCCAGGAATGCTGCCCTGGGGGTGGGTTACCCACCATCCCTGTGCCCCACCCCATCCCTGAGCACCCCATTTTGCCAGGAACGCCTGCCCGGGATTCGGGTGCTCCCTGTTTTCCCCCCCTGGAGGGTACCCGCCACCCCTTTTCCCGCCTGCCCCGTTTTCCCAGGAACGCCGAGCGGCGGCGGCGGCGGGAGGGGTTGGGTGGTGGTTGCGCCGCGTCCCTGAGTGCCCCGTTTTCCCAGGGACGCTGACGGTGGGCTGGTGGCTGCGCTGGTGCCTGGGGCACGGCCGGCGCCTGCCGCACGCGTGGAAATGCGCGGCCGCGGTGCTGCTGCTCCAGGCGCTGGCGCTGCTGGAGCTCCTGGACTTCCCGCCCCTGCTCTGGGTGCTGGACGCCCACGCGCTCTGGCACATCGGGACCATCCCCCTCAACGTGCTCTTCTACAGGTCGGTGGCGACCCCCTGCCCCGCCTGTGGGGGTCCCCCTCTTGAAGTTGGGGTGCCCTTTGGTCCGTGGTGATCCGTGGGGTGCTCGCCTTGAAACGGGGGTGGCTCAGTGGGGTGTTGGGAGGGACCCCACTGTGCGCCCCCTGAGCCCCAGGGTGTCTCTGTGCTCAGTGTGGGGCGTTCAGGGCTCCCCCAGTCCTGCCCTTCCCACCCAGGGAACAGGCAGCTGGGGGGGGCGGGCTGTGGACCCAAGAACCCCCCCCAGAGCCCCCCCGTTTGTCCCCCAGTTTCCTGATGGACGACAGCCTCTACCTCCTGAAGGCCAACTCCGACCTCCTCAAAGTGGACTAGAGCTGCTGAGGGGGGGAGGGGAGAAGCCCCTCGTGCCCCCCACCAGGGTCCTGCCCTGCCCTGTGCCAAGTGACCCCCCGGCTCCCCCGGCCACGGCCTCCTCCTCCCCCCCGGTTGCCTTCTGAGGTTTGTTTTTCTCCCCCCCCACAAAACCCTGTGCCCCCCCTCAACCCTCCCTGGGGGAATGGGGACCCCCAGTGCTGGTGCACAGGGGGCAAGGGGCAGCTGAGCCCCCCCTGGACCCCCCCACCCCAGGGCTGAGCCACGAGGTGACAGTGGTCATGGTGGGTGACTGTGGGGGGGTCTGTGCACTTTGGGGGCCTTGCTGGGCCCTGCTGGGTGTCTCTGGCAGGGGTGGGGGGTGATGTGTGGGTGCCTTGGGGCTGGGGGTGCCACCCCCCTGGCCCAGAGGGGCTGTGCCCCCCCCGGGTATGTGCCCCTCTCACCCCTCTTGCCTGGGTGTGCTGTGGGATGTGAATAAAGCTGAGTTCAGCCTGTGCTGGTTTATTGCCCCCCCTGTGCCCCCTCCCTGCCCCAGGGACACCATGTGCCCCCCGGTGCTGCCCCCCTGCACCCTCTGCCTGCCCCCCCCAGAGTGTGCCCCCCTCCCCTTTGCTGTCACCCCGCGCGGCACTCCAGTTCTGCCCTTGTCCTGCGCCCCCTTTCCCACCCCGTGCCGCAAATCCCACCCCGTGCCCCAAATCCCACCCCATATCCAGCCTCTGGTGTTCCCCCTTTCCCACCCTCTTCTTGCCCTGTTATCCCCCCTATGCCCCGTATCCCCACCTCTTTGTGCCCCCTCCCCACAAATCACCCCCTTCCCCACACCCCTCACCGGCTCCGGCTCTGCCACGACCTCAACCTTTATTCCGTCCGCCCCAGGGGGTGGTGGGTGGGTGGGTGGGTGGGTTCCCCACGCCCCCAGACCCGACCGCCGGTGGCGGGGGGGTGTCCGGGCTCAGGGCTGGGGGGGTTTCTGGGCGTGGGCGAAGAAGACGCCGTGCACGTCGTCCACGCCGGTGCGCAGCGCGGGCGGCATCTCGTAACTGCGCAGCTCCCGCAGCGCCAGCCCCGCGCCCGCCAGCGCCGCCCGCACGTCGGCCAAGGCCAGCGGCACCACCGGCAGCCGCGCCGGCCCCGCCAGGTAGAAGGACTCGCCCAGGGCCCCCAGGAGCAGCGCGTGGCCCCCCGGGCGCAGCAGGGACCCCACGTGCAGCAGCGCCCGCGCGAAGGCGGCGCGGTCGGGGCTCACGGCCTCCAGGCAGAAGGCCGAGAGCAGCGCGTCGGCTGGGGGGTCCAGGGGGGCCCCCAGCGGGTCCGGCCGGTGCACGTCGATGGGCAGGATCCGGCGGAGGCGATCCCGCAACCGGCGCTCCTTGTCCTGCCACGGCTCCCTGCGGGGATTGGGGGGAAAAGCGGGAGGAGGGACAGGGAAGGTGTGGGGGGGCATTGATAATGGGGCACAGGGATGTGGGGATGGGATCGACCCAGCACACACAGGGATGTGGGGATGGGATCGACCCAGCACACACAGGGATGTGGGGATGGGATCAACCCAGCACACACAGGGATGTGGGGATGGGATTGATCCAGAACCCACAGGGATGTGGGGATGGGATCAATCCAGAACCCACAGGGATGTGGGATGGGATCGACCCAGAACACACAGGGATGTGGGACGGGATCGATCCAGAACCCACAAGGATGTGGCGTGGGATGGGATGAACCCAGCACACCCAGGGATGTGGGGATGGGATCGACCCAGAACCCATAGGGATGTGGGGTGGGATGGGATGAACCCAACACACAGGGATGTGGGCATGGGATGAACCCAGCACACCCAGGGCTATGGGGATGGGATCAATACAACACGTGGGGATGTGGTCGACCCAGAACCCACAGGAATGTGGGGACAGGACCCTGCAGGGATGTGGGAGTGGAATTAATCCAGAACCCCCAGAGACCTGGGAACAGTGTCTTGCAGGGGTGGAACCAGCACTCACAGGGACACAGGGACAGGATCCCCTGGGAATCAACCCAGCAGCCACGGGGATGTGGTGGGAGGGGATCTGGTGGGGGTTGATCAGGAACACACAGGGATGTGGGAGCAGGATGAATCCAATACCCACAGGGATGGGGGGACAGAATCCCATGGATATGTGGGGCTGGGATCTTGCAGGGATCACCCCAGCATTCACAGGGGTCGGGGGGGGGGCTGTTATCCCCTGGGATTTGGGGACATGATTCCTGGGGGGATCATCCCAGCATCTGCAGCAGCATGGGGCTGTGATCCCGTGGGATTTGGGGACAGAATCCCACTGGGATCACCTCAGTGTCTACAGGGATGTGGGGCTGTGATCCTGGGGGCCTCGGGTGCACGATCCCGGAGGGACCACCCCAGCACCACCCCCCGTCCCCTTGCACCCCCCACGACCCTTCCCACACCCCCCCCCGGGCCCCCCTACCCGCGTCCCTCGATCTTGCAGACGTGCTGGATGAAGGGGCTCCAGTCGAAGGCTGCGGGGTCCGCCCGCACCCACCGGCCCAGTTCCTCCCTGTTCACCGCCAGGTAGTCGGTGGCCACGATCTCCTCGAAGTGGTCGCAGGCGCTCAGCAGTTGGTAGATGGTGGGGCCCGAGCCCACATCGATCAGGGTCCGGCCCCGGATCTCACCTGGGGGGAAAGGGGGGAGGGGGTCCCACACTCACCCCGGGAGACCGGGAAAACCCGGAGGTGCCCCCTGCCTCAGTTTCCCCGCTCCTCTGCGGGGCTTTTTTTTGGGGGGGGGGAGTCCCCGAGCCCCCCACTCACCGCTGGCGAAGGTGTCGGCGAGGCATCGCAGCTTCCAGGGCACCACGAACTCCTCGGAGGAGAAGTCGGCGCGGGGGGGGAGGTAATTGTTGCGCAGGTACGCGCGGGGGTCGAAGCGCTCGTAGCCCTCGCGGAGCTCGGCCAGGCTGCTCATGGCGAGGGGAGGGGGGGGCTGCGGATCCCGGGCCCGGCGATCGCCTTTTTATCCCTGTCCGGGGCCCGGGGGGGGCCGCGGGGAGCCGTGACGGCCCCATCCATCCAGCCCCCATCCGTCCATCCATCATCCATCCCGGCTCCCAGCCGACCATCCATCCCGGATAACTGGGTTAGCGCCGCAGCCCCGGAGCCATCCCGGAGCTGATAACACTCTGCTGCCCTTCCCGGCCTCGGGGATCCAGGAATCCTGTCCCAATCCCTCCGTCTGGGACGTTGTGACCCCCCGCTTTGTGCTGCCCCAGGCCTGGGAGCGCTCCTGAGTGTCCCGTGGGATGGGAATGGGGAGGGATTGGGATGGGGAGTGGAATGGGGATGAGGATGGAAAAGGTTTGGGATGCAGGGGGAGAAACGCGACGGGGATGGGAATGGTGTGGAACAGGGATGGGAAAGGATTGGAAAGGGATAGGGATGGGAACATGGAGGGATTGGGATGGAATAGGATGGGGATGAGGGTGGGACGGGTTTGGAATGGGATGGGGATTGGAATGGGGAAGGGATTGGAAAGGGATGGGGATTGGGATGGGGGTGGAAAAGGGATTGGAATGAAGTGGGGATGGGAAGGGATTGGGATGGGGCCTGTCCGAGCTCTCCATCACCAGTGAGCTGAGTGTGCTGGACCTCAGCCCAGCCCTGGCAAGACCTGCACCATCTCTGCCAGCTCCCAGTGCTCCCAGCACTCCCAGCACCCTGGGACAAGGAGCAGGACAAAACCCTCATATGGGGCTGTGAGGGGGGGTTAAAGACCCCAAATCCTGCCTGTGCTGGAGCTTTAGGTGAGTGAAGGGGAAGGGACAGGCAGCTCCAGGGAGGAAAGGCCGGGAATGGGGTCGGGATGGAGCTGGGCCGGGCACAGGGAGGGCACAGGGCCTGGCAGGGGCCCAAGGACAGCGGGATCCGGTCGGGAACAGCTAATCTGGGCACGGGGGCCATCCTGGATCCTGGCACCAGGGCGGGCAACAAGGGGGGGGGTTATATAAGCACAAGGCTCCCCCCCCGAACCCCCACAGGACACCCATGTCCCCGCAGCTGCTGTGTCTCAGTGTCCCCCCTCCCACAGAAGGTCCTTCTCCCCCTAAGCCTCACCCCCCACCCTCCTATCGCCCCCCCTCCCAAAAGACACCTCCTGCACAGCGTGAGCCTTTTATTGCCGTACAAAGACCACCGTTTGTACAACCCCAGCCCACCCGCCCCCCATCCTCGCCCCCCGCAGCCCCCCCCAGGGCCCCCCTCGGCCGCGGGCGGGGGCCTCAGCGCTCCTCATCCTCACATTCCCATCTCTTCGCCAGGGAAACTGAGTCACGCCGGTGCTGCCGGGAGCCCCCCCGACGCGGGGGAGCCCCCCCGACCCGCAGGGACCCCGTCCCGACCGGCCCCCGCCGCGCTTTCAGCGGGGTGGGCTCCCAGACCGACGGGAGCCCACCCTCACCTGCCCCCCTCCCTCCTGCGCTGCCTCTTTCGGGGTGGCTGAGCAGACCCAGGTCTCTGGGTGCCCCCAGCCCCCCAAAATCAGCCTCGTGACCCCTCCACCCCCACCCCCAGCCCCCCCAATCTCCCCCGGCCCCTCCGCCCCGCTCAGCCCCGCTGGGCCTCGTGGGAGAGGGAGCGGGAGAGGGTGCGGGGGAGCCCGGCCTTGGCTCCGCGGAGGTCCGGGGGGGCGAAGAGGGGCAGGGGGAGGCTGCGGGCGTAGGGCAGGAGGTGCTGGGCCAGGGGCTGCCCCAGGACCCCCACCCGGATCAGCCCCCAGGGCGAGCGCTGCTGCAGGACCCTCGTGGCCCCGCGCTGCTCCAGCGACTCCCGGCGCGCCGTGTCCACCTCCCGCCGGCACCACCTGGGCACGGGGCGTTCGTGGGGGTGAGGATGGGCACCCCACGGGGACCCACCCCCCTCTGGCCTGTTGGGATCACCTCATCCTGCCGGGAGACCCTCCCATGTCCCACCCCATCCCATGGGAACCCCTGGAGACCCCCTTCTCGCACCCCATCAGGGTCCTTGGATCCTACAACCCCCAAACCCTATGGAAACAACCCCGCTTTGGGACCCTTTGAGACTCCCACAGCCCCAAAAACCCACAGAAACCCCACAGTTTGAGACCCTTGGAGCCCCTCAAAGCCCCCATCAGGATCCCTGGAGCCGCCCACAACCCCAAGACCCTCATGGAACCCCAAGGAGCCCCCCACAATCCCCAGACCCCAGGGAAACGCCACATTTTGGGACTCCTGGAACACCCCAAAGCCCCCATCAGGACCCCTGGAGCCGCCCACAACCCCAACACCCCCACGGCACCCCTAGTTTGGGACGCTTGGAGCCCCACCCAAGGCCAGGACACCACGGAAACCCCCATCCCTTGGTGCCCCTCGCCCCCCGCACCCCCAGGTCCCCCCCTGGCCGTGCCCCTCACCGCTCCTCGGGCCGGGTGCTGAGCTCCAGGTCGAGCCACTCTGCGCTGAAGGTCTCTCCCCTGCCCACGTCCCGCTCGCTGACAGAACAGCCCAGGCGGGCCGAGAGCCCCCCGCCGCAGCCCCCCACCACGCCGGGGCCCACCATGGTGCCAGTGCCTTACCCCCCCCGCCCCCCGCCCCGCTTTTATGGCCCCCGCCGGGGCTATTTTGGGACGTGCCTCTGGCACGGCGGGCACGGGACGGTGCCAAGGGAAGGGGGGGGTTGAGGGAAACGGGGGGGGGTGGCATTGCTGACACGTGTCACCCCGGCGTGTGCCACCCACGGGTGTGTGTGACACCCCCCCCCACACACACACTGCCAGCAACGTGATGGCACCAGCAGGACCCCCACCCCGACTTCCACCAGGGCACGTCTGGCCTTTCCCGGGACCCCGGAGAGGGCCCCCCCTCAGGGCAAAGGGGGTTCTGGCTGCAGGGCCCCCCCAAACCGGGTGTTTATAGGGCCCCCCCCCCCCAGGCTGTCTGTAGGGCCAACAGACAGGGCACCCACCGAGTGCCAGCGGCCCAGGGCTCACAGGCACAGGGGCTGGTGACAGGGGCATGTTGGGGCTCCAGCCCCCCCCCCCAAAACACCTCCCAGCCGTGGGGGGTGTCACCCCAGGGCTTCAGCAAAGGTTGGGGGGCACGGGGGGGGCACCCGGTGCAGACGTGGAGGCTCCTCGTCCGTCCGTGGAGCTGCCGGTGCCACCCCGGGGTGGGGGACAGTGACACCCACGGCCACTGCCACCCACGAGCCGGGAGACCCCACCCTGTGTGCCTTGGGGAGGGGGCGGGGGGGATTTGGGGTGACCCTCCCCAGCCCCACCCCTGGGCTTCGACTGCCGCGGGGGCGACAAAGGGGCACGAGGAGCTGCAAACAGTGCAAGGCTTTAATTCCCCCCCTTCACAGATTTTTTGGGGGGGAGCGGGGGGGTCAGGGGCAGATCCCCAGGCCATGGTGGGGGGTGCAGAGAGCCCCGGGGTGGAGGATGTTGCTCTGGGTGCCCCCCCCCCCATCACAGCCCCCGCGTGCGGGGGGGGCCCCTGCGCTGCTGCTGCTGCTGTTTTTAGAGCAGCACACGGAGCTCACAGGTAGAGAAACCGCAGTCGCCCCCGCGCCCCCCCCCCCCAACTCCCCCCAACCCCACCCCCCCAGAAAGGATCAAAGTCTCTACTTAAGGCAAATCCCGCGCCGGGAGCTGCGGGATTGGGAACGGGATTGGGGAGGGGCTCGGCCGGCCCCGAGGTTGAGGGGGGTGGGTTTGTGCAGTCCCAGCCGTGCCCCGGGGTGGGGGGCACAGCCCTGGGGGAGGCACGGGGGGGGGGGTCACAGGCTGTGCCTAAACCCCGACCTTAGAGCCGGCACAAGGGCTCAGCTGTGCCCTCGCCCCGCCGCGGCCTCCTGCCCGTCCCCTCTTCCTCACGGAATTGGGGTGCAAGGACAGGAATCTGGGGGGTCACAGCCGAGCCCCCCCACCCCCTGTGTGGGGCAGGGGGGACCAGCCCAGCCCCAGAGAAGGGCAGGGCAGGGGTTTGGCACGTAACAGTCAGTAGTTCCAGGGCCCCAACGAGGCGCCAGGAGGAGCCGAGCCCCCTCCCCGGGCTCAGCCCAGTGCTGGCAGCGAGGGGTCCCCTCTCTCGGGGGGGTGCAGGGTCCCGTCCCCCCCTCTCCAGAGCAGAGAGGGCCGTGGAATGTCCTCAGGGCTTGGAGCACAGCTCGGCCACGCGCTGGCGCAGGTGGAAGGCGAACTCGAACATGGTGGCAGCCAGGCTCTGGTGGATCAGGTACCGCGGCAGCCGACCCTGCAGGGACACCAACGGGGCTGGCAGAGGGGCCGGGGGTGGGGGCTGGCCCCATCCCACCCCTGGGGCTTCCAGGGACACGGGATCACGAGCACAAGTTTGGGAAGGAGAGCTGCCCCCATCCCGCCCCCGGGGAGTTCCGGGGATGCAGGAGCCATGAGTGAAGTTTGGGGGCGTGGGCTGCCCCTCTTCCCATCCCATCCCATCCCATCCCATCCCATCCCATCTCAGGGGGTTCCAGGGACAGGGACACAGAGCCACGAGCAAGGTTTTGGGGCTGGGGGCTCCAGGGATGCTCCAGGAGCACCACGGCACGGAGCTGCGGCTCCCGTGGAGCTCCGAGCCGGGGGAGGATCTGCAACGTGGTTTGATCTCCCTAAAAAAGCCCTGCACGACTCACCCCCACCCGCCTCGGCCTTGGCTCCGTGATGGGAGATCCAGGAAAAAAATAATAATCCCAGTCTCTGCAGGGAGGGGGGGAGGGAGCCCAGGCAGGGCTGGGAGCTGCTCCGGGGGTCCCGAGCAGGGAGGGAGGAGGGGGCAGCTATCCTGGGGGTCAGGTGGGCACAGGACACCCCCCTGCCCTCGGACTGGGGGGTTCCAGCACAGATTTTCTCCCTGGAGCGCGTTTCCTCTCTGATTAAAGGGCAGGAGAGTTCGAGGCCACTGTTCCAGGGGCCGTTCCAGTCACCTCCCCACAGGGACCCAAACACACACACGTGCGGAATCCTCCCCCCCCCTCCGGAGCAGGAAGGGATGAGCCACGGGCTATAAATACCCCTCCAGGGCCAAAGGAAGCAGCGAGGAGCTCCGGAGGGGGTCTGGGCACTGGCAGAGCCCCCGGGGAAGGCGCTGGGAGCAGTTGGGGGTTATTTATAGCTCGGCCTCTCCGGAATTCCTTCCACCGCGGAGGCGGCTCCGGCCCGGGAAGCACAAGGAACCTCTTCTCTTCCCGAGCCCAATCACAGGGGTTTGTTATCCCCCCTCCCCAAACCCTTTACAGGCATCGGAGCCAGACCCGTGAAGGAGAAAACACATCCCTTGGCACAACGGGGCGGGAGGGCACTGCCCAGCTCCAGAGTGCTTCCCAAAACCTTGGGCAGGGCGGGCAGGAGCCTCGGGGGGGGGAAGGGAAAGGAGGGAGGGGAGGGGGCCGTGGGAGGGGAGGGGAGGGCCGGGGGCCGCAGCGCTGCAGCACAGCGATGAATGGAGCCTTTGTGCCGCTGCGGCAGCGCCGTTACCACGTCAACCTTCGGCGGGGGAAGGAACAAGCCGGCCCCGCTCCCGCTCCCACCCCATCCCGGGCCCTCCCGGGACACCCGCAAGGACACGGGTGGCAGCTCCACGAAGAGCCCCGGGCCTGGGACGCCTCCTTCCCCCGGGGGTGGATACGGGGTGGCCGTGGTTGTACCGGGGTGTGTGTGGGGGGGGTGTTGGAGCTGGGAATTGCCCCTCCGGAGCGTTCCTGGGAGCAGCCAGGCACAACTCCCACGGCCAACCGGTTTTGGTTCCCAGACTGGATAAAAACCTCCTCTCCCCTAGTCCTGCACTCAGAGGTGAAACCCCTAAACGAAATCTTTCAGGTAAGGAAGAGCTTCCCCACCTCCCCACCTGGGCAACGAGGGGGATTTCAGGGTAGTTTAACCTCCACCTATGCCCCTTCAGGGCAGTGTTTGATAAGGAACCACTCCCGGGATCCAGGAGCAAGGCCTTGGGATGCTGGATCCCCCAGGAGAGCTGTGCTGGGGACCAGGAACCGGCTTTACCTTCAGGTCCGTGTTGAGAATCCAGATGAAGGTGCAGACCCTGGGGTTGCTGGGACACTTGAGGACGATGAAGCCTCCGGGTCCATTCTCACCCCTGTGGAGCAGAGCCAAGAGGATCAGGCAGAGCCTGATTCCTGGCTGGAATCCCGCACTGCTCCGGGATGCTCCGCACGGATCCCGCCCGGCAGCCAGGGCTGGAGCCTGGCGGGGCCAGAGCAGATGTGGAGAGCCCGGGAAGGTGTTCCTTGGCTCCAGGAGCACGAGCCAGCACGGCAGGGCAGGCTTCCCACAGGTGCCTTGGCACTGGTGGTGCCAGAGCAGCAGCTCTGCCTCTGGACGGTGCCAGCTCTTCCCCGCGGGAAGGTTTCCCAGCCAGGCACAACCAGGAGGTCCCAGGGAAGCCCCCGTGTGCTCAGGACAGGCTCAGGGACACGGATCTTGTCACTCCAGCCCCCAGATTCTCACTGGCACCATCTAATCTGCCTCCAAGACAGGAGCTGTGCACACACACACACACACAGAGCCCGAACACAGATTTCCCATCCCTGCCCAGAACACGCTGGTTTTGCTGAGTGCATTTGTCGAAGGATTTCTCCAGGCCCCGAAGTCCCCTGCTCCTAAACGGAGCGAGGCAGCTCCGAGATAAAATGGCAATTACTTTAACCAGATTATTGGGAGCGTGGCAGCACAGCTGGGCCCCGGCAGGAACAAGGAGTCCTTGTCTGCCCAGCCCGGCCCTTCGGAACGGGAGAGGCCAAAGCCCCGCCGAGATTCTGGGAGCTGCTCCATCCTCCTTTCACCCTCGGGACCTTCTCTCCACGTCTTAAGCTCGGCTTACGAGGAGCAAAAGGCGTCTGAGAGGCTGGGAGTGTATCCAGCTGTTTACTGCCCCTCCGAAATTCCTGCTACGCAAACAGGATGCGGACTGGGACGGGGCTGCTGCTGCTACTGGTCGGGCACCTCCACTCCCCTGAGCTGGGAAACGCCCCAGCAACGCTGACAGCACTGGAGAGTTTCTTGAACAAAGGGAGACGAGCAAGGGAAGCGAGGTTCAGCTCCACAAATAGCTCGGCTTCCTGCAAGCCCTGCCAGGAAAGGCAGCAGGGTTTGCAGCTAAGTGGCTCTTTGCCCTAAAGCTTCGTTCGAAGCGAGCGATCCCAGCTCAGAAAAACAGCCCCTGCCTCTTACCTGACGTACTTGGAGAGAGGAGGCTTCAGGCTGTGCGTGGTCGATATCCCTGAGGAAACGTACCTGTCCCTTCTCCTCTCGATCCGACGCACGTTCACGAAATCCCTGAGCAAAATAAAGGGCCCTGCCTGCTCAGAGCACACACATGGCATGTGGAGGGGGCAGATCCCGCTCCCCTGGCTGCTGGGAAAGGCTGTGGCAGGGCTGTGTCAACACGGGGACAAAGCACAGCCGGCACTGATATGTGGGAGCCCGACCGAGCGGCCGCCTGAGGTTTGGAGCTCTGAGAATCCTGCCAGGAATGTCTGGAGGAAAATTTCAGGGCCTGCTCGCCCTTGGGAGGGTCACACAGCGGTGACACCGGAGCTCCCAGCCGGCCCAGAGAGCTCCCAGTGCCCTCAGAGGGCTCTCCCCGTGGTTTGGGGGGTGTTTGGGGGCTCGGGATGAACAGAGTGGGGTGAACTGACCTTGGGGAAACGACCCCTCCGGCAGCGCCGGCCGCCACGTCGTACGAGACAATCGTGTTGTCCTCGATCCGCTGCAAGATCTGGGGAGGGGAGAGACGAAAACAAGGGAGACTCGCTCAGACCGTGCCTCCAAGTGCCAAGAGATGGGGGATACGTTTCCCTCCCCAAAGCAGCACCGGGATCAGAGCACCCACGGGGTCCGTGGCAGCGGAGGGGGGGGGGCGAGTTCGCTGGTGGCGTGCGACGGGTTTGCCTCCCCAGCTTTTGGGGGGGGGGGGCACAGGTGTCACCTCCAGCTCCCCCAGCGCAACGCCCAGACCCTCCAGCGGGCACGGGCAGGCTCGGCTCGGCCTTGGCCCCTCTCCCTGCCCACCTCACGGGCTCTTGGCCGGGCTCAGGCAGCGGCTGCCGCGCGGCGCTGGGATGAGCGGCGGAGATTTAACGCCTCAGTGCCTGGGACCCAGCTCGGCTCCAGCACGGCCTGGGCACTGCCAGCAGCCTGTGCAGGGCTGGGAAGCTCCAGCTCTCTGCTCCAAGGAGCTCCTGTGATTAAGCCATCTTTGTCCAGCACGCTCACCTGGCACGCTGCCACTGTTCTGTTCCACAGGATCATCTTCTCCGGCTGCAGAATCACCTCCTGGTAAACCAGCTCAGGAGAGCACTGCAGGAAAGCCTGAGGACACAGGCACAGCAGTCAGCCAGGCCCTCTGCTCCCCTTGGGCAAGATTATTTTTAAGGAACGCAGGGCAGGACACAAAGGACAAGGGGGATCACACTGGAGAGCGGCCTGGCTTGTGTGCAGCCAAAGCCATGGGTGCCACCTCTGTCCCAGTGCTCCCAGGGGACTGGAGAGCACAAACCCTCGGGATTTGGGAGCACTGAGCTCCTCCGTGCTGGTGCCAGGCCGAGGGTCTGTCTGCTTGCCTCCTCTCCCATCCCAATTCTCAGCAGTTCCCTGCACACCATTGCTTGGGGAAGCCGCGTTTTTGACCCTCCAAGCCATTCCAAGCTCCGCCACGCCCGCCATCCATTCCCCCCCCTCCACGGGACCGGGGATCTTTGGAGGCAAACGGTTAACGCAGTAAAGTGGGACCATCCAGCTTTTCCTGGTGAACACACACAAGAGCTGCTCCGCTGGCAGCTCCTGCCAGCGAGGCAACATATGCACTGGAACAAAGAGGAGCCACGGCAGCGCCGCCGCTTCATTAGAGCGTGGTTCCCAGCCAAGGCTCTCCAGCTTGGGAGAGGGCACGGAGCAAGGCACTTCCGAGCGGCTCTTCCCGGTGCCAGGCAGCAGCAGACGCCTGCTCAGCCCTGGTCTTGCTGGCAATTAGTTCCAATTAGCCTCCTTGGTCAGATTAGCCCGAGATGCTGGGGTTGGAAGCGACTCTTGCAGTCACCTGCTCCCAGTTCTCCCCGCAGAGTCTGGGGCCCGGGATGTTTGCTGGGGAGTTTGTCTGCCGGCCAAGGGGTTTTCCTGGAGAGATTCCCCAGTGCAGCTCATCTGTCTCAAGCACAGGGAACGTGTTCTGCGGCCCTGACCTGTCCTGAAAGCTGAGCTGTGGCCCTTTGCCTGTGCCAGCCTGGCCGAGGAATCGATCCAGGGAGGTTCTTACCTTTAAAATAAAGGTCTTGCCGTGGAAAGGGATTTCAAAAGTGTAAACAACATCACCAAAGTCCTGCACAGGAGATAAGAGAGGTGCATTTGTGCAAGCCAAAGGAATTGCTTCTATTTGGGGTGAAGCCTGGCAAAACACTGAGGCTCCTGCCACCCCTGGGGACCCCCTGCCCCCCTCCAATATCCCCCCGCCCCCCAACGCCGGGCACAGAAACCGCCCCGAGCACGTCTCAGCTGGCCATGCCCGCATTTCCATCAACAAAACAACATCCAGAGAGGCAGCAGGGGTGAGACAGAAAAAGAATCCGCCCCGTGCCAGCCTGCAAACCCCCACGTCAAGGTCAAACTCTCTTTGCAGCGCCCGGGCAGGAGAGGGGGGTCGGTGCCAGCGCTGCCGGTGCCACCGACGTCGGAGCTGAGCCCCCCCCTTAAGGAGGGGCTGGGCACGGGCACACGAAAACCTTTCATCGTTAGCCCTGTGTTAAACTCTGATTAGTCTATTTAAATCCATCCCCCTTTGGAAAAAGAAAACAATCTGCCCAGCTAGTTTGGCATCGGACAAAGGATCACTTGACAGGGGAATTTGAAACACCAGATGAGACAGCACTTTGCAGGGCTCGCATCCGTCCCCGTCCCCCCTCCAAGTTGTGTTTCCATCCTGGAAAACAGGGTTGGGTTTTGGGGGGGGCAGAGACACCTCCTCTTTCTCCCTGCCCTTCAGAGCTCTGGGCACCCCAGAAAACCTTGGGGTGGACAAAGACACAGCCCAGGTTTACACTCCAGGCCCTTGTGCTGGGGAAAGCGGGGGGGGGGACACCGGTGGATTTGGGGGTGGGAAGAGCAGTTCGTACCCCACATTTCCTGCTCCCACGTGGGCCAAGACCCCGGTTTGGGTCCGCCCGGCAGGCTCCAAGGCACCTTTCCACGGAGCAAGAGCTGAGCTGGAGCCATGGGAGCAGCACTCCAGCGCTCACCCCAAAGGTGAGCCCTCCACCCCCCGCCCGCCCACCACCGGCCAGAGGGAGGAGGGCCGAGGCTCCCACTCCTGTCACGCTGCAAGGCAATTAAACGTCTAATTAAATAAGGGGGGATTTTACACTGAACCGAACTGGACGAGATTCCTAATTCAATCAGGTAATTGTAACGCTTGTTAATTTTTCATGGCGCAAGGAGGCTTCCAAAGCCTCGTTTGTCCCGGTTTTTGCTAAGCCTCTGCCAGCTGGGAGGGGGACACGCACACACACACACACGACACACCACACTTGCATTGTTTTTCTCGAACTTCCAGTTCTCCTCCTGGGCGAGGATTTGGTCCACAACCTCCATGGCCTCCTTGCCTTGTCGGACATACTCCTTTTCCTGGGAAAAGCAGGGAGGGTTCCGTTAGCTGGGCGTGCAGGAGGCATGAGGGCGGTGTGTGAGGCTGCTCCCCCCCCACCTCCACCTCTCCCCGGGCTGGCAGAGGGAAAGGGGATCAGAAATCTCTTAATTTGGGTCACAGAGGCCTCATTTTGGAGCTCCAAGTCACGCTCCCCGCCCTGGCTTGGATCCACGCACCAGCTGCGGCTCCTGCCTCGGCGAGTGAGGGGCTTCCAGCAGGGAAAGGGATCTGGGATGTGCGGCTTCCTTCCTGGAGCAGCCACAACTGGGGCTGGGCCATTGCAAAAGGGCACAAGGCGCGTGCCCAGCCAGGTTTTGGGGAGGTGAAGGGCCACCCTGCAAGTCACGGGGGCAGGGAGGTGATGCCCACGCTGGAATGTGACCAAAAAGGCAGGGATGGCAGGGGGACAGGCAGGAGCAGAGCCAGGACACATCCCTGTGGGATGCTGCAGAGAAGAGGATACAGCCCTGGGGGAGTGGGGTGAAGCTGGGGGGCTCAGAGGACCCTTCCCATGGTGGCCATGAGGGGCTCGGCCACACATCCCCAGAGCAGAGGGTGTGGAATGGGGGGCAGCAGGACTGGGGAGATTCCCACGGCCCCAGATCAGCCTGGAGAGGGACGGGGACAGCCCCAGCCTCGGGCTGTGCCGCCTCAGTTTACCTGAGCTGTCAAGGCCTTTCTCCCTGTGCCTTCCTCATCCGACTCGTTGTCCGACCCTACGGGGAAACACCCAATTAATGCACAGTTAATGAAGGTCCCACTGGTACAACCCCCTCTGACCTTCTCCTGGGGGCAGCGTCTGATCCCTGACCCTTATCCAGCGGGAAGGGCTGACAGTGAGGATGTCGCCAGCCCTGTCTCCCTGAACACCTGCTCAGCTCTCCGGAGGGCTGAGCTCATCCCAGGTGTCAGATACACCGGGATAACAGCTCTGGAATGCTGAGCTCATCCCGGGTGTCACCCATCCCCGTGTCCTCATCCCCAGGAGCTGGGATGAGCTGGGAAGGGAGGGGAGGGCTCAGGGCAGGAGAACAGCACTCCTTACCTGCGAAGGACTCGGGGGGGGAGTAGAACTGCCCCTCAGAGAGGGCCCGGGGGTAGAGCAGGGGCCGTGAGGCCGCGGCCTGGGCTGCCAGGTACCCTGGGAATGGGAGAACAGGGATTACACGCTGCCATCCCCACCCAGGGGTCCCAGCCCTGCCCAAACACCCTCCCAGCCACTTGTTTCCCACGTTTTCCCCTGAGTTTTCCCGCTGACACCAGCCAGCCCAGGGAGCTTTGCAGCTCCTGTTGCCTCATCTTTTGTCTGAGACGTTTTATCTGCCCGGAGATCAATGGGCTCTTCTGCCTGTCAAATAATCCAAAGGCGATTAAGCATCTAATTAAATAAGAGCTTCCCCTGGAAGCAATTTGGAACCTGAGCCTAATCCAATAGAGGCATTAAACACTTGATCATTTTTCATCTTAAAGCCTCCTTGCAAGACCCAAACATCCTCTGGTGCTTTCCAGTCAGCCAGAGCATTTCTGCTCCAGCCCTGCCTGACAAAATGCCCCCCTCGTTCAGTGCCACTTCCCAGCCAGTGACGTCTGGAAGGGGGACAAAACCCTTGTGCTGCTGCAGGAATGGGCAGCTATTCCAGTCCAGGCCGAGCACCCGCTGCCTGGAAGGAGCCTGGGAGTTACAGGGTGACGTGGAAAGCATTAGGTCAGGCTCAGTCTGTGCTCAGTGTGACCTCAGAGACCACAGGCTGTGGAATGTCACACCCCATAACTCACCCCGTGCCCCACAAAGCGCCTGTGACCACAGCAATCCCCCTGGAAAGGTCTCCAGGCAGATCCAAGCACGGAGAGCAGGGACAGGGAATCCAACACTCTGCCTGGCATTTGCCTCACTGCTTCCAAACACTTTCTCCCATGCAGAGGATCCAGACACTGGGGAATGTGGCACGTTTTTCTCCCCCCAATTAAAAGATGCTTTTTATAATCTGGTATTTTTCTTCCCCTGAAGGGACTTGTGCAGCGTTAACAGAACTGAGTCAGGCACTCCCCATCCCAGCCAGCCTGGAGATCCCTTCTCCACAAATGTCAGATAAAAGGTGCTGCCTTTCAAAAAAAGCAGCAGCAACCAATCCCAGGCCTGGTGCCTTCATCCAACCCCTCCACCAGGGAGGAGCCGGGTACTCACATCGCTCCTCTTCTGCCTCCTGAGTCAGGACTTTGAAATCCAGGAACCAGGTCTCCAGCCAGGCAATGACAAACGAGACGATGGGAAGCAAGTAGCCAAAAGCCCCTTTGGTCAGAAGCTGCGTGGAGGAAACCACAGGGAATTACCCAAATGGGATACAAAAAAAAAAAAAAGGAACCACAAAGGGAGGAGCGCAGGGAAAACCAACCTCGGAGAGGATGACCTTCACAATCAGGAAGGCACTGGAGACCAGTGTGGTGACCTGGAACACGAATTGACGTGGCTCAGATAAATAAATAAGTGGCTCAGATCCCTGTGAAGCCCCTGGGGTGGGGAGAGAGGTGGGGGGAGAGGGAAAATGAAAGCAGGAAAGGCCAAAGTGGCTCTTACCGCAATGACCCACCAGTGGCGCAGGCGGACGACGGCGTAGCCCAGGAGCAGCACCACGAACCGAAACAGGGCCAGGAGCTGCACCAACACCCCCCCCCAGAGACACCAGTCACTGCCCCTGCCCCCCTGCCAGCTCCCGAGGGACAGGGACAGGGTCAAGGCTGCACCGGGATGGGCTGTGACCGGCTCAGGCTCAAGGCTTGGGCTGTGGGGAGACCCCAGACCCTCCCTGTCTCCCCCCACCCATCCCGAGCCCTGCAGGAGGCTGAGATACTCACAAATATGTCAAAGAAAGAGCTCTTGAACTTGTACTTGACGATTTCATCCTTCAGGTTCTTCTGGATGCCGTCCTTGGTCTGAGGGGAGACAGGGAAGCAGAAGCTGCTGAGTGCACTGATAAGGAACTCCCGGGAAAAGGAGCCTGGCCAAGCAGTGCCTGGGGTTACGGCCAGGGCAAGGAGGGCACCTGGAATACAAATGGTGCCCAGCAGAGGAGCAGGGAGGATCCCAGGGCACATTTCCCCCTGGGATTCACACCGAGGAGCGTGGGTTGGGCAGGCAGGGACATTAAAACACCTTCCAACACCCAAATCCGCGCCTCTGGCTCAGCACAGCCAGTGCCAGCAGATCCTGAAGGCCCTGGATGGGCACCTCCCACTGCTTCCAGGTGACAGACTCCCTCCTTCCCAGCCCCAGCTTCCCACAGCTCGTAGCAGCACTCCAGGAAACGCGATGGAAGGAGGGAACCAGCGGGTCCAAAGGTGCTGGCAAAGGGAAGGGGGAAGGGGCCCAGCCACAGGCACAGAGGGAGCCTGGAAGAGGCAAACCCTCTGGGATTCGCAGGAAAAGCTCACAGGGGAGCATTCCTGCCTCATCCCGAGGCAATCCCGGGTCTGACAGCCCTGGCACCACAAATCCTGGGAGCTGGGGTGGCTGTTTGTGAGGACACCGGGACAAGAGCTGCACCTTCGGGCTGCTGGGAGCTGGGCCCAGCTGGCTGGGAGGGGCTGGACGCGAGGAACTCTTTGGATGGGCTGCGAGGAACGAGGTGGTGGATCTCGGGCCAGGCCTTGGCAGGAGGTGTCAGGAGAGGAGCCACTGGGAAGGGATCCCTCTGGGCAAGGGCTGGGGGTTAAAATCCAGGGAGAGGGGGGCAAGGAGAGGGGGCAAAGCAGGGCTGGGCTGTTCCTCCCGCTGGTCTGTGGCCACCGAGAGCTTCTTCCCCACCCCAGAGACCCGAAGAAAGCTCTGGGTGTCGGCTTTTGGGGGCTGTTTTCAGCTGGAACACCATGCTGTGGACAAGGCAGACAAACGACCCGAGGCATCTCTTTGTCTCTGCAGAATTACAGTTGGCTCTTAACGAGGGGCAATTTGCTCCAGCTTATCTCGGAGCCGAGAAGGAAACCGTTGGGATAACAAAAAGGAAAGAAAAAAGAGGCCCATTAGTCACGATACCGAAATCGTTGCTCTTCCTAACCAGGCAAATAAGCTGCTCTAATAGCTTTAAATATGCAGCATCTCGGCTCGGGGCCCAAATATCAGCAGTTAGTCACTCATTAATGGCTACCTGAACGACCCACGCTCGGCATCACCCTGGTGACCGAGCCAGGATTATCTCCCCGGGGCTGGAACTGCTGGTTTGGAGGCAGCACCTCCCCCTGGGAGAACTGGGACGGGAGCAGGAGGCCGGGGTCCAAACTGGGCGTGCTGGACACCGCTGGCATGGCTGGAATGCTGGCTGGGAGAGGGTTTTTCCTACGGGGGGTGAAGGGAAGGGGGTCTCCTGGGGCTCCCGGGCAGGGTGAGGAGCTGCTGCCAGGACAATCTGTTAAGTGCAGACACCCAGAGATAAGGAGGGCAGAGATAAGGGCTGTAAGGGAGCAGGATCCAGCGCTGACAAACCAAGGCCAGAGCCCAGGGTCTATCAGATCATCTCTTCCACGGGAGGACATGGAGTGCCTGAAGCCAGGCAGGACCGGCCCAGGGAAAATAAAAACAAAATACAGCCCAGGGAGGGACTTGGACCCGGTGGAACTGAGGTAAACGAACGGGATTTTCCCGGTGGTTGCAACACGGACCAAAGGCAGCAGTTTGTGACAGTCAGAGTGGACCAAGCCCCTCGTGTTACAGTCAGTCCCTCGGGAGGTGGAACAGCACCTCCAGCCTTCCAAAGCTGAGATTAGCAGCAGTATTTTGGGATCAACGGCCCTCGAGGATCCTCCCCTGCTCCGAGAACAGCAGCGAGCCCGGCCCGGGGAGCAGCAGAGAAATTTGGCTCAACCTGGTGATTCCAGGAGCCCCTGGAGCTCGTTACAACACAACCCGGAGTCACAGGGCCGGTGTTAACGACCCTGGACAGCCCCGACAGAGCCCCGGGGGCAGGAAACGAGCTGGACTTTAGTTTACACTCAGGAACGGCCCCAGCGCTGGGAAGAGCAAACAAAAGACCGGTCCCAGGAGTGCTGGGACGGAGCAATTAACTGAGGGGAGCTTAAACAGGGCAAAGATTCCCGGGTTTTGCTCCCCCCTCCAACTCACATTGAGCTCGATGATCCAGAGCAGGGAGATGAAGAGCAGGTCGAAGGTGACGAAGAGGCAGAAGGTCCTCCTCACGTCCGAGATGACCTTCCTCTTCTCCGGGGACAAGAAGTAGGGGGAGAAGCCCTGGCTCTGGGAGAGGGAGGAGCTGATGGAGGCGATGGCCGGCAGGCTGCGTTCCAGGTCGTGCTGCAGGTCCGTGGGCTTGTTCATCCT
The DNA here is from genome assembly GCA_035584735.1 of Pseudotriccus pelzelni. Classification (NCBI taxonomy): domain Eukaryota; kingdom Metazoa; phylum Chordata; class Aves; order Passeriformes; family Tyrannidae; genus Pseudotriccus; species Pseudotriccus pelzelni. The sequence goes on along the minus strand of JAWMRA010000076.1, from coordinate 1,670,752 downwards.
CCGGGATCGGCACCGGGAACGTCGGCCGCGGCAGCGTCACCTGCAGGGGGGCACAACGGGGACACTCAGACACCCCCCCTGCCACCCTCCAGGGGCAAATGGTCCTATAAACTGATCAGAATATTGGGAAGGAACTCCTCTCTGTGAGGGTGGGGAGGCCCTGGCACAGGTTGCTCAGAGCAGCTGTGGCTGCCCCTGGATCCCTGGAAGTGTCCAAGGCCAGGCTTGGAGCGACCTGGGAGAGTGGAAGGTGTCCCTGCCCGTGGCAGGGGGTGGGACTGGATGGGCTTTAACGCTGTGGCAGCAGTAAAAATGAGCCCCAGACCTCACAGAGGTGCCATGGCAGAAGGAAAAGCGGCCCCAAACCCCACGGAGATGCCATGGAAGCAGAAAAAAGGGCCTGCAAACCCCCTGGAGACGCTGTGAGGGAAGGAAAAGGGACCCCAAACCTCATGGAGACACCATGGCAGCAGGAAAAGGCGCTGCAAACCCCACGGAAAGGCCGTGACGGGAGAGAAAAGGGGCCCCAAACCCCACAAAGATGGCGTGGAAGCGGAAAACGAGGCCTCAGCACGTTCCAGGAGCAGCCCCCAGGATATCCCAGAGCCACCTCAACGCTTCCCTGTGCCCGGAAGGCAAAGCCTCGGGAGCCGAGGGCACAGATCCCGACCTGCCCAGCCGGGACAGGACCCTGATCCCCCCTCCAGGGGTGGGATGGTGGGTCTGCTGCCCAGCTGGGCCGGGCAGAGCAGCAGGGAGGCAGCAGGGAAGGGGCTGCTCCGTGTCCCAGCCCAGGGCTGGCGGTGCCGGGCACACGCGGTCCCGGCACGAGCGAGGTGCTGGAATTCTGAGCCTGTTTTCCTGCAGCTGTGCCAAGCATTGTGCTGAGATGTTTCCTCTCCGTCAGAGGAGCACAAGGAGGGCCCTGTGGAGCCGGAGCGTGACACGGGCGCGGGGAAGACAAACACGGAACGAGGATGCCAGAACAGGTCGGACCAGGGATCTGTCAGTGCCACCTCCCAGTCACCCCCACAGCCTCCTTCCCTCCCAAACCCTCCTGCTCTGGGATGTTTCGCCTCCCAAAAGAACCCCCTCCCGGGCTGTTTGCGGCACTTCTGCCACGGAATCCCGGCGAGGTTTGTCCACGACGGGACGACCAGGAGGCTGCAACGTCGAGGAAAAACAACACGGGATTGCACCCAGGCCTTTGGGAAGGGGCAATCCGAGGGGGCACGGGAAGCTGCCGAGCCCCCTGGACGCTGGAGCACCGAGCACGGCCTGATTTGGGGCGATCTGGGGCTCATTTGGGTCCCCCAGGGCGGCGGCTCCTGCGCCCCATCCCCGGGGAGCAGCGGGGCCGGGAAGGGAACAAAGCTGGACTCCTGTCAAGTCCCTGCCAGCCCCTCTCCGAGGCGCTTCCGAAGGAGCTGGAAGCCCTGTCACTTCGGATCAGCCGCTCCAGGCGCCGGGCCCGGCTCGAAGTGACAAAAGTTGAGGACATCTGCGGGGGATAAATAATAAATCACCTCGGGCCGGGGCCGCCGCCGCCCCCTCCTCCCCCTCCGACAGCGCTTTGCACTTAGGCAGCTCCCCCCCCTGGCCCCCCCAACTTTCACAGCGCCTTAAAATCACCCCGGGGGAGGCTCCGAGGGAGCCGATCCCGGGATGCAGAGGGGCCGGGGCGGGGTGCTGGGACACGGCAGGACACGGGGGGCACCGGCAGGGCTCATCCGTCGTTAATCCCAGCCATTCCCAAGCGGGTTTAAGCTCTCTTGGAACACACACACACGTCCCAAACCATCCAAGCACCACCGATTCCCGAGGGAAAACCGGCCCCGTGGGGCAGAGCAGGAATATTGGAAGCCTCCCCGCGTTTCCTGAGGCAGCTGAGAGCGGGGCCTGGATGGGAGAGGGAGCGGAGCAAGGCGGCTGTTCCTGGGCGGCGGATGAATTATTGAGCTCCCTGTATTATGCATTCCAGCATCCTCCACATCCCGCAGCCGGGAATGGGGATTGGAGGGGGGAGATGAGGGGGGGGGGTCAGCCAAGGGTCGGGCTCTGCTCCCAGGGAATGAGGGACGGGACAGGAGGGAACGGGCCTGGAGCTCCCCCGGGGTCGGACACTGGGAGGAATTCCTTCATGGAAACGGTGGAATTCCTTCATGGAAAGGGTGGTCAGGCACCGCAAGGGGCTGCCCAGGGAATGGTGGAGTCGCCATCCCTGGAATGTTCAAAAAACCAAAAAAGCCTGTGGATGGGGCGCTTTGGGGACGGGGGTTAGCGGTGACAACTCAGGGTTGGACTTGGTGGCCTGGGAGGGGCTTTTCCAGCCTAAATGGCTCCGTGATCCCATTCCAGGCACACAGTGGGGACACTCCAGGGACCCCTCTGAGCTTCTCTGCCTCAAAAAAAGGGGGATTTTTGGACTCTGAGGGAGGATTTTTGCTGGTGAAACCTCCAGGAGGAGACAGGGGCTGCAGGGACCAGGGGTGATTCCATAGGGGGCAGGGAATCCCAGGGGGAAGTGAGCAGGGAGGAGAGGTGGAGGGTTGGGATCCCCATCCATAATCCAGGAGCAGCAGGCAGGGAAACACCCCCAGGACGGTGCCACCACCCCAAAACACCCCCAGGACGGTGCCAGCAGCACACGGGGCACCAAACCATCCCCAGGCACCTCCTGCCCCTGCCACAGCCCCTCAAAGTCTCCTGTCACCCCCTCCCCCTCCCCGGCTCCTCATTAGCCCCATTTGCATGTTAATGACCTGTCTCCCAGTCAGGAGCTTTTTTTTTTCCTTTCTTTCTTTTCCATCTCGTGACTCCCCTTCTCCTTCCTCCCTCGCTTCCCTGTTCCCGTGACAACCCCTCCTGTCACCTCTCCCGGGAACACCCCCCCCCCCCAAAAAAAAAGCCCCTCTGCAGCTCCCAGCGCCGGGAGCCCCCGCGGGATATTCCAGAGGTCAAGTCTGCCAGGCGAGGAAACACCTGGAGAGCCCCCAGGGGATGTTCGGGGACACCAGAGGGTCCCGCTGGACAGACATTGGAATTCTGAGCTTCCCAGGGGGAAGAGAGGCCTTTAAAGCGAAAAATAAAAAATATTAAAGCAGATATTAGACCTCAGTTCAAAACCCAGAGGTCGGAGTTTGCCGTGGGATTGAGGGCAGGGCTGGGACCCCCGAGAGCCCCTCTGTCCTACAAGGAGCCCCCCCCCCCCTTTGCCCCACGAGGAGCCCCCCGAGATCCACCCCCCGACAGCCCCTCCCCGGCACCGGGACCCCCACCCCGGCCCGCCCCGCCGCCGCTCGAGGGGCTCCCGGTGCCGCCGGTGAACCGGCAGGAGGAGGAAGGGGGGTGGTCAGAGCGTTTAACGGGCCCGTCCCTGCCCCGGGACTCCCCCCTCCCCGGGACAGCCCAGTCCCCGTCCCGCGGCGGCACCGGGGCCATCGCACAAGGGTCGGGGCCGTGTCTGAGCGCACCCCCCCCCCATCCCGAGGTGCCCCCGGAGCCCCCCAAAGGCCCCCCCGGTCCCTCCGGTCCCCCCCCGGTACCTCCCGGTGCCGGGTCCGGTCCCGCCGGGAGCCACTTCCGGCCCCGCCGCCACCTCCGACCCCGGAAGGGAAACGGCGGCACCGACCATCGCCGGGGGGGTGGGGGGGAACGGAGGAGACCATTGACAGCGGGAGAGGGGGGTGGGCAGTGGGGCTGGGAGAGACCATTGTACGTGCGGAGGGAATCTGTGGGGCTGGGAGAGACCATTCACC
>JAWMRA010000076.1:1648906-1660802 GCA_035584735.1 Pseudotriccus pelzelni | reverse complement strand
CCGTGCCTCCAGTCCCTCCTGTCCCCTGTCCTATCCGTTCCAATCCCCCTCGTCCTGCTCTCCCGGCCCCACCTTGTCCTCTCCTGTCCCCTCCAATCCCCCCTTGTCCCATCCGCTCCCTCCCGTCCCCTCTGTCCCCATCCCGTCCCGCTGTCCCCGTCCCTCCCCGCCCCACTCCAAGCCCCCCTGGGCTCTCCGGTGCGTCTCCCCCTCATCCCCCCCGGTTATTCCGGGGGTCCCCGCACCCCTCTTTCCCCCTCCTCACCATCTCGACGGCGCGGGGGTCCAGCTGGCTGGGGGGGGCCGGCACGGAGAACTGGATCTTCTTGCGGTCCTTGGGGTCCATGGCCTTGGCCGGGAGTCACCGGAGCCGGGGGGTCTCTGCCGCCGGTACCGAGCGGAGTTCGGTGGCGCCCGGGGCTCGGTACGGCGAGGAATGAGAGTGGCGGGAGGTGGGGAAGGCAGAGCCGGTGAGGAGGAGGAGGAGGAGGAGGAAGGAGAGGGAGGGAGGACACGTCTTCCTACCAGGCGCTGAATTATTCATCCCCCCCTCCCCGGGCAGGGGGGCTGAGGCCCCGGTAATGAGCCCTTGGGGAGCCCCCCAGGGGGTTCAGCCAACTCGTGGGGGGTCTTTAACCCCTTTCCTGCCGTGGGGGACCCCCGGCTGAGGTGGCCGGTTGGGATGGGACAAGGACGGGTGTCTCCATGTCCCCTGTGCTTCGATCTCTCCCCAGGCAAGGGTGGGCAGGGAGTGGGGGTCCAACTGCTCCCACCCTTGGGTGGGCAGTGGGAAAATCTCCCCTCAGCTGCTCTGTGCCGCACGGGACAGGGACACCACTCCGGGGATACGGCCAGGGGACATCCGTGGGGACTTGGGACCCCCAAAATATCCTGTCACCTGCGTGCTGGGGGGTCCCCCCCAACCCCCAGCTGCAGCCCCTGGGATACCAGAGGTGGGGGGCTGTGCCCTCACCCAGGCTGTGCCCACCTGCCCCAGCTCTTCCCTGGCCCTCGGTGATTTTCCCCACAGAAAATTCCATGAAACGCCGATTTCCCCCCACCGGGGGGAAGGGGGGGCTCAGCCCCCCCAGGGCACCGCCTGGCACCGGTGCCACACATTCCGTACAGGGGCCTGGGGTGCCAAGGGCATCTCTCTGGACCCCGCTGAGGGGGCACAACCTGGGGGTGCCCGTGCAGGGGGACAGCAGGGTCACCGGGAGCCGGAGCGGCGGCTCGTCCCCTCCCGGGACGTCCTGGGGCAGTGGCCATGGAAGCCGCCCCTGAGCAGGAACGAGGAAGGGGGAGCTGGGAACTGGCTCCGTCCCCCGGATCTCCCGGTGCTCCAACGGCTGCGGGTGGCCCCGGGCCAGCAGCCACCGCTCCAGCAAAATATTTACCCGAGTGGCACCGAGCCATGGACCAGCCTCCCGCCCGCCCGGCACCACGCGGCACAGCTCGGCAAAACACGGCAAAGCTCGGCTCTGCCTGGCAAAGCTCGGCTCTGGGGGACAAATCGTGGCTCTGGGTGGCAAATCTCGGCTCCGGGTGGCAAAGAACAGCTCTGGGTGGCAAATCTCATCTCTGGGTGACAAAACCCAGCTGCAGGTGAGAAATCTCAGCTCTGGGTGACAAATCTCGGCTCTGCGTGACAAAGCCCAGCTCTGGGTGGTAAAACCTGGCTCTGGGTGACAAACTTGTGCCTGTGGCACAGCGCAGTGCCCACCTGGGGACATCCCAGGGTCGGGCACCAGCGCGGCCCAGTGTCCTCACAGAGGCCGAGGCTTGGGGACAAGGGGAAGGGTCCCTGGGTCGCCCTGTGGCCAAGCTGGCCCCGTGCCAGGCGTGCCCGTGCCAGGCTCTGAGCGTCACCCCCATCCCGGGACCCGGGTCGTTATGGCAACATAGCGGGCTCCATCCCGCTGCCGTTCCCGCTTCTCCCACCCACGAGGACGGCGTGTGAGGGGGTGGCCGGGCCCCCCTCCCCTCCCTGCGCTGCGGCAGCGCCGGCACCCGCAGCCCCCCGGGATCGGCACGCGCCTCCCGCGCCCGCGCCCACGCACGGAGCACCCGCGGGTGGCACCTGCAGCGTGGCACAAGGGGGGGGGCCACACCGGGCCCGGGCACCTTCCAGGCACACGTGTGGCACACGTGGGCCCCCGCTCCTTGCCGGGACGGCCCCGCGAGGGGACTGTGGGCACCACCCGTGCCGTGCCCGTGCCGTGCCAGTCCCCGTGCCCGTGCCGTGGAGCTGTGGGGGCTGCAGCTCTGTGCAGCAGCGAATCCTCCCGCAGAGAGGAGTAAAAATAGCAGCAGGTTGAAGGGAAGAAGCTCTCGCCCCCCCCTCCACCCCCTGCCAGCGGGCACCGGAGAGGAGCCACAGCCGCGGGGACGGCCACGGCGCGGTGGCACAGGGACAGGGGGCTACGGGGAGGGGACGTCGTGAGGACAGGGGGACACGGGGGCAGAGGGGGATGGGGAATTGTGGTGTCAGCGTGACACCGGGGCAGGCGGCTGCGGGGATGGGGCCTCGTGGGGACAGGGTGCCACGGGCATGGACTGTCTGGGGACAAGACGGGGACAGAGCTGGGGACGGAGCGTCGTGGGGACAGGGACACACCAGGGATGGAGCATTGTGGGGACAGGGGAGCGGTGGGACAGTTGGGAGAGAGTGCCTGGGGATGGAGGATCGCGGGGACAAGGCCCCAGCGGGGCCAGAGGGCCCTGGGGATGGAACACTGAGGGCACAGGGCGTGCTGGGGGCAGAGCGTTGTGGTCACGGGGGCACCAGGGCCGGAGGGTCGTGGGGACAGGGCGCCGTGGGGACAGGGTGTCGTGGGGAGAGGGTGGGGATGGGGTGCCGTGGGGATGGGGTGCCGTGGGGACAGAGCATCCTGGGGACGGGGACAGGCACAGCCGGACGATCGCCCGGTTCAAGGGTGAGTGTCGGGGGGCGGGGCCTGTCCGTGAGGGGGGCGTGGCCACAGGGTGGGTGGGACTCTGTCGGGGAGGGGCGGGGGGCTCCAGGACCCCCTCCCAGAGCCCCCCACTCCGGTACCCCCCTCCGGGTCCCCTGCCCGGCCCTGCGGGGGTGTCCCCCAACCAGTCCTTCTGTGTGCCCCCTCCAGCTCCCCCCGGGCTGAGCCCCCCGGGACCCCCCGCACCCCAAGACCCACCGTGGGCGCCCCCTCCCCACGGCGGAGCTGCAGCGGGGGCGGCGGGTGGGGGCCGGTGCTCCCCTCGGGGCGCAGGGGAGGAGCCGGGAGTGGGAACACGCGTGGGAAGCAGAGCACGCGTGGGAACCCGAGGGGGCGGCGGGCGGGGAGGGGGGGGTGCCGCGGGGGGCTTAACCCCTTGGCTGCCGGGACCCCCTTCAGCGACAGGCCTGGGGGGCTGCAGAGGAGAAGGGGGGGCCTGCGGGGCGACCCTCCCCAAATGGGCCTCCACGGGTGGGGGGCTGAGGAGGGGGCACCCCACTGCCCCACGCAGGGGCACTGGGCAGCACTGGGGGGGTGCGGTGGGGAAGCTGGGCAGCGCTGGCAGCACTGGGGGGCTGCACCCACCCGGCACGCCCCCCCCCCATCCGGGGCTGTGCCCGGTGCCCCCCGTGCCCTCACCAGCCCCGTGTGCCCGTGGTGACAGATGTCCCTCCCGACGCTGGCATGGCCAGGCTGGCACGGCCACCCAGGGCTGGCACGGCCTCCTGGGCCGGGCACCGGCTCAAGGGCTTTGGCATGGGGTGGTCGGAGCGGAGCCGCGGCTGGAGACATCCCGGCTGGCAACCACCGGTCACCGGCCACTGGCCCACACCAAGCCTCACACCCACGGCACGGGGTGGGGTGGGGGGCTGAGGGCACTGGGGGGTCCTGGGGCAACACCCCCGAGGTGGGGACCCCCTCGGGCAGGGGCTGTGATGGTTTAGGGGGGTCTGCGCACACAGAGCCCAGTGCCAGGGTCGGCCTGGCCCAGGAGGAGCTGAAAGGGGAAAACCTTGGTGGGGGGGGAACTTTGGGAGGGAATATCGGGACAGATATGGGGGGGACAAGTCTGGAGGGTCCCAGGAGGGAGGGGGTGCAGCACTGGGACTGGGAGAGGCAGCCTGGGGGTCTCCTCTGCCTGGGGGACACCACACGGGCCGTGCCTCAGTTTACCCACCTGTAACACGTGCCCTCCACAGCCCAAAGCACCTCCCACCCCCTTCCCTGCGGAGGTGAGATCCCAGGAGATCCCAAAACCCATTCTGGTGCTCCCACAGCGCCCTGCCAGGGTGGTCTGGCGGGGGGATGCTCCTAGCCCTGCTCCCCCCACCCCATCGCTGACCCCCCCGGGGGGGGCCGGGCCGGCAGCACAGACCAGTTTGCTGCCTCCATTCCCAGAAGAAAGAATAAAGTTAAAACATCTGTTAATTTATAAACCAATTTAACCATGACTGGTTAATAAATAGCTTCCAGCTGGCACCCCCAACCCGTGCCGGGCGAGGGGGACGGGGAGGGGGCACAGCCGGGCTCGCTGCTCTCCCACAGCCCCCCCGGGGTCATTGTCACTTGTCCCCGTGGGGGTGTCCCCGGGGTCCCCAGGGATTCACCAGAAGAGCCCGGTGCCCGTGGGGGGGGCACGACCACATTGCCTGGCACGAGGGGTTCCCAGGGGGACGTAGGGGCTGGGATGGTGCCCAAAGGGAGGCTCTTGTCATGCCAGGGGGCGTGGGGATGTGGGGACACGGGGACCCGGGGGTGGGGGCTGCCCTGCTGCGGGGGGGGTGTGTGGGGATGGGGAGGTGGGAGGGCTGGGTGGAGAGGCGTGTGTGTGTGTGTGTGCCAGGGATGTGCCCATGCGTGTGCATGGGTGTGCCAGGGTGTGCTCGTGCGTGCACCCGCGTGGATGTCGATGCGCGCGTGCGTGTGCCGGGGCCGTCCACGCGTGTGCACCCGTGTGAGCGCACCTGTGTGTGCGCGCATGTGTCACGCGTGCACACGCAGGACAAGGTGTGTCCGGCCCCACGCCGTGCGTGTCCCACCCCAGCAGGGCCCAGCAGGGCCCCCCGATCCCTCCTGGGGGACCTGCCATGCCCACGGATCCAGGAGCCGCCGCCGTGTCCCCGGCCCTGTGGAGCACCACCCTCGCTGCTCACGGATCCCGGATGGATGCGCTGGAGAAGGGCCTGGCCCCGGCATCGGGGGGTCCCCACTCCTGCCCCCCACCCCTCTCCAGAGGCCGGGGGTTGCGGATCTGGGGCAGGAGCCCCTTCCCGGCCGCGGCGCCCGACACGTGTCGCAATAGTAATGTAATTTGTCCGTTAACAATGGGCAGCTTGAGGTTTATATTTAATTACACCGATCGCACCAACCTGAACTCACCCTTATTCATCAATAATGCATGGGTTTGTGTTTATCGCTGCTTAATTAATCTGTGCTTACGACAATTAAAGGCTCGCAAAATCCCCCAAGGTGGCAGCGGGGAGCGGCTGCGCCGGGCTGGCGCGAGCGCGGTGCCGGCGCCGTGCTGGTGGTGGTGGTGGTGGTGGTGCTGCTGCTGCTGCTGGCACGGTCACGGTGCCGGCGTGGTGGCAGTGCCAGCACGGTCATCGTGCTGGTGTGGTCGTGGTGCCGGCGCAGTGGCAAGGCCAGAGCGCGGTCACCGCGCTGGTGTGTGGTGGCATCTGGTGACGGTGCCGTGGCGGGCGCTGTGCTGGTGCGGTCACGGTCACGGTGATGCCACCACGGTCACGGTGGTGCCGGCGCGGTCACGGTGCCGGCGTGGTCGCGGTGCTGGCGTGGTCACTGTGCCAGGGGTCAGAGCCAGAGCAGCCACCAAATAGGGTGACCCCCTCCATGTGCCCCCACCCTCAGGTGCCGAGAAGGGGGGCAATGGAAGACCCCCCACACACACCCCGCACTGCCGCAGTGGGGACCCCCCACCCTCCCTCCCTCCCTGCAGGGAAACCATCGATGCCACCACATCCATCCCTGCACCCCCAAACCACTCCCCTCCCTCCTCTCCGGCGCTTTATCCCCCATTTCCCCTTTTCCCCCATGCCCTGGCCCCCCTCACCGGTGCCCCCCAGGCCGTGCCAGGCCAGCTCTGTGCCTTTAAGCGCGTTGCCGCGGCTGTCCCGGATCAGCCGGAGCGCCTATTAAATTTTTATGCGAAGTGTAAATGGGCCAGGTCTCCAGCTTCCCGCTCCCTCCGAATGATTTATTACTCGCAAATACCACAGAACTAATTAGTATAGTAATTAATTAATACGAATTTGCATATTTGCATGTGCAATTAGTGCAGTGGAGTGATTACTCTGAAAATGAGAAGTTGGGCCTGTCAGATGGGAGTGTGAACTGGAGTGGAAAAGCCTCGTGAAAATGATCCCGGGCGGCGGCGGCGGCACCGGGCACGCGGCGGCACCGGGCACACGGTGGCACCGGCGGGCGCCAGGCCCCCGGTGGGGGTGTGTATGTGTGTGTGTGTGTGTGTGAGGGGGTGCTCAGCCCCCGGGACACCCCCATCCCAGCCCACCCCAGCCCCGGTCCCCACGCCATGGGGACCGCTCCATCCCTCGGCCATCTCCATGGCGACTCGCTGTGCCAGGCGCATCGCCATGGCAACGGGCCGGGCCACGCAGCCTCGCCATGGCGACTGTCGTCATCGCGCTCTGTCGCCATGGAGACACCCCCCCCCACCGCCACCATCTCCCCGAAATCCGCTCCCTGCCGGGCCCCCCCCACCTCGGGGTTGGGGTAGGGGGTGCTCCTCCTCGGGGCGGGGGTCCCTGAAGGCCCCCGGGGGGCGGGGTGGGGGTCCCCGGTGTCCCCAGGGATCGGAGCACCCCGGGTTGGGGGCGAGCACCCCAGGGTGCCCCACGCCGGGGGTCTCCAGTCCCCGGGGGCTGATGGGAGCAGCCGAGCCCTGCGATGGCAGCACCCGGCTGGACCCGCTCCCAGGGGACGGTGACCCGAGACCCCCTCCAGGACGGGGGTCTGGCACCCACAGACCCAAGTGCAGGCCTTTGCCTTTGTCCCTGGCGCCATCCCGGTGCCTCCTCGCTGTGCCCACCCGCCCGGCTGAGGCCTGATGCGCTCGGTGCATTTCTGGGAAGGCCACCAGCCGCCCGTCCCCTGGTTTTGGGGCACAGATGAGCAGGGTGGGGGGCGATGGAGGGGGGCACGGCTGCGGGCACCCCTGCCACCCCCTCACGCTGTGTCCCCACCACCCCCTGTGCCCCCCCAGCCCCCTGAAACGTTCCCAAGCTCTGCCATCTGCCGCGGGGGGGCCGGGGGCCGCTGCCAGCAGCGCTCCTTGAGCCGTGCCCGTGCCGGTGGCAGCACTGGCGTGTCCCCCCCGACCCACCAGGGCGGCCATGGGGGGGCTGCTGTGGCCACAGCCGATCGAAGGGTGGCCGTGATGTCACGATGACGTCACAGTCCGGATGTGATGTCATAGATCTTTGTGACGTCACCAGCCTTGTTCCCTCACCAGCAGTACAATGGCACCTCCCTCCAGCCCTGGATCAAGGACGGGGGTCCCCTGTCCCAGCCCCCCCCAGCAGGGGCAAACCCAGCGACCCCTGGGTGACAAAGAAGCACAGACGAGGGGCGGGGGGACAAGTCCCCTGGGGCCACCTGTGCCCCCACCCCGGGACCCTCCACCCCAGCCCCACCCAGCTCTGGCGATCTCCCACCAGACAATTCCCAGGGCATCGTTGGGACAATTAACAACGCATGGCTCAAAAAGCGCTTGGCAAGTCCCCGCAAGGCCCATGTGTGACGGTGGGGGACAGGTCAGGTGGGCAGGGAGGGGACACAGACGGAGGCGTTGGATGCCCCGGGGCAGGATCCAGCCAGGACCAAAGCCCCAGGGCTGGCGCAGCATCGCCCCATCCTCCTCTGGCTAAAGGGGGGGTTCACTAAACCCCTCCCAGTCCCACCTGAGTCAGGGCCACCCCTTTTCTCCCTCCGTGCCTTCGTTTCCCTCCTCCATCAGCTTCCTCTCCCTGGGCTGCCCAACCCGCCCATGACCCCACGGTCAGCCCTGCAGGGACCTTTAGGGACATTTAGGGACAGGCAGGGCACCCACCCCCCTCCCCATCCCCCCGAGCCCCCCACCCGCAGCTCTGGGTGACCATCACTCACCCCGTGAGGGGAAGATGCCCAGGGATGGGTCCCACGAGGGGGGAGCTGCTCCAGGGACCAGGCCTGGAGGCAGCAGAGACAGGGAGAGGGACAGGGAGAGGGACGGGAACAGGGACGGGGACAGGGACGGGCTCAGCTCCTGCTCCCACCACTCTCCTCCCCTCGGTGACATTCCCGGCGGTGGCTCCGCCGCGCGTTAGCGCATCCATCTCTCCCCAGCCTTCACCTCCCAGAAATATTGCAGCTCCGAGCTGGCTCCATCTGGCACGGCCCCCGCCTCCCCCCCGCACCGCACCGGGGACCCGCCGGAGCCGGAGCCGCCGCCCGGGCCCCGCACGGACCGGCCCGAGGGGGCACAGAGACCCTGCCACGAGGGGCACAGCCAGGACAGGCCGTGTCCCGCACCGGGGAGGGACAGCGTGGCCTCGCCACGCGCAGGCCCCACGCTGGGGAGGCGGCAGCCGGCTGAGCCCCGGCAAACTCGCCCCACGCGGAGCCCCTGGAGCCGCCGCGGGCCCAGCTGGCTCCCAGCCGGGTCCCGGCACCACGCAGCACCCGGCTCCCACCTCCGGCTCTGCCAGGGCCGACCCGCTGCCGTGCCCTGGCCGTGTCCCTCAGGATGGCACGTGTCCCCTGGCCGCCACCTCCGGGATGGAGCCTTCGCTGCCACAGGCAGGGTCCCCGTGCACATCCACGGCCTTCCCGCTGGAAGGAGGGAAGGGACATGGGGGATGGATTTTCGAGGAGGAAAGAGCTTTGTGCCCTTTCCTGCTGGGCACCGAGACCCCCGGGGACCTGGCTGGGGTGGCCAGGGGTGGAGGTGGCAGTGCTGGGACAGCCAGTCCTGGCACACAAGGACCAGCAGTGGGATGGGCTGCAGAGCACGGGGGTCACTGGGCCCATCTCCCCTGTCGCCTGCACCCAAAAAGGCAGCACCCAGCCCTGCCCCTGCTCCCACCCAGCTCCCTGAGCTGTGCCTGGTCCTGGGTTCACCTTGACCTCACCTGCCCCTGCAGTGCACGGCCATCCCAATTCCCACGGGGTGGATCCTGCTCATCCAGCCCCTGCGCCGTGACACCGGGACCCCGCTGACCTCCCTGGATGAAACCCGCACTCCAAAGTCACCCGGGGACCCGAGCAGGGCTGCTCCCGTCCCCTCTGCCCTGTGCCATCGCTGGCTGTGGTGGAGGGGACAGCACGGGGACAGCACGGGGATCCCTCTCCTGCCCTCACCGTGGGCCGTGTCCCGGCACAGTCCGGCCGAGGGCCCGTGGCGCCACGAGGCAGCGGTTTGGGTTTTCATCTCCCCGCTCCCCTTTCATCTCCTCTCCCCGTTTCATGTCTCCACTTTCTTCTCCCTCCCAGCGCTGCGCATGCTGATGAGCCTCACGCCGGCGCCCACCCCGGCACTCGCCGGCTGCTAATTAGGCTGGAACGGATACACCGGGCCGGGGGCTTGTGAATGTCCCTGTCCCCGTCCCTGTCCCCTCGTGGGCCAGCCTGGCCACTCACCCTGTGGCATCTCCTCGGCCTCAGGCAGCCCCTGTGCCCCCACAGATCCCCCAAGTGCTGAGAGCCCAGTGCCAGGGACCAGGACACCGCCAGCCTCGCTGCCCCGATGCCCAGGGTGTGGCCACCCCCTGGCCTGGGGACCGAGGGACTTACCCGGCGCTGGCACCGGTGTGCCAAGGGCATCAGGAGAGGGTGGGCTCCCGGAGCGCGGCGATGCCCGCCAGGCACCCGCTGGCAAAATGGAGATGGCAGCAACAGAGGGAGCTGAACGGTGCTGTGGGAAAGGGACGCGGCGTGCCGGGAGGATGCCCGGGAATCGGTGCCCGGCACGGCACCGGCAGGGCTGGGGTGGGCCCTGCCTTCCCCGCGGGCCGGCCCCAGCCCAGGTGCCATCTGCTCGGCCGCAGCCGTGAGTGACAGTCGGGGGGTTCGGCGGCGGGGGGGGGACTTTCACCGGCAGCGGAGGCCCCTCTGTCACGTGCCAGCCCCGGCACCTGCACCGGGGGAGCGGGCACCACCGGCGCCGCTGGCACAGCCCCGGCGGCCGGGCACGGCCAGCCCTTTGTCTGCGCGCGGGCACAGACGTGGCCACCGCTGTCACCGTGTCCCCGCCGTGCCCACGCCGTGGGTGGCACGTGCCGGTGTGTGGCAACCCCCATCCCCGGCCTGCACCCCTCGAGCCCGGCGGGTCCCGGCCCCTCAGGCTTGTGGGGGCAGCGGGATCCGGGACACAGCACCGGCCTCGCTGGGCACAGCCAGGAGCGGGGCTCTGGCTGATGGGATGTGGCTCCTGGGGACACCTTCGGGCTCCCTGTCCCCACGGGAAGGGCAGCAGCGGATTCTGGGTGCACGGACACTGTGGTGGGAACATATTTGTAGGCCGGAGGGCGACAGAGCAGGAGCCAGCGAGGAGTCGCCCGGCAGAAAAAGGCCCAGGCGGCTGTGCCACGGCACCGCTGGGCCTCGGCCACCGGCACCGTGGCACCGGCACCTGTGGGGGGTTCAGAGCCTGTACGCGCTGGGGAGGACACGTGTGTGCAGGCGTGTGTGTGCATGTGTGTGTGTGTGTGCGTGCACGGCCTCGTGCCGAGGGCTGTGTGGGGCTGTGCCGTGGGCACGGAGGGAGCTTGGCGTGGCCGTGTGGCCACAGGGCTGCCGGAGGGGCCCTGCGCCACCCGTGCGGGGACACACGGCCCCGCAGCCACCGACCCTGCCCACGCCACACCCGTAGCCCCCTGCCCACCCCGCCATGGCCACACTGGGCACTGCCACCACCACCAAGGTGCCCGGCCACAACCCCCAGCCCGCGCCAGGCCCTCGCCGGCACCGCCATCGCCGCCCGGCTGCCAGCTGAGGGTGGGGACGGACCCGGTTGAGCTGCCGCGGCATTTTGCGGCGAGCCGCAGATGCCAGCTCCCAGCGAGGGTCCCCGTGGCATCTCCCCCCTCGCCCCGGCGCCCGCCGGGGTCCCCGCCGTGCTCGGCCCAGCCGGGATGGCCAGTTTTCCCGCCGGCTCCATTGTTCCTGCCGGCCCCGCCATCGCCTGCCTCTCGCCCGGGTCCCATTTTGTGCCGTGCAGGCAGAGCTGGAGATTTGGAAGAGGGATTTTTTTTTTTTTTCCCTTCTTCTTCTTTTTTTTTTTTTTTTTTTAGAGTACAGAGTGACAGATGGCGAGTCCTCCTTCCCCAGAGAGACAAATCTCCCTGAATGCAAGCGCATGTCAATCATTAGCTCTCATGTGATAGCTCTCGCGCATGACGTGCCAACCATATGGCACTGGCAGCAGAGCTGGTACCCCCTTTGCTGGGTAGAGATGCCACTCTCGCCTCCTTTTGGATAGAGGACTGCAGGAGGCTGGAGCACCTCAAGGAGCCGCGTCCCGCTCCCAGAAGATGCTGGGAACAATGAAATAAGAATTCCTGCGGTCCGCCCGAAGGTGAGTTATGTAAGAAGTGGAGGGTTGGGAGGGCAGCGGAGGAAACTTGAATGGAGAAAAGGCAACTTCCATGTTGATTTTGTTTCTCCGCCACGTCTCGCCCTTTTTTCCCCCCGTCTTTCGTTCTCCCCCGGCCCTCGGTTCTCCCGTTCCCCGCCGGCCCCGCTGATGGGGTTTTTCCCCCTCCCGCCGGAGCCCCCCCCAAGGGGTCTCGTTGGGGTTTCGCCCCCCCCGGTCCTCCCCCCAGCCTGGGCGCGCCCGGGGCGCCGCGGTCCCGGTGGGACGGAGCGGGCAGCGGCGGCCGGGCGGCATCAACGAAATCAGCGCG
>JAWMRA010000076.1:1594448-1625428 GCA_035584735.1 Pseudotriccus pelzelni | reverse complement strand
TGGATCTCAGGGAAAGGTTCTTCCCCCAGAGGGTGGTTGGCACTGACCAGGCTCCCCAGGGCAGTGGGCACGGCCCCGAGGCTGCCAGAGCTCCAGGAGGGTTTGGACAAGGTCCTTGGGGGGTCCCTCCCCACTCAGGAGATCCCACGATATTTTCACTTTAATTTTTGCCATTTACCAAGAGCAACTGTGCTACCAAATCCCACAGGGTTATCCCGCAGTCAGACTCCCCCCCCCCAGAGAACATCTCCCCGACGTTCAGACCGTCACAGGGTGTGTCCCACTGCCAGGGGTGCTCCCACGGGGAATCCCTCCCAAGGCACCTGAGCCACATCAGGTGCTGAGGGAGGGGACAGTGACCCCATCCCAGCCTTCCCCAGGGGGGAGCAGCTCCACAAACAGCATCCAGAGGAGAAGAGGGGAATCACAGAGGCCATGGCCCCCCCGCCCCAGCCCACTCACAAGGAGAACTCCTCGCGCAGGCGCCGGCGGTATTGCTTCTTGGGCTTCATAGTGTTGAAGTAGGGCAGCTTGATCACATCTGGCCACACAGCTGGGCAGGGGCTCCCACAGAGCCGGCTGGCAGGCAGGAGAGCAGGGTCAGGCGGGTGGGACACAGGGGAAGAGCCCCCCTAAACCCAGAGAAAGCTCCTTCCTAAGCAAGTCGCTGCAGCAATGACCACGGGCTGGGCACGGCTCGGTGAGGTGTTAAGGAAGGAGGTATCAGGAAGAGGGAAACGCTGAGCTTACAAACCACCCGACACAGGGAATTTTTCTTTTTCTTACTGTAAGTTTTAACGTGTTAAAACTTCTTACTTTAGATTTGAAGAATTTACTGACTTTTATTATCTTTGCTATAAGGGTGGGCACGGGTTGCCCGGAGAAGCTGTGGCTGCCCCAGCCCTGGAAGTGTCCAAGGCCAGGTTGGACAGGGCTTGGAGCAACCTGGGCTAGTGGAAAGTGTCCCTGCCTGTGACAGGGGATGGGAGTGGATGAGATTTAAGTCCCCTCCCAACACAAACCAGTCTGCGATTCTAATTCACGATTTTTGTACTCAGCTCACAGCAACGTTCACCGAGGGCACACAAATGAAAACCTGACGGGGGTGTGGACACTTGATTAGCTCCCACTTGCAGCTCCAGCCATTTCTGGCTCTGATTTGCAGGGAGAGGAGAGAAGAAGGGCTCCTCTAACACACGGCCTGCGTGCAGGAGCAGCTCCTGCAGCGCCTCCTCTCATAGACATGCATGTGCAACGCTTTACCTGATTAATTCAAGCTGAGCCAGTTCCAGATTGGCTTGAAAAATAGGCTTCTTTGTAAACAGTTCCCCGAGGATACAGCTGGGAAGAGGAAAAGCGAGAGGTCACGACAGCAAACCCTTGGGAGGAGCGTTTGAACAGCGCAGGGTTTCTGCTTTGCCCGAGGAGGGCGATTTGCATCAGGGCTTGTAGTTGAGCACTGACAGACTGACCTGTGTGTACAGAACCCCCGTCCTGGGCTCCTGGGGAATCACCTCCCTGCAAGGGGCTGCTTAATGCAGGAAGCCCTTGACGTGTTAACTCTTTGCAGGGAAAGGGGGACGCGCCCGCGTGGCGAGGAAAAGAGCCAGGGAGGGATCTCCTTTCCTCCAGGTTCAGCTCCCAAACCTCCCTGTGCTGCCCCAAACTGTCCTCAGCTGCCCCAGCCTGTGTGTCCTCGGGGGTGGACTTGTGTGGACACACAGCACTGGCACAGCTGGGAAAGAGGAGGAGGAAGAGGGAGGGCACAGCTCTGACTCCTTCAGGCCCCGACAGCCCTCAAGCCACCAGGAATCAGTCCAAAAACAGCTGAGGGGGGCACAGGCCTCTGCCTGCTGGAACAGGACACTGAGCAGCAACTGAGCCTCACAGCCAGAATTCCCAGCAGGAATCAGGATTAATTGCTGGCTTTCACGACCCCCTGTTTGTGTTCTAAGCTCTGCTCGAGTTCAGCTGAAGTGTTCACATTTTGGGCAGTCCAGCCTCACTTATATTTAAATCATGTATTATATACAATATTTTAAATACAAACATACACTACTATTAATATTAGTCTGCAGTCTAATTGCTTACACTATTATTAATAAATAAATTTAAATCTAGTTGAAGTGTTATTTTATACATGAATATAAGACGTTATACATTTTAAAAAAAATTAATTTTCAAATCAGAACCCTGTGCATGGCTGGGACAGATCCAGCTGCGAGGAATGAGCCCAGATTCCATGGGAAATGCTCCCGGAGCTGCTGCCCAGAGCCAGGAGATCACTCACCCACAGCTCCACACGTCGATGGCAGGGGTGTAACGCTCCTCCCCCAGCAGCAGCTCCGGGGGTCGGTACCACAAGGTAATCACTTTGTTGGTGTAGGGCCGGCTGGAAGGCAAAAACACAGGCAGAAAACTGATGGCAGGAGCCACAAAACCCTTCCAAACTCTTTGTTCTCACTGCCCAGCTGCAGAGTTCCAGGTGTACCAGCAGCAGCAGGGGCGTTTCAGGAGTCCCCACTTCCAGAGCACCCGCCTGGAGTTAAGGACAAAGGAGGTACCGCAGGTTTGAAAGGTCTCAGGGCTTGAGTTGTAGGTACCCAAGACTGAATCCCTGCCCCTCGGGAGGCTGAATGTGCTGCCATCACTGAACAGTGACCGATCTGGCAGCCAAACAAGCTCCAAGGCAAACAGGAAAGTTGTTCTGGCTCCTCAGCATCTGGTTTTGTAAGAGTTACCAGTGCCAGCCAGGAGCGTATCTGTCCAACAGCTGGAGCTGAATTATACACTGGAAATCATCTCTGAGGACTTCCAAGCTCAGGGATCCCGTGGATGTCCAGAAGAAAGCAGCCCACCCCCCCTGTGTCAGCCCTCTCTCCTCCTTACCTCTCCTCCGAGCTGTAGAGTCGGGCGAGTCCAAAGTCTGCAAGTTTGATTTGCCCACTGGAAGAGAAAAAAAAAGAACAAAACAGGCCCTGCTGTGAATCCCACCAGTTAAACCACAGAACCCACCGAGCTGGAGGGGACCCATCGGGATCAGAGCCCTATTCCTGGTTAAACCAAGGCTAAGGAAACCCCCGCAAGGAGCAGAAAGGCCTCCCAAAGCCACGTGTGAAGGAACCACTGCTGGATATGCCAAGTCTTAGTTTTCCAGGTTGGATCTAACGCTTTGAAGAAGTTAAAAACGGAAAAAAACCCCCACCAAACCAGCAATGATTCAGTGTCATCTGTACCACAAAGCCTTCCCAGCAGCCCAATATCCCAGAGGAATTCTGCAGGTGGATATCCAGCCACGGGGTTGGAACTACGGTCAGGATTATTCCCAGCCCTCCTGTCCCCCAGCACGGCCAAGGCGAGAACGAAGTGTCCTCTTTAGGGAAGGGGCTTGGAGAGAGGCGGATCCACTCCCAGGTTACCTGTTGTTCAACAGGATGTTGGAGCACTTGATGTCTCGATGAAGGAAGTTCTTTTTGTGACAATAGTCCAGACCCTCCATTAACTGTTTCATGAAAGACTTGATATGGTCCTCTGAGAAATGTACCAAGCCAGATTCTAGCAGCCCCATTAGGTCATGGTCCATGTACTCAAACACAAGGTAAAAGGCACCTGGGATAAGAAACACAGAAATGACTGAAGAGCAGAGACACAAAAAAGGAGGAACGAAAGCAGATTCAGTTGTTGGAACAGTCTTTTCTGTGCCCTGTTCGCCTTCCTTAACAGTCTTGGGATATTTAGGGCTTGAAGGTCCTACCTGAATATTTTTCCCCCCTCTTAAGGTGTTAAAGAACACCACCAAAACAACTAAGCTGACATCTGAAATTAAATATGCCCTTCAAATAAATTCCTCTGAAATCCTGGCCACGTTTACCCACCTGCTTTGGTTGTTTCCCTTCAAGAGGGTTTCATAGAACCATAGAATTAACTGGGTTTGTTGAGGAGTTCACAGCTATGCACGGTCTGAACTCATGTTTGTGTTGCTTCCTTCTCTCCCATGGAAGAGAAGGTCCCAAACAAGAGCCAGGGGGATTCTAAAACACTCGCCTTTCAAAGTGAGGGAGGACACAAGACTTTCCACACTATTAATAAGTTTTTTTGCCTCTAATCAGTGTTAGAGGTGACCTTGTAAAGGCCTTTTTTTTGTTAAAGCCTGGTCATATGTGACTCTGCAGGAATGCAATCATCCTTCCAGTGCAACAACTCCCTTTAACTGGGATCCATCCTTCCAGGAAAGGCTGAGCCCAGCTGCCAAACTCCCTGGAACTGCTTACAAAGGAGGGACACAAACCAAGCAAAGCCACCCAAAGACTTCAGATTTTGGGCTTTGCACTAAACCAACGGGTTGCACCACGTCCACGGCTGCTGTGGAAAACCACCCCTGGAGCGAGCAGTACCTTTGTCCTTCTTGAAATCCAGTGCATCTTGTTTGTCCGTGACGATCTCCTTCATGTTGACGACGCTGCGGTGGATGAGCTGCCGCAGGATTTTGATCTCCCGGATGGCCGTGATGGGAAATCCCTCCTTCTCGTTGTCCAGGCGCACCTTCTTCAGGGCCACCAGCTCACCTGCCACGGCACACACCTGGCTCGCACCCTGCCCTCCCCTCCCCAGGGGCTCCAGGGAGCTGGAAGGAGCCACAAGCACCAACACCCACCAAGGGCGGCACAGGCAGCTTTAGTTACACCCCCCCCCTTCCAAAATTGAGTTAAATTGCTCTGTCAGGAGTTATCACGCCTGGACTGATGACACCTGTGCTCCTCCTAAGCTGCTCCAGCAGGAAGTCACACAGGGGAACACAAATTTACACTGGAATTTCTCAAATATTCTCTGCTACAATCAAGTCTGACACGGTTCCACCTAAAAAAGCAGGGGTTTAATTGGCACCTGTGGCTGCCACAGCCACCCGAGCAGGGGTCAAACCACACACCCAGGGCATGGGATCTCACAGGCAGGGCGGGCAGCAAGTCGGGACTACAGAGCTCCTGTTCCTCCAGCCCTCTGGAAGTGCCTATTCCAGGAGCCATTTGTAGTTCTACAGGCGTTTGTCACCCCCAGGAGGGGTGCTGAGCACACCCACAGCAACACGGGCTTCCCCCCAGGTGGAATTCCCCTGGAGCCCCTCTCCACCTTTACCTGTGTCCTTGTCCTTGGCTTTGTAGACCTGCCCGTAGGTCCCCTCTCCGATAATCCCAATGATGTCAAACTTGTCCACACAGCGCTTCCCCCAGTCGCTTTCCGTCTGTCTCCTCTCCCCGTACCGAGGACAACAGATTCTGGGAGAGGGAACAGGCCTGTGAGACACCACCCCAGCGTCACCTGCCTGACTGCCAAAGCCACCCCGGAGCCCCAGAGGCAGAGCTCAGCAGTGCTGAATTCAAATGTTTTGGGGCAGTTGGGTGAATTTTGCTGTGTAATCCCAGCTCCTCCAGGTACAGGCACGGCTGTGCAGGAATATTAATCCTGGAGAGCATTCCTGTGCCACAGCAGGACAGCCAGTAACGTTTGGGCTGTTTCACAAGATGCTGGATATTTCATTTTTGATTTGTAATGCTCTGTACAGAATACTAGGAGAGTTTGCTGCCTCTACAGCTGCTTCAATTCTGTTATCAGGGAAGTTCTCTATGCCTGGAACATGGAATCATGGAATGGTTTGGGTTGGAAGGGACCTTAAAAAGCCCATCCAGTCCCGCTCCCTGCCATGGGCAGGGGCACCTTCCACTATCCCAGGTTGCTCCAAGCCCTGTCCAACCCGGCCTTGGACACTTCCAGGGACGGGGCATCCCACAGCTTCTCTGGGCAACCTGTGCCAGGGCAGTTCCATCACCAGCACTTCCATCATGGACCTCTCCCATCTGGAATAACCAACTTCTAAAAGCACCACGAGCTTTAGACAGGGGTGCTCACGAAAGGGGGTTCTTGGGGCTGCGGGCACGGCTGAAGCAAAGATGAAAGAGCTTTTGGGGTAGATGTGGCTGCAGATTGAGCACTCCAGCAACTTCTGCCGTTAATTCTCAAATAAATGAGGGTCCAGATACGAAACAACCCACAGGAAATGGCGTTTATACAAGAAAACACAGAAATAGGAACTTGTCACCTCCCCATTTCACTTCCCTCAGTAAAGAGCTCTCACACCAGTTAAAAAAAACCAACAAAACAACAAAGCCAGGCTTACTTTGGTCTCTTTTTGAAGGGTTGCTGAGGTGGTGTGGCTGCCTTTGGTTCCGGGGAGTCGGGAGGAGATGGGTCCCCCCCGGGGAGCTCCGGGGGGAGCGGGAGGTCCGTGAGGAGGTGCCGTGGTCTCTGCTCTCTGTCCTTCTTCACAGGCTTCGGAGGGAGGATCTCCTTTGGACTAAACTCCGGAAAGTTAATACAACACACGAGTCAGACTCAGCACCCGGCAGGAGCTGCTGCAGGACAGCAGCTCTGGCTGACAACCAGAAGTGTCAGAATTAGCACGGCCGAGTACGAAATAAAACAGCCTTAAAATCTACAGCGCCCGCACAACAGGAGAGAAAAGTGCGAGAGCCGAACGCGGCATGAAATAAAACTCACAGGTCTGCACTGGGACTGGCTCCACCTGCACAAATCAGTTGTCGTTTGGAGCTTCCTGTGAGGCAGCTCAGAGCGTCAGTCAGAACCCACTTTCTGACCCTCAATTCCCCTATTTTACCTCACTTGTCATCACCAAGTTAAATGCACGGCTCGAGAAGGACTGACACAAATGCAGACCCAGAGCTAAACCTCTCTCCATACGCAACTTTTAACTTCACAGCAAGGACTGAAACGTGGCTTTAACTCCTGAACGCTGCTGAGAAACCAAAAGTTGATTTTTTTCCTTTTTTTAAATCCAGTTCCCAGCGGCATCACAAGTTTGGTTTAGACTGGCAAGAGTCACGTGAGGAGAAAGAACCCCCTTCTCGTGTCCCTAGCAAGGAGCATTCCTTGGGTTTGAACAGCCAGGAATTCTCCAGGCAAATCTCTGCCTCATCACAAAAAGATGAAGAGCTCCACACAACCAGCTGTGTTTTTAGGGCAGGAGCAGGTTTGGTGTTTGTCAGCACCATCAGCTCTGACACTTCAGCACAGATGAACTGATGGAAGTAGGTCATTTTCCCAATTATTTTATTAGACTCTGCCTAATCTGCATGACAATCTCTTGTGAAACCGAGTTCAGGGAGGAGGAAGACAAGAAACACCTGAAGTGGGAGAGCTGGGCAGGCTGAAACTCTCCCCCCATTGACTGCAAATTCCTGAGGAGCAGAAACACACTATTTAAATACCTGCTGTATAGAAAACCATGGAATTGTTTAACTGGAAAAGCCCTCTAAGATCGAGTCCAAGCATTAACACTGTCACATTCACCACCAAACCACACCTCAAAGGCTCAGCCTTTTCCCAGACACCCCTCGACAGCCAGTTCTTTGCAAAACCCTGGTGGGTGGAGGCGAGTCCCTAGGGTCAACCTGCAGTGCCTGGCCTTTCAGGAGGTCCCTTCTCCCAAAAAATCCCCATTTTCTTGCCATTATCCGTGCTCAGCTCGCTACCTGTACCTCTGGAGCACGACACCAAACCCACACGGAGTTTGTGCCGTTTCCTCCTCAACAGCTTTTCCTGCTCTCCTGGTGAATCACCTGGACTGCTGAGAGGTCTAAAAGCATTGCAGGAGGTGCTAAGCCTGCAGAGTCTCTAATTGAACGGGGGGTGTTTTCTCCTTGGACACTTCCAAGCCCTTTTCCAACCCTGTGCTCGGGGCTGGAACGTTCCCCAGGCTCAGCACGGACAGCAAAAGTCCAGCTCAGAAAGTGTTGCCCATAAATACGAAGGCAGTTGGTTAAGGGGGAAGATTATGCACGGTCAGGACCACATGGAACTGCCACCAGACTCAGCAAAACGAGTGGGATTTCCCACCCTTTCATTGGGAAAAAGTCACATAAAGCCACTCCCTGAGCTTTGCTCCATCCCCCTCATCGCCCCCAGCCCTGGGGTCAGGGATAAAACAAAACTCAGCCCCACCTGGGGGGTAAAAAAAGAGCTCTGGGTGTTAAGTGGCTAAAAAAAAAAAAAAACTACAACAGAGACTTGCAGGACAGTTTGGAAATGAGGGAACACAGCAGCAGGATTTGCTCTGACTGGCATTTGGGTTGGGCAAACCTGTTCAGAGCTCCTGCTCATCACAGAGACATTTAAACTCAGTATTATTTGCTGAACAACATCACGCAGCTCAGGGAGGGCGACGACCACGCACTTTTAGGTCGGTGGCAGAGGGAACACTTCCCTTATTGGCATCAATACCCGGATAACCCATGAAAATCAATTCCATAATCAGAAAGTGTAACACGAGGAGTTCACTTCGCCACAGGGTGATCGTATCGAGTCAGAAGCTGACTGCCCAAAACCCAGCACACCTTCAGTGGCTGGTAAGATACAGAAGCTTTCAGGGAACTACAGGCTAAGCAAGTCCAGTAGGAAAAAGAATAAATATATATCACTTATGAGCTTGAGTTAACAGCACTACAGCACACCAACAGCTAGAAGGGAGAGAAAGCAATTATAAAGATCGGGGTTTCTTCTTTTCCATCTCCATTTTGGTTATTCTCTTCCTTTTCCCTCTTTCCCCCACCAGAAAAAAAAAAAGCCCCACAATGAGGTTTTCCAGATGACTCAATAATTAGGACAATACTTAAGTTCAACCAGGGCTAGTTTCACCCATGGGCATGGCCTGCAGAGTTGGTGAACTGGGAACAGAAAAAGCTCTGGATTGGAAGTGTTAAGCTCTTCCCTGCTCCTAAAGTACAAGTTTTGGAGGAATTGAACAAAAAAAAACCCCAGCAATTTCAAAAAGTAAAACAGCAAACAGCTGCAACATCCCAGATCCGTGTTCCATTCCTGCAATAAACACGAACAAAGAGGGAAACTCCTGTTTCCCACAGGGATAAGAGGCAACTATGCCCGGGATCATCAAACCTGCCAGGGCCAACACCTGGAGTGGCCCTGGGATAACCCATTTACACCAGTGACAGCCGTACCCTGCAGGGTGAGCTCCCAACCGGCCAACTCCCCGACAACCCCTCGTTATTTCACGGCAAAGGGGACGCTCTGGCGTTGACCTTACCTATCCAAGTCATCTTCCCCAACTAAAATAGGGGGCAGCGGAAGCGGAGGCAGGGTGGAAGTTTTCAGGTGTGGGATAGCAGCCGTCACAGACACTTGGGTTTTTGTAGCCACCTGCACAGAGGACTGGGAGTTCACCTGAGAGGATAAAGTAGACGTCCTTGGGTGGGAGGAGGATGGCAAAGACGTTGGGGCTGGAGGAGGGGCCTGGGCAGGAGTCACTTGGGCTGGAGGCAAAGGTGGGACGGCGGGAGACGGAGGCAAAGGCGGCAGCGGCGGAGTCGGAGGCGGAGGGGTGGTGGTGGGCAGGGGCGGAGGGGGGGACTTGATCGAGGGCAGGGGGGGTGGGATCTCCTTCTCCGCTGGGTCTGTCTCCTTTGGAGATACCAGGTCGTCCGCCGCCGCCCCGGGCTTGGAGTCCTTTGTTCCCGAGGGTTTGGAGTCCCGAGCTGGGAGGGGATGTTTGCGCTCCGCGTTCTCCTCCGGCCGGGCCCTCGCCGGCTCCGCGGGGCCCTTGGGCTCCGCGTTGCTGTGCGGCAAGTTCACCGACTCTGGGTCTGGAGGGGCTTTCTCCAATTTAGCAGTTTTGGTGGCCTTTTTAGACTCCGGCCCGGCCTCCTTCAGCTCGGCCAGGCTGTTCTCCTTCCTGGCCAGGAACACCGGGGAGCCCTTCGCCTCCTTGCCGTCCACCTTGGCCGCAGCTGCCGCCGCGGCCGCTCGCTCCTTCTTCTTCCTGCTGAGCTCTGCTCCCAGGCTGGAGTTCAGCGGGAGCCTCGTGGGGGAGATGCTGGAATGGCGGCTGCGGGACCCCGACCTCTGCTTTTTGCTGTGAGATGAGTGTCTCGAGTATCCAGGGCTGCGGCTCCGGGACTTCATGGACTTCCTGGGGAGAGAGACACGAAACGGAGCTTCTGTCAAAGTCTGAGCTACTCACCGACGACTGAACCCAGGGCTGGGCAGGTCAGAGGGTCCTCAGCGCCCGTCAGGAGAGGCTAAAGCGGCTGCAAGGGGGTCATTGAGTCAATCAGGAGCAGTTTCACAGCACACATCACACCGGTAACACAGAAACGCGGGACCAAGGCCAGAAAATCCCCAAGGAAAAGAGGAGATCATGGAGCCAACGGGAGACCTCAGTCCAGAGGATGAGCTGGCAGTTCAAGAATCTTTCACAGGGATTAGGCACAACTTTAAAGGAAGCAACGGATAAAACAAGACCAAATCTGCCTCAGGAAATCACACAGTTCAAGATCATTCCCCCCCCCAGTTCTTTTGCTGCTGTCAGGATTCGGATTTGCACAGCGTGATTCGGGAGAAATGAAAAAAAAAAACAAACACAGTAGTTTTTCTGAGGTCTTGGTCCTCCTCTACAATAAACGGGCCCTAAGTCAGGTATTTCTGCAGAAATAATCGCTGAAAGCCTGTGCTGTGAGCAAAGCAAGGCAGGGAACGCCTCACACCACCAGGGTGAACCTGCTCAGGAGAAAGAGCAGCCACCACCAGCTCGGGGGAGACCGATGGGGAAACCAGACGAAAAAAATAAAATGGAAGTGGAAACTGGAACTTCCAGAGTCCACATCGAAATTCCTGATGAGCCAGACGCGCTTCCCTCCGCTCCAGCAGGAACCAGGATTGGAGAGCTGAGACAGAGGGTTTAGCAGTACAGGAAAACCAAACATTGTGAGAGCAGACCCCACAAACGCTGCAGTAGACACAACACTCCCTGATTACTCTGGGCACGTTTGGAAAACACGGAATTCTCTCAGAACACGGTCCCACAGTAGTTATAAAACACACACCTCATCCCAAACAGGGGTGGCCCTGGGTGGCTCCTAATGAATCCTGTGGGACCACAGTCAGTTTGGGGTTGGCATTCCCTTCCAGGACGGGCTGTTCAAAGCGCTGCAAGACTCCATTTCTCACTCCTTGTTTCCCACCCTCCCTCACCATTAACCCCCAAACAGTTCGTCCAGTCCATGGAATGAGCTGAAAGGGACCTCAGAGCTGTTGTTTCCCAGCCCCTGTTTTCCAGGCTGCTGTTCGCAGCTGCTTTGTCAGACCTGAAAAAGGCCCCACATCCAGAAGCCTTCCCGCTTTCCCGGCTCCACCAACACCCCCAGGAACACCCCCCACTCCAACAAACCTCATCTCCCATCACTGCACCGTCAGCAGCCCCCAAAGCACCCACTGGGGGGGGTCTTTTATCACTGGGTGTCTCAAAACAGATACAACAGGGCTACTCAAGGTGCAGCTTTGGGAAGAGAACCCTTTCCATCCTCTGGAATGGGGTTTTTTCGTGGCTTTTTTTGCCTGCAGCCACTTATTAGCACTTTTGGCCCTTTCACCCTTTAATGTGTGTTAAGAGGAGTCCACACCTTATTCCCTTTGCCAAGATTATCCAGGATGGATAAGGGGCAATTCAGTGTCACGTGCAGATCTTCTGGATAAAAATGCCCTGGGATTAAAAACCACCTTGTTGTCCCTCCAGAACTGAAAACCAGAAAGGAAAAAGATACCAACCAAGAGGACTGTGAGCTAACACAGAAGCGAGGATGGTGCACCACCTAAAAATCCAAATAAAAAGCATTGTGAGATTCATTTAACTCACACAAGCAGATGATTGGAACGGCCTTTGGAGGAGGGAATGCTGGAACCTTCCAGACTCTCCGTGCTGGGCCTGGCCGTGGTTAAATGGGTGTTAGAGAGGGAACCTGCAGCCAGGTGGCAAAGCCCCACATCGCCCACCGACAACCTCCCAGGGACACCTGCAGACACCGAAACGTTTCACCTGCTCCAAACCGCAACAGAAGTTAGGAATCAAGTGGAAAGTGGTCTCTGGGAAGCCTGGCTGCTCCAATTTCCCCAGGAAACAAGCTCTGCTTGTTATTTTTTGAATGCCCAAAGAGCTTTCACCACAGCCACTACTCACTCACTGCTACGCTGAGCGGGCAGCACATCCCACCTCCAGCAAGCTGGAGAACTCTGGAATTCCATCCCCCTGTTTTAGCTGCAGTGACAACGGTTCCTACACAGAAAGGCAAAGCACATCTGTTATTTTCCCTGCTGACCAAATCCTCCTTGTTTCCTGCTTGATGGGAAGAGAGTTGTTTTCCACGGCCGCTGGAAGTGCAACCCCTCTGGATTTTCTCCAATCAGCACATGGATTTGGTTCCCTAACGCCGTGTTTTGGACACGGAGATGAAAGGAAATGCAGAATGCACTAAAAAACCCCCCTCATATTGTCAGTCGGTGGAAATAACTGAGCGTCCCAGAAAAGCCTGAAGAACGTAAGCCACAGTCAGGTGTTCAGGGCCTGAGTGTGCCACTTAAAGAGGTTTGCCCTCCCAAAATATTCCTGCCCCTCCGCAGGAACCAAGAGAAGGCACTGCCCCAAGTCAGCTGCCTCAGCACAAGCTGAGTGTAAACAGCGAATAACCTCTGCAACCTTATTTTGCTTTGGGGTCCAGCACTGAGCCAAAGAAGTCCTTAAAAAGGGGGTCTGTCAGTTCAGGGGAGTGGCACAAAGTTGCTCCCTTAAATCAGGAAAATGTAACTGGATTTCAGAACTCAGAAGGAACCAACCATTTACACAGAGTAAGCTCCGTGTTCTCCTGGGAAGTGGAGAAGGGCCTGGGGGGGAAAAACGCCCCTCTTGGGATACCGCTGCAGTTCCCAAGGGTTTCGCCCTGCTTTGGGCTGAACTGACACTCCTGAAGTGCCACAACACACAACTACATCAATTTACAGACAAATCCTCCCACTGTATCCTTCCTCTTCCAAAGATTAGTAAATAAGGTGTGAGAGCAGCCGAAAGGATGGAGGGGAAGGAGAGGAAAACCCTCCTGGCCTTTCCCTGAGGGCCTCCCAGGTGCAGACGGAGAAAACAGGGCAGAGGAGCAGCAGCCTGGAATAAAGAGGTTTTACATAAGAGCTTCCAGGGGGATAAAACCACCACGGGCCTCCCAGGCAAGTCCACCACGGAAGGCAGCGCTCCTGAAGGGAAGTTTTAGCGACAAAGACCGAATTCCAAGAGCTCTTTGGGAAGTTCTGATCTGGAGGACGCGGCGCAGCAACCGCGGGGCTGAGCGTTCCTATGGCCATTACATTCCAGGTCACATCTGAATTGCCATGGAGCCCCAGCCAAAGCTCCACAGCATCCATGGTGACAACTGGAAACTCACTGAACACAGGCCAAAGCTTGGGGGGGAAAGGAAAAAAAAAAAAGGGATCAATGTTGGCCATGTAACAGGAGGATTAACGAACATCTGAAATAAAAACACGACGAACCACCTTGAAGGGATTGTTTCCTTCTGTAGCAAAGTCAGGGAGTAAAGGAAAGAGGAGAGAAAATGAGAGTTAAGCCAAAATCCAGCTGGTTGCTCCTCACCCTTCCCCAGTGCCCAGATTCCAGAAGGGAAGGAAGAAACCGAGAAAGGAAAGTTTAGGCTGAGAGATGGAGTTTGCACGTGGCCTCCTCTGATCCAAGGGGAAAGACAAGTCAAGTCAGTTCAGAAAGAGTGAAATCCACCCAAAATGAGCCCTCCTGAGAAGTGGGATCAGGTTCCCACCTGGAATAAGCAGATAAAGGCTTCCAGAAGGAGGTGAAAAGGCTCCTCCCGGCTGAGTTTCCCACCAGGTAAAGCGCCTCAGATCCCGCTCCGGAGCCCAGGGGCCACCCCAGAGGTGGCTGTAACTTAATCCCAGAGCTCATCCAGCCTCCCTGCCCAGAGCCAACACGGACGCTGCCTCCTGCCACGCTCGGAGGCGTCTCCCCCAGTGTGGACACACCATTCCAAGGGAACTGCCACCACCCCAACCAGAGCAACGCAGCACACACCACTCCAGACTCAGCTGCAGTGGGGAGGAAGAGGGTGCGTGGAATCATGGAATGGCTTGGGTTGGAGGGGATCTTGAAAACCATCCAGTCCCACCCACCCCCTGCCATGGGCAGGGTCAACTTCCACTGTCCAAGGGTGCTCCAACCTGGCCCTGGACACTTCCAGGGATCCAGGGGCAGCCACAGCTTCTCTGGGCAACCTGTGCCAGGGCCTCCCCACCCTTAAAGGGAGGAATTCTTTCCCAATATCCAACCCAAACCTCCTTTCAATGGGAATGCACTCCCCCTTGTCCTGCCACTCCATGCCCTTGGAAATAATCTTTCCCCACCTTTCCTGGAAGTTCCCTTCACTCAACTTCTCAAGAGTCAAAACCTGAGCTTTCCAAGCGCTGGGATTCAGATACACGCGGCAGGCCCCGGAATTTCTTCCTAACACCCCACCTAAACCCCCACTCTTCCCATACGAACCCATTTCCCCGCTCATCCCATCGCTCCATCCCCTTCTAAATCCTCCCCTGCCCCACCTTTCCCGTAATTCCCTTCACAGGCATTCCCATCCCAGCCCTCTCCCACCCTTCGCGGGGGGGACGGGATGGGAATCACACGCACCTGGCGATGGGGCTCCTGCTCACGGAGCGCTTGGAGGCGAAGGGGCTGCTGGAGCGGCGGCGCCCGTAGGGGCTCGGGGACCTCCCGCTGTAGGAGCCGCTGCCTCTCTCGTAGCTGGACGAGCGCCGGCGGGCGTAGGGGCTGACGGAGCGCTGTCGCCGGCTGTAGGGGCTGGGCGAGCGGGCGTTGGACTGGTAGCCCACGGGCTCCTTGTAGGGCGGGCTGAGCGACTGGCGGCGAGAGGAGCCGCCGGGGCTCTTCCTGTAGGGCTCGTAGGTGCTGGACGTGTGCGAGCGCGGCGGGCTCAGCTCGTACTCCTGCACGTAGGAGGCTCCCGAGGGGCTGTCGTCCAGCTTGGGGCTGTCCGACCACTTCCTGTGGGGGCTCCGCGACTTGCGCTTGGGGCTGTCCAGGGTTTTGTAGCTCTTGGGGGCGTCCCTTTTGCGGTGGCTCTTGCCGCGCTCCTTATGGCTGGACTTGAGCTCCCGCTCCTTCCTGGACTTCTCCTTGTGCGCCTTGGCCGAGCGCGACTCCTTGTTGCCGCTCTTGGAGGAGGGAGCCTTGGGGTGCTCCTCGCTCTCCGGGAGCCTCTTGGAGGATCCCGAGACCCTCTCCTTGGTGGACCTGCTGGAGGCCTCCAGGCCCTTCTCCAGCTTCCTGTCCTTCTCCGCCTGCTTGCTCTTCATCAGCTCCCGCAGCCGCTTGTGCTGGTGGTGCCGGTGCTTCTGCGCCCTCTCGCCGCGCTCCCTCCGGTCCTCGCTGTCCCTCCTGTCCGGCCGCAGGGCCACGTCGTCCGAGAAGGTGTCCGAGTCCGAGCTGATGTCGTCGTACTCCACCAGCGGCTTGATCACGGCCCCCAGGGGCGCCGCCGCCTCCTGGGCCGCCAGCGGGGACTCCTTGGAGTGCCTGGATTTGTGCCTCTTGTGCCGGGAGCCCGCGCGGTGCCTCTCCCTGCTGTTGGAGCTGCCCGCCTGCGAGGCCCCGCCGCCACCGCCGCCGTCCTTCTTGCCCCCATGTCTCTCCGGGTTGGGCATTCCTTCCTTCCCCCGCTGCGCTCGGGAACGGCCGAGGGGAACTCCTGGGAACCCCCCCCGGGCTTCAAACTCCCTCGAACTCCCTCCGCGCCCGCCCCGGGGCCTCGGCCCTCCCTCCTACATGGGGAGCGGGCCGCGAGGCCCCGGCGGAGGCGGGAGGGGAGACCCGGGAGGGGAAGGGAGGCCCCGGGCGGGGGCGGGGGAAGGGCCGCGGCCTCACCGCCTCATCCGCGGGGGCCCAGGCCCGGCGCGCGGGGAGGCGGTGCCGGGAGGGGGGGGGGGGGGGGCTCCCCGGAGCGCTGCCCTCCCCCCTGCCCGCGGTGTGGGGCGGCGGTGCCGGATCCCCCGGGCGAGGGTCCCCGGGCGAAGGGCGGGTCCCGCCGCAGCCGCCCCCGGGCCCGGCCCGGCCCCCGCGCGCTGCCCGACCCGGAGCGGCGCCGACCGGGGGGCACTGCGGCTCTCGCGAGAGCCCGCGCAACTCTCGCGAGAGCGCCTCCCTCTCCCCCCACTCCCCTCCCCTCCCGGCCCGCCTTTTCCCCGCCCTCCCTCTGCCCGCGGTCCCTCCTCCTCCTCCTGCCGCCGCCGCCCGCGCGCGAGCGCGCTCGTCCTCTCGCGAGATCCGCCGGGATGACGCTCCCGCCCTCAGCGAACTTTTATTGGGGCGCGGGGCGGGGGCGGCGGCGCCCCCTGGCGGCCGGCCCGCCGCGGAGCGCCATGGCGCCCGCTTCTCCCGCCGCTCACTCCCGCCGCTCACTCCCGCCGCGCCCTCCGAGGCTGCCGGCGCGGGGCGCCGCGTGGAGCCCGGCCCCGCCGCCCCGGCCGCTAGCGGGCGGCTAACGCGCCGTTAAATAAAATAAAATAAGATAATAATAATAAAAAAATCTCCCGCGAGCCGCCGCCGCCGCCGCGCTGCGAGGTGTCGGGGAGGGGTGAGGGGGGGGGGTGGGCGGGGCCTTGGCCGCCTTGGCCGGCGGCGAAGCCACGCCCGGCGGAAATCTCGCGAGATCTCAGTGGGCGGGGAGGTGGGGGCGCAGCCGCGATGGCGGCCGAGGCCGTGTGAGGGAGGGCCAGGGCGGCCCGGCCCGGCCCCGCCGCCGCCGCCCGCGCACGGGCCCCCGGCCGCCGCACCGGCCCCGCCGCCGGCCGCGCCACCGGCACCAGCGCCCCGACATGAAGGCGGCGCCGGGCGGCGCCGAGGGTGAGTGCGGCGCGAGGGGCCCCGTGTGAGGGACGGGGGGGGTCGAGGCGCTGGGTATGAGGAGCCACGGGCTGAGGTGTCGCCCTGGAAGGCGTGGAGAGCGAGGGTCGCAAAGGTGTGAGGGGTCTGGGGGTTCTTTGCGAGGGGGGCTGGTTAGGAAAGAGGAGGAGGAGAGGGAACCCCATGAACCCACACCCGCATCCATACAAATATCCTGTTCGAGAGGGCAGCCCCCCAGTCCGTATAAATCTCGCAAATACTCATACAAATATCGCGCTTGAGAGGCGACCCCATCAACATACACAAATATCCCAAATACTCGTACAGATATCCCGTTTGAAAGGGGGTCCCATCAATATATACAAATATATCCATATATATCCATATATCTCCAAATATATCCAAACATATCTATATAACCCTCTTTGAGAGGGAATTCCATCAATACGTGCAAATATACCAAATACCCATAGAAATACCCAGTTTGAGAGGGGATCCCACCCAAACACCTCCAAACCCACCCAGGCCCTGAGGTCTGGGGATAAACCAGCAGCAGCGAAATTCCTTTGAAATCATCCTCAAGCCTGAAGGTGGGAGGCGTTTTGTAAAAACCTCCTCGTGCTCTTCCCTGACTGTCCCTGTCCCCCAGAGGCGGAGAAGCTGAACAAGATGAGCTCCCTCCTGGAGAGGCTCCACGCCAAGTACAGCCAGAACAGGCCCTGGACAGAGACCATGAAGCTGGTCCGGCAGGTCATGGTGAGGATTCCCAGGCTCCGGTTTCTTTTTGTGGTGGCTTCTCAGGTCTCCTTCAAGGTGTTTCTGTTTTGCCCGAGGTTTCACTCCCTCCTGGCTCACTGGGGTTGAGTGGTGTCAGTCCTTGCAGGGCACAGGGCAGGGAGGGATGTCCAAGCCCTCCCTGCTTGGTGAGCCTTTGCTTTTGCTAATTACGTGTTAATTCTCATCTCAGTGCCAAGAAAAGGGTCAAATCTGTGTTTTCTATTTACTGTTTCAAGATGCTGTTTTGTAGAGCAATTTGCTCCCTGTTCAGTGATACTGAACACTCAGTGTTGGCTTAGTCAGAAATTAGTTTCAAGTATTATTAGTTTGAAAAATTATTAGTTTGAAGTATTAGTCTCTGGAGGGGAGAGGGAGGAAGGAGGAGCAGGAGGGAGGGGAAAGTTCCAGCAAAGCCTTTTGCACACATCCAGCTGCTGAAAGTGTGCCTGGCTCCTTATTTCTCTGTCATCTCTCCTATAACTCTGAGCTTGGACCTGTTCAAAGTTGCTGCGGTCTGTTTCTCCAGCTAAGCAAGTTG
Organism: Pseudotriccus pelzelni; assembly: GCA_035584735.1. Lineage (NCBI taxonomy): Eukaryota > Metazoa > Chordata > Aves > Passeriformes > Tyrannidae > Pseudotriccus > Pseudotriccus pelzelni. The sequence continues at coordinate 1,607,327 of JAWMRA010000076.1, read as the reverse complement.
CCAGAAAGCAAATAGATCAATTCCAGGGCTCCCTCTGTTACCTGATGATGTGATTTGGGGATGAGAGCTAAGCTGCTTTGAGTTACCTAGATAAACCTCACTTGGCTGCACAAAAGTTGCAATAATTCCCACGTCCTGAGGAATACACAGAAATGACCTTTTTTTTCTTCTTTGTGGCCAAGGAAAAGCGAGTTGTGCTGAACTCAGGGGGGCACCAGCACCTGGTGAGCTGCTTGGAGACGCTGCAGAAGGCCCTGAAAGGTTGGTGTGTCCTCTGGGTGGTGAAATCCTGTGGGAATGCTCCGTGAAAACACCCAGGGGTGCTGCTGGCACATCCCCTGGTGCTCACGTGAGCATCAGCACACCGAGCTCAGAGCCAGGCAGGATTGGCTGTGCTGCTTTTATGGGGAAAATCCTCTTTTCCCAGGGAAGCTGTGGCTGCACCAGCCCTGGAAGTGTCCAAGGCCAGGGTGGATGGGGCTTGGAGCAACCTGGGATAAGGGAAGGTGTCCCTGCCTTTGGCAGGGGGTGAGACTGAGTGGGTTTTAAGGTCCAGGGAATTTTTAATCCATCCCTTGGGTTCCACTTGCAGCAGAAGTTCCCTTCTCTCTGTGCAGGTGGTTCTGCCTGTCCTGGAGCTCTGATCCTCTATAGCTGCACGTGGGAAGGAGTGGGCAGACACGGGGGAGGGACTGACTGCCTGGGATTGGGTTTATTGCTGATTTATTCCTTGGGGAGTGCCAGGTCACTGCAGTGAGCCCTGTTTTCGTTCTCTCCCCAGTCTCATCCCTGCCTGCCATGACAGACCGCCTGGAATCCATCGCCAGGCAGAGCGGGTGGGTCCCCTGGAGCTCCTGGCCGAGACCTTCCCTGCTCCCCTGCCCACATCAGCCCCTGCTGCTGCTGCTGCTGCTTGGACTGGGGGCTTTGTGTGCATCTCACAGCAATCTCTGTTCTGTTCTCTCTGGAAAGCCTGGGGTCCCACCTCAGTGCCAATGGCACCGAGTGCTACATCACCTCGGACATGTTCTACGTGGAAGTGCAGCTGGATCCCACCGGGCTGCTCTGCGATGTCAAGGTGGCCCACCATGGAGAAAACCCCGTGGTGGGTATCCCTGGGAAAGAGGGTGGGAATGCCTTGGTGGTTCTGGGATTGCCATTTACCTCCCTTTTGTCTGAGCAGAGGAAATGGGTTATGTTTGATGTTCCCGGAGACCTGGAGTTACACCTCTGCTGCTCGTTCTAGTGGGAAGTAAAGCCCTCCCTGGAGGGGTTTGCTCCTGTGGGATAAGCTGTGGATTTATGACTGGAAAAGTTATTTGAGGAAGTTCTGCGATCCTGAGAATTTTGTGGAAGTTATTGCTGTGCTTCTGAGGAAATGAAAGGGAAATTAATGGAATGGAAAGTACTAAAAGGGGGAATGCTGGAAGAAAGTGGCTTTATTGCCCTTCTGCACATGGAGGAGAATTTGAGCTTGGGATTAAATTGGTCTCTTCTGAAAACAGCAATCTTGAATATCTACATACAGTCAGAGGTTTTTAACTTAGGGCTTCACAGTTTAAAAAGTTTAACTCAGGTAAGTCATTGAGGAGGAAATGTTCTTGCTTGAATTTGCCCCAGTGAGGCTTAACCAGCAGAGCTAAAATCAGAGCCAGGTGTGGGTGTGTGAGCATTGGGGTTGTCCCTCAGGAAGAGCTGATGCTCAGGAATTTTACTCTCCTGATATTTTCCAGTTGCTGTGCTGCACAGCGCCTGAAATCACTACATCCCACACTGATATCCTTGTTCTTTCCTTTCCAGAGCTGTCCAGAACTGGTGCAGCACCTGAGGTGAGTGACGAGGTTTGGTGGTTGCGTTTTGTGACAGGTTCCTCTTTCCTGTGGTGATCTGGTGGTATTTTCTGCCTGGAGACACGAAGTGTTTCGTAACTGCTCCTTCCCCACAGAGTCTCTCCCCTTCTCCAGGGGATTTGCTGGCTTTGGTTGAGATCCTTGTGACTGTGGCTGCTGTGCAAGGTGTCTCCAGAGCCACAGCACGGCTTTATCATCGTTTAAAGGACACATTCTGTAGCTTTTTATGTAGCAAAAATCTCTTGTGAAGTTGACTGCATTAACACCACTTTTTGTGAAAACCCCTCGTCTGTTACAAATCTGAACACTTGGTAACTTTCCCTCCCTTTTCCTTTCAGAGAGAAAAATTTCGATGAGTTTTCCAAGCATCTGAGGGGGCTCGTGAACCTGTACAAGCTGCCAGGAGAGAAGTGAGTCTGGAATGCATTTACATTCCCATACCTAAAATCAAACAGGTCTAGACTATGCATTTATTTACGTCCACACACTTCCAAGCTGTGGGTATGGACTGCACGGTTCAGGTTTTCTTATGTTGTTTTGTTGGTTTTCTTTTTCCTCAGCAAACTTAAAACTAAAATGTACCTGGCTCTGCAGTCCTTGGAGTTGGATCTCCAGAAGATGGCTGGCATGTATTGGTAAGGATGGTTTTATGTGTGTAAATAAATGCTCAGGGCTCTGAGAAACTCCTTTTTTAGCTGCAGAATTCAAAGAGAGTCGAAAAGGCAAAGTAAAAAGTTTGTAAACGGGTGGATTCCCAAGAAACTGGGAAACTTCTGACTGTTTCACTGCTGTGGGTTTGGTGGATAAACCAGCCATGCTCTAGAGAGCAAAACAGCTTTTCTTTTGCCTGTAACAGTGCAAAGTTTAGAATCAGTCCCTGAGTGTGACCCAGAAATGTGTCTTTTGAGCTAAAATCTTGGACTCGGCGTGCGGGTTTTGGCTTGTCACGGACTGATCTCCTCTCTTGCAGGCAAGCCACCAATGCCAACCCCCTCGACAAGATTCTCCACGGCAGTGTTGGTTATCTCACCCCCAGGAGCGGAGGTACCTGTGCCTGACACTTACAAAAGGACTTAATTACAATTCCCTTGCTCGAGGCCCCCTTTGCGGGCGCTGCTTCCACACGAGCTGGTGGCAGACACAGCAAATAACAATCAAACCAAAAAGGGGGACGAGGGGGTTGAGCGTTTGGAGGTGGGCAGTGACCAGGTTGATTGTCAGGATGCCTGACCAGGAGCTCCTGTCCCCCAGGTCTGCTGATGAACCTCAAATATTACGTGTCGCCCTACGATTTATTTGAGGACGGCAGCGGAGCCCCCGTGATCCTGCACGAGAACAATGGTAGGTCAGCTCTGTACCTGGGGTGGGGCTCCTGCTGCCTGAGGGAGGGGAGGAGGAAGCACAGCTCCAGACTGGCTCCCCTCTGCTGGCACCCTGGAATACGGGAAAGTCACAGCTCGGCTTAGTGAGGACACGGGTTTGGTGAGCCCGGGTGTAAAGGCTGGCCCAGGCCACCGTTGTGTTGAACCTTGTGGCTGTGCTGGAGGTAGGACTGGGGTGAGTGTCTGCAGACAGTGCCTTTTTCCTTAGAGGGAATCTCATTTTAAAATAGAATAATCCTTTGAAACTGCACAGCCAGTGTCTGAGCTCTCTGCTCTCTCACATCTATCTTGGTTCTCCTTCAGTCACTAAAGTTCCATATTACAGAGTGAATCACGCAGGATGTGATCCTTGGGGTGTCCTGGGCAGGGCCAGGAGTGGAACTCAGTGATCCTCATGGATCCCTTCCAACTCAGGATATTCTGTGATTCTATGGTTTATTTTGTTACTGGAATGGAAACATAGAATCACACAGGGTGGTTCGGGTTGGAAGGGACGTTAAAGCCTACCCAGTCCCACTTCCTGCCATTCCACCTTCCACTAGACCAGGTTTCTCCAAGCCCCACCCAACCTGGCCTTGGACACTTGCAGGGCTGGGGGGAGTTTATTTAATTCATGAAGTATTTGATGCACAAAGCTTGCACTGGTGGTTTTGCCCATCAGCTCACGTTACTGTCGGGCTCTTTCCCCGTTCCCCCCGCAGTTCCTCGCTCGCTGGGGATGAACGTGTCCGTCACGGTCGAGGGCACCATGACCATGCACAAGCTTCCCATTGCTCCACTGATCATGGGCTCCCACCCCGTGGACAGCAAAGGGTAAGGGCAGGACAGGGGTCCAACACTCCGTTCTCAGCTGCAGTCGGAGAGGGGAGGTGGCTGCATGATGTAAATGATGTGTGTGCTCTCTCCAAGCTGAGAAACACCTATTTCAGGACTCTGACGTGCTTTGGAGCAGTATCTTTGTTTTTAACGTGTCTTTGAGCAAACGTTAATGCCATGTCAGGCGTTCACAGCAGCAGCCAGAGCCGTGCCCTGCTCCTAATCCACCCTTTTACCCCCCCAAATGTCCCAGGACCCCGTCCTTCTCCTCCATCACCAGTGCCAACAGCGTGGATTTACCAGCCTGTTTCTTCCTGAAGTTCCCACGCCCCATCCCGGTGTCTCGAGCTTTCATTCAGAAGCTTCAGAGCTGCACAGGTGGGTTGCAGACCCCTCAGCCACATCCCCGGGGGTTTTATGGCTGTCCCCTTGGTTTCTGTCAGTAAGCGCTGCTGGTTTTTAACGCGTGCCAGGGGATCTGGGGGAAAACCTAGACGGGCTTCCCGGCGTCTCTTCCTGGCTCTCGTGCCGTCACCCTGTGCCCTCTTGTCCCCTCAGGGATCCCACTGTTTGACACCCCACCCACGTTTGTTCCCCTGTACGAGCTGATCACGCAGTTCGAGCTCTCCAAGGAGGCCGATCCCCTGCCCTTGAACCACAACATGCGCTTCTACGCCGTAAGTGCACGGGCCTGTTGCCCTCTGGGGTCAGCGTCTGAGGCGGGGGGGTTTCAGCTGTCCCAGGTGTCTTCCAAGTCAGGTAAAGGAAATTGGTTTGGCATTTATTAACAATGAGCTACCCATTATTGACCTGAGCTGGCCAAGCATTAAGACTGGGGTACAGCCGTGGGGCCCTGGCACGGGTTGCCTGGAGAAGCTGTGGCTGCCCCAGCCCTGGGAGTGTCCAAGGCCAGGTTGGACGGGGCTTGGAGCAACCTGGGCAAGTAGAAGGTGTCCCTGTGTGGGCTTTAAGGTCCTTTCCAACCCAACCCATCCCATAATGACCGTGGTAATTAGGAAAATTCGGTGATGAGGAACGCTTGGCTGTTGGGTGCAGCTGCAGGGAGGAGAGCAGAGGTGTGGGGCTGAGCCCGCCCAGGATCTGTCCCTTCCTCTTGTCCAGACTGTGGTGTGTGGCTGAATGAATTGCATCAGTTGAGGAGAAATCCTGATTCTTGAATTTGTCTCCTGACAACTCCAGAGGATTTTCCCTTTGGAAGGGCTACCATACCATGTGAAACTGTTTTGGTGGGAACAGCGCATGCTGTCGGGTAGTTCTGCTTCTCAGGAGCCAAAATCACGTTTTCCTTCTTCAGATTGGAAGGGAAACCTTCTCATTGTTTGTCCCTTTCAGCCAGAAAGGTGGTTTGGTGTCACTGTGTATCTTGGCACTGCTCTGTCCTACATGTCCCTTATCCCCTTCCACCCAGTTGGAGTAATGCCCAAATTGTGTGTCAGGCTCTTCCAGGACAGCAGCACTGTTACTTCCTGAACAAGGACGCCCCTCTCCCGGATGGAAGGAGCCTCCAGGGCACTCTGATCAGTAAAATCGCCTTCCAGCACCCGGGCAGAGTTCCCCTCATCCTCAACCTCATCAGGCACCAGGTGGCCTACAACACCCTCATCGGCAGCTGCGTCAAGAGGACAGTCCTCAAGGAAGGTGGGTGGCACAGCCAGGGGACTCTGATGGGAAGTCAACCCTGGGTACTTGTCCCAGTTGTAGGAATAAAAAAATCAGGTCTGAGCTGCTTGCTTTCTTTTTTCCTCTGGTTCATCTCCCACGTTCCCTCAGTTACCAGGTCCCGTCTCTTTCAGATTCTCCCGGGATCCTGCAGTTTGAGGTTTGCCCTCTCTCCGACTCCTGCTTCAGTGTCTCCTTCCAGCACCCCGTGAACGACTCCCTGGTGTGTGGTAAGTGGGCTCAGTGACAGCGGGAGGGGGTTTTTGGGAAGGCTGGCAGGGTCTCCCTTCCCCCGGGTGCGGGGCTCTGACCTCTCCCAAACTCTCTCTTCCAGTGGTGATGGACGTGCAGGACTCCACCCACGTGAACTGTAAGCTGTACAAGGGCCTGTCTGACGCCCTGATCTGCACGGATGATTTCATTGCCAAAGTTGTTCAAAGGTAAGCTGGACTCTTGCCCTCCCTGAGTAGAATGTGGTGGCATCACTGACTTTTGAGCACCCTGGGCTAGTGGAAGGTGGCCCTGCCCGTTGCAGGGGGTGGAACTGGGTGGGCTTTAAGGTCCCTTCCGACCTAAACCATTCCATGAGTCTGTGGTTGCATCCTGTGCTTTTGAACTACAAAATGATGATCTCTCAGCTGTTGGAGTTAATTGGTTCTCTGGGATTGCAAGGACGTGCATGAAGGCGCACAAGTGGCTCCTGGCTGGGTAAGCCTGGTGGGATAAGTGTAAATCCGAGCAGAACAGGAGGACAATACCTGCTGTGGAACCCTGGACCTGCTGCCCTCCTGTGCAGGCCCCTCAGTGGTTGTTTGGTAGCTGGTGAGGGTGTAAAGCCCTGCCGTGCCCTTTGCTGACCCCTCGCTGTGCGTTTCAGGTGCATGTCCATCCCCGTGACCATGAGGGCGATCCGTAGGAAAGCAGAAACCATTCAAGCTGACACGCCAGCCCTGTCCCTCATTGCAGAGACAGTGGAAGACATGGTGAAGAAAAACCTGCCCCCCGCCAGCAGCCCAGGGTATGGCATGACCACAGGCAGCAACCCAATGAGCGGGACCACCACCCCAACCAACACTTTTCCTGGGGGGCCCATCACTACTTTGTTTAACATGAGCATAAGCATGAAAGAGAGGCATGACTCGGTGGGCCATGGGGAGGACTTCAGCAAAGTGTCTCAGAACCCTATTCTCACTAGTTTGTTGCAGATCACAGGGAATGTGGGGTCGACCCTTGGCTCAAGTCCGACCCCCCCCCACCACACACCACCACCAGTATCCTCACCAGCCAGCAACACCAAGAACCACCCCATGCTCATGAACCTCCTTAAGGAGAATCCCCCTCAGGATTTCTCCACCCTGTATGGGAGCAGCCCCCTGGAAAGGCAGAACTCTTCCTCTGGCTCCCCCCGGATGGAGATGGGCCCCGGGGGGAATAAGCAAAAGAAAAAAAAGTCCCGCGTGCCGGCCGACAAGCCCAAGCACCAGACTGAGGACGATTTCCAGAGGGAGCTCTTCTCCATGGACGTTGACTCCCAGAACCCCATTTTTGATGTGAACATGACTGCAGACACCCTGGACACCCCCCACATTACTCCAGCCCCCAGCCAGTGCAGCACTCCCCCCGCCACCTACCCCCAGGCGCTGCCCCACGCCCAGCCCAGCATCCAGAGGATGGTCCGTCTGTCCAGCTCCGACAGCATCGGGGCCGACGTCACCGACATCCTCTCCGACATAGCGGAGGAGGCCTCCAAGCTGCCCCCCAGCACCGAGGACTGCCCGCCCATGGGGACTCCGGTCCGAGACTCCTCCAGTTCAGGACATTCACAAAGTGCCCTCTTTGACCCCGATGTGTTTCAGGCCAACAGCAGCGAGAACCCCTACACTGACCCCGCAGACCTGATCGCTGACGCCGCTGTGAGCCCCAACAGCGACTCCTCCAACCATTTCTTCCCAGACGGAGTCGATTTCAACCCTGACTTGCTCAACAGTCAGAGCCAGAGTGGTTTTGGGGAGGAGTACTTTGATGAGAGCAGTCAGAGTGGAGACACTGACGATTTCAAGGGCTATGCCTCCCAGGCTCTGACTAACTTAGGGGTGCAGGTCCTGGGGGCTGACGGGGGGGATAATAAATTTAAGGGGAGCAATCCATCGGACACGGTGGATTTCAGTATTATTGCAGCTGCCAGCAAAGCTCTGGGCTCCTCTGACATCATGGAGCACCACAGTGGAGGCCAGAGCCCCTTACTGAACACAGGAGATCTGGGAAAGGAGAAGTCTCAGAAACGGGTAAAGGAAGGCAATGGGTCTGGAAGTGCCATGGCAGGGACAGGGATAGACGGGAAGCCAGGGAAGCGCAGCCGGACACCGTCCAGCGATGGGAAAAGTAAGGAGAAACTTCCAAAGCGGAAGAAGCAGGAGACGGATGGGAAATCTCCGTCTCACAGTTCATCAAACAGGCCTTTCACCCCACCAGCCAGCACAGGTGGGTCCAAATCTCCAGGGAGTTCGGGCAGATCTCAGACTCCTCCCGGGGTGGCCACTCCCCCCATTCCAAAAATAACCATCCAGATCCCCAAAGGAACAGTGACTGTTGGCAAACCATCGTCGCATGGCCAGTACACGAGCAGTGGTTCTGTCACCTCCTCCAGCAGCAAGAGCCATCACAGCCATTCTTCCTCCTCCTCCTCTTCTTCCTCCTCTTCGACCTCAGGCAAAATCAAAAGCAAATCAGAGGGGTCTTCTGGCTCAAAGATGAGCAGCAGCCTCTACTCGGGGCAGGGCGGCTCCGGGTCGGGTCAGTCCAAGGGCTCGGCCCAGTCGGTGGGAAAGCCGGGATCGTCCCCCATCACCAAGCACGGCCTCAGCACCGGCTCTGGCAGCACCAAGATGAAACCTCAAGGAAAGCCATCGTCGCTCATGAACCCTTCCATGAGCAAACCCAACATCTCCCCGTCCCACTCGCGGCCTTCGGGAGGGTCTGACAAACTCGCCTCTCCCATGAAGCCCGTCCCAGGCACTCCCCCGTCCTCTAAAGCGAAGTCCCCCATCAGTTCAGGCTCTGGTGGGTCCCATATGTCCGGGACTGGGTCAGGTTCGAGCATGAAGTCCTCTTCAGGAATGGGATCCTCCGGATCCATGTCACAGAAACCACCTCCCTCCTCCAATTCCTCCACGGCATCTTCCTCTTCCTTCTCGTCCGGCGGGTCTTCCATGTCCTCCTCCCAGAACCAGCATGGAAGCTCCAAGGGCAAGTCTCCCAGCAGAAACAAGAAGCCCTCCCTGACCGCAGTCATAGACAAGCTGAAGCACGGGGTGGTCACCAGTGGGCCCGGCGGGGATGACCCCATGGACGGACAGATGGGGCCCAGCTCCAACTCCTCAGGCCACGCCATGTCCTCCAAACACAACATGTCTGGGGGGGAGTTCCAGGGCAAACGGGAGAAGAGCGACAAGGAGAAATCCAAGGTCTCCGTTTCCGGAGGGTCCGGCGACTCCTCCAAGAAGAACTCGGATTCCAAAAGCGTCGGGAGCACCGGGGTGGCCAAAATCATCATCAGCAAACACGACGGCGGCTCCCCCAGCATCAAGGCCAAAGTCACCCTGCAGAAACCCGGGGAGGGGGGCGGGGACGGGCTCAGGCCCCAGATGGCCTCCTCCAAAAGCTACGGGTCCCCCCTGATCAGCGGGTCCACCCCGAAGCACGAGCGCTGCTCCCCCAGCCACAGCAAGTCCCCGGCCTACACCCCCCAGAACATCGACAGCGAGAGCGAGTCCGGCTCCTCCATCGCCGAGAAGTCCTACCAGAACAGCCCCAGCTCCGACGACGGCATCCGGCCCCTGCCCGAGTACAGCGCGGAGAAGCACAAGAAGCACAAAAAGGAGAAGAAGAAAGTGAAGGACAAAGACCGGGACAGAGAGCGGGACCGGGACAAGGACAGGGACAAGAAGAAGTCCCATGGGATGAAGCCGGAGAGCTGGTCCAAGTCCCCGATCTCGGCGGAGCAGCCGCTCTCCATGGCCGGCAGCGCCATCCTGGCGGCCGAGAGGCCGTCCCGGGCCAGCCCCGAGTTCCTCATCGGGGAGGAGGACGATGATCTCATGGATGTGGCTCTAATTGGCAATTAGCTCTCTGAGAGGAGCTGTCTGCAGGGTCCTGGGGGGAAGGAGGGAAGGAAGGAAAGATCCATCCCAAACCCGCCACGGGTGTGTGTTTGGGGAGGGGAAAAAAAAGTATTTCCGAGGTTTTCAGATCTCCGGGGTCTGAGCAGAAGGTGTGAGTGCCAGCACCTGCAGGCACCTCTGCTCACCCTGAATTTACAAGTGTTAGCATCCCACTGGAGGAGTCCCCGAGTGTGGGAGTGAGGGAGCAGCCCCCAAACTGGGGGCCAGCACAGGCATAGGCTGGTCTGGGACATCCCAGTCTCTCTGCCCTCTTCCCGTTCAGGAGAAATTCCTTTTGGATGTAGGAAGTTTTAAAGCAATTGTTTTAGGAAACGTTTTTAGGGGGTCGGGTTTTATTCGTTGGAAGAAGGAAAAGCGTAAGGGTTTTAATTTATTTTATTTCCATTTCTTCATCCAGTGCCCAGCTCGGGGCGGGCTCTGTGTCCTCCTGGAGATCAGGATTTTATCCCAGGTCACAGCACTGAAGGATTTCTGCCTTGGGTTTGACTTGCCTTTCCTTTTAGCTATTTATTCAGCTCCACGTGGGAACGCCCTGTGCTCCTTGTTTTCCCCAAAGGGAATTTGGGCAGCCCTGGTGATGTTGGTGATGTCCTGGCACGGTGGAATTCCAGCAGATCTCAGTTGGAAAGGGACTTCTGTCTCCATCAGAGCGCCGCTTCCCTGTGAGCTTCCCTGGAATCCCCTCAGCTGGGAATTGTGGTCCCACACACACAGGGATTATTGTGGTGTCCTGTTCAGCACTGGCACTGCCTGGAGAACAGTCCCTGAGCGGCTCAGCTGGGGTAAGAACTGCAGCAGAAGCGCCGATTTCCTTAAAAGATGGATTTGCCCCTTTTGGCTGGAATGAGGAGCATGACTCAGGCGTCCTCTGGTCTTGTGGTCCCTGAAAGGAAAGGAGGCTCAGGGGAGTGGTTTTATTTTTAAAAGCAAGTTCCATCTGAATCACTCGAGAGGAATGTGGGAAATCAGGAGTTCTGCAAACACATCTCCTTTGGGATCGTGGACTGAGCGGGGTCCTGCTCCCGCTGGAATTTGCTGTCTGTTCCTGGAGGCCAGGATTTCCCCGTGGGAACGAGGCTCTGCTTCACCTTTGGGGCAGCAGCGAGAAAAGGTGTCAAGGATTTGAGTTCCATTTTAAACCCCTGAGATTTCCCGTCCTGGGCTCACCCCAGGGATACCCCAGGACAGCTGTTCCTTTTCCAGCTCTTTGGAAAGACCAAGGTCTTTGTCCCGTTAATTGTAGGGATTTTTCACCTCTTCCTCCTGCCTCCAGCTGAATTCCAGGGCTGAATTTCTCCCGAGCCCCACCAGCTCTGGAGAACTTTCCCTTCCTGTGTTATCCAATATTTATCCTTCGTCCTGGGCACTGCAGCCTCCCCCTCCCCAGCGCTCCAGGGGCTGGAATGATAGGAAAATGGGAAACAAATCCCAACCTGGAGCAAATCCCCTTATCCCACACAGCATTGGAATCACGTGAGTGCCACGAGGAGGATGTTAAGGAATACAATGCCAGAGGAATTTACCTGGAGACCCTGCGTTGGGAATGACGCCGGGAGGGATCCCGGCCCCTCTCCCATGTTTATTTAACCCGTTTTTATGACAAAACCCCCTTTGATCCCTTCCCGGCAGTGTGAGGGCACAACCAGCCTTCCCAAAGAAGAGCTTTCCAGTGGACTCCGGGCTGGGAATCCCCCAGGAGCCATGTTTTCCTGCTTGGAAACACACTAAAAATTTGGAAGGAAATCCCGTCCAGCGGCAAAATGAACACAAGAAACGTGTTTTAAAGGAACGAACTGCACCGTGTTTCCTTTCCCCTCACCCAGACCAAAGCTCAGTATCCAAAATTCCCCCCTGTGGAAGGTGGGAACAGAGGGAACAACATCTCCTCTGGCTGCTGCCAGAGGTGCAGGTCCCAAATTTAAAGCTTTTTCCCCCATTTTGGTGCCCTGTCCCCTCCCAGTGACAAGTCCTGTGAGGTAACTGAGGTGTGAGACCACACAGAGGCTCTCTGGGCTCCCAGGAACGGTTTATTTTTGAGCTATTTTTGCTTGTTCTCGGTGATTTTACATCTTTCAGTATTTTGGAAAGATTCAAGTGACAATAAAAAATTGCGAGCCAAATCTCTTTTAATCTCAGGTGGCGAAGCCAACACGGAGATTCAAAGGAGCTGGTTCTTTCCTCGCTGATCATGCTGTACATAAACCCCTGGGCTGGAAAAAGCGCTGGAATTGTACATAATCTTGGCTCCCGCGGCGGCTTTTTGGGGGTGGAAAGTGGAATTTTGACTTTTTTTGGAAATATTGCAGAGATCACATTTATTTACGTGCGAATAAACCCCTTTGGTACAAAGAGCGCTCGTGGGGGTTTTTTTGGGTGGGTGTGGGGAGGGGGGGGAGGTGGGGGGGGCGATCCCCGCCACGCTTGATTTTCCCGCGGGAATGACATCATCGTGACGTCATGACGGCGCGCGGCGCTGATTGGCGGAGCGCGGCGGTCCCGGAAGGGAGGGGCGGGGGACGCCCCCCCTACCCCCCCCAAGCCGGGACCCCCCGATCCCCGCAGCCCCCCCCGGGACCGGGGGGACGATCCTGCGGGTCCCGGAGCCCCCCGGGAAAAGGGGGAGGGGGCAGAGTCCCTGGGCCCCCCCCCAAACTCCTCAGCCGGGGGAGGGGGCGGCAGAACCCCGGCGGCGGCGCGATGGGGGCGGCGGCCTGCGGGGTAGGTGGGGGGGGCAGCCCTGGGGTGTCCCCTGAGCCCCCTCCCCTCTGACCCCCCCAGCATAGCCCCGGCCTCTTCCCCCGGCGCAGCCCCGGCCCGAACCACCTCCTTTTTCGCCCTCACTCCTCGCCCCCCCCGGGGCACTCCCTCTCCCCCTCCCCATCTCCCCTCGCCCACCTCGGGGCAGCCGCTGTCCGGGACCCCCCGCCCGCCCGGATCCCTCTCTCCATCCCCTCGCCCCCCTCTCCTCCC
>JAWMRA010000076.1:1568756-1585047 GCA_035584735.1 Pseudotriccus pelzelni | reverse complement strand
AAGAAGAGGAGAAGAAAAAAGGAAAGAAGAAGAAGAGGAGAAGAAAAAAGGAAAGAAGAAGAAGAGGAGAAGAAAAAGGGAAAGAAAAAGAGAAGGAGAAGAAAAAAGAAAAGAGGAAGAGAAGAAAAAGGGAAAGAAGAAGAGGAGAAGAAAAAAGGGAAGGAGAGAAGGAAAGAAGAGGAAGAAAAGAAAATAACAAGAACATCATGTTGTTGTTGTTACCGCAGGAACAGTTATTACTGCAACACAAGCCCAGTGTCACCCGCAGGCCCGGGGTGGTGAAACATTTCCCCCATCCCTGTCAGGAGGGGGTGATTTCCCCCCGTGCTGTGGGGTCTGTTCCCGGTGGGATGAGCCCAGCTGTCCTTGGCTGGGGCACGGGGGGTGCTGTGGGTCTGAGCTCTGTCCCCCCACCCACCCCGGGACACGCGGTGGGTTTTGTGGCTCCAGTGCCTTTCCCTCCTCCCCCCAAAAGGCTCCCAGAGCCCCTTTGGTGCCCCCCCCCAGCTCGGTGGGGAGGGGGGTTTGGCAGTGCCAGCTCGTCTCAGTGTCTGTGTTTTCCCCCCCCACTCTCAGCTCGAGGATGAGGCCCTGAAGTACATCGGTGCCCACTGCCCCGAGCTGGTGACGTTAAATCTTCAAACCTGCTTGGTAAGCGAAGCTCCCCACGGTTCCCTGACGTTCCCTGTGGAATGTGCTCCATCCCCAGCGCCGCTGGGGCCAACAGCTGATGAAAACCAGCCTTTTGGTGCCATTCAGGAAGGCTGAATAAGCCCCAGCCCAGCCTTTGCTGTGTCAGGGTCGTCCCTCCCTTCCCTGCCCACGGGGCTCCTGAATTCATTTGCAGGATGAGCTGGAAAAATCTCTTTCCGCCGGTCCTGGAGCGGCCCTGCCAGGCCTTTCCTCTCGTCTCTTTTGTGGAGTTGAACCCAAAAATGCAGTTTTCTTGCGCAGGAGGGCCCTGGGCCAGTCCTGCAGTGCCAAAAATGTGCATTTATGCCAAAAAACTAGGTTGGAATGGGCTCTCTGTACGTGCCATCACACAGTCTGGAACAGCAGCTGGGCAGCCTCTTCCTTTTCCATGGAAGTGGGCCCTGTGTCCAGGGAAGGGGCTGGCTGGGACCCCTGTGTTTGGGAATGGGGCTGGATGGATCCCCGGTGCCCAGGGATGGTCTTTCCAAGCAGGAATTGCAAAGGCAGGAATCCCAGCCCCCCTTCCCCCACCCCTGCCCCCGGCCCAGCTCCCAAAACGTCTCCCCGCGCATGGAAAATCACTTCCCCGGCATTCCCAAGCCGCTCCAGTGGGGTTGATCCCACCCCAGCCGCTCCAGCAGGAGTTCCAGGGTCGGGAGAGCCAGAACTGACCCCCTGGGGCTGGAATGGCGGGAAGGGGGAAAGAAAAGCCGCGGGATTTCACGTCTCGCCCGTGGCGTTTCCGTCCCCGCAGCAAATCACGGACGACGGGCTGATCACCATCTGCAGGGGCTGCCACAAGCTGCAGTCCCTGTGTGCCTCCGGCTGCTCCAACATCACCGACGCCATCCTCAACGCCCTGGGGCAGAACTGCCCTCGCCTCAGGTGGGTGTTCCCCGGAATTCCCAGCTCCGGGGGGATCCGGCGGGGGGGGACCCGCTCTGGTGCCACCCGGGGCCGTTTCGGCCTCTCAAAGTCTCCCCGGGAGGGCGGGTTTTTATCCCCCGAGCTTCACCCAGGGGTGGTTTTTTTAATGGGATGAGCGGAGGAGAGCAGATCCCTGGTTAAAAATCTGGTTAAAACCCCTATTCCTGGTTAAAACCCCTATTCCCGGTTTTTAAACTCGTGTGAGCAAAGCTGGACTGAACAAGCTCCTGCCCTGGTACCCACGGAGTAACTCTCCTCTCACACCACTGTGGACCAGCTGGAAGATGGTGCCAGGCTCTTCCCAGTGCCCAAGGCATAAAATAAAACTCGGGAAGTTCCTCCTGAGCCCGAGGAAGAGCCTCGTTCCACGGGGGTCCTGGAGCAGCTGCCCGGGGTTGGTCTCTGGACGTTCCAACCCCGCCAGTGTCACCTTCCCCAGGCCTGGGCAGGGGGGGCTGCACTGGGTGATCCCCAGGGATCCCTCCCGACCCTCTCCTGGGATTCTGGGACCCCTCCATGGCTCCTGTGGACTCTTTCCATGCAGAATATTGGAGGTGGCGAGGTGTTCCCAGCTGACCGACGTGGGCTTCACCACCCTGGCCAGGGTAAGGGCTCCCTCCTTCCCTCCTCCTTTCTTTTGAGGATAAATAACCAAAAAAAAAAAGAACAACCACTAGATTTTGGGAAAACTCCTTATCTCGGTGTTTGGGGTGAAATCTAAGTTACAGAAATTGGGGTTTATGGAATCTGGGTTCTAAAAGATAGGGTTTATGGGGTCTGTGGTGTGGTCCTGACCCGCAGATCTGGGAGGAGTTACATCCAAACCTCATGAAACGTTAAATACTTGGGACTTAACAGACTTTGCTGCTTGATTATTGAGACTGACCCTAAATTTAATTACCTTAATTACCATTAAACCCCTTAAAATTTCCTTTACTGTCCATCGGTGCTGCCCTTAAAGAAGCGGCGAAATTTCCTTCCAGTCGTGATATTTTGTGGAGAAAACCCCCCCTAATTTTTAAAGAAAACTGTCTTTGTGGTGGTTTATATTTATATTTATATTTATATTTTTTGTCTGAACTCTATGCTGAGTTTGGGGTGTTTGGTTTTTTCCCTTTATTCCCAGAACTGCCATGAGCTGGAAAAAATGGACCTGGAAGAGTGTGTCCAGGTAGGGAATGTTTCCCTTTTGGCACAGCTTGGTGAAAAATGAGTCTCCAAATCAGAACTTAATTTGGAATCCTGAGCAGGAAGATTGGCTGGATTTAGAGAGGCAAATGTTGGGTTTTATCCTTGGTTTGTGTCTCATTTTAATGCTGTGAGTGATAAATATTTCTTGGGAACGGCTGCCAGGGTGAGGTGTGATTTCTGACATGGGATGAAATCCCCGGGGAATGGTCTTGACTCCCATATGGTGCTAAAAATAACGGGATTTCCCTCTGGCAGATTGTTGGGATGGTGATTGTAGAGGGTTGGGATCAAAGTGGGCTGTTTACATTTACAGGGAAAAGGGCTGGATTGACTCAGGATCCCATGGAAAAACCTCCAGCCTCAGGGATAGACTGGAAGTGGATCCAGCCCAAGGAGGGAACAGGGCTGGGGTTCCTCCCCGGGGTTCTGCATTCCTGGTGTTCCCAGGGCACAAATCCAGGAGCTCCCCGGAGGAAATGACACCCGTCCAGACGGGAAGGGATGGCAAAGGATCCCAAAAAAGGAGCAAGGGAAACAGGGCCGAGCCTTGACCTGGGACAAACCCATCCCAGGCAGCTCCCTGGGAGGGGGCTGGGGATTAGAAACCATTGTGTGAGTCTCCTCCTTCCTGCAGAAAACCAGGAGCAATCCACGGGCTGTGGGGAAAACTCAGGGATTCGGGAAAATTCTGCCGGTTCTTTTTATTCACGGAGAGGAAAAATTAAGTCCTGGTGCACAACACCCGAAGTCAAGGGGCTCTTTCCTCTTCTCTTCCAGATAACAGACAGCACCCTAATCCAGCTTTCCATACACTGTCCACGGCTCCAGGTCCTGGTGAGTATTCCAAGGGGGGCTTCCAGCACTTGAACCAGAGGGATCTCAAACCCTCTCTGAACTCACAGTTGAGTTGCACCCACAGTGGGTGAGGCCACCAGTGTCCCAAAGGTGGGTGTTCCCACGGCAGGGGGTGTTTGTGGAATTTCTGTGCCGCCCTGTGGGTCTCATCCCTCCAGAACTGCCTTTCCCGGTCATGGAATCGTGGAATGGTTTGGGTTGGAAGGGACCTTGAAGGTTGATGGGCAGGGACAACCTCCCACCGTCCCAGGGTGTTCCAGCCTGGCTTTGGACACTCGCAGGGCTGGGGCAGCCACAGCTTCCCTGGGCAACCTGTGGTGGATTTGGGGGGCGGCGGGAGCCGCGTGTGACCCCCCGGAACTGTGTTTGGGCGCAGAGTTTATCCCACTGCGAGCTGATCACGGACGACGGGATCCGCCACCTCGGGAACGGCGCCTGCGCCCACGACCGGCTGGAGGTGATCGAGCTGGACAACTGTCCCCTCATCACGGACGCCTCCCTGGAGCACCTCAAGAGCTGCCACAGCCTGGAGAGGATAGAGCTGTACGACTGCCAGCAGATCACCCGCGCAGGGATCAAGAGACTCAGGGTGAGCCGGGATCGGGGGGGAGGGGGGTTATCCATGGGTGGAATCCTCATCCCCTGGGCTGGGAGAGCATCGTTTGTGGATCTACAGGCATGGAATCCTGGAGTGGTTTGAGTGGAAGGGACCTTAAACCTCATCCATTTCCACCCCCAGGAACGCCTCCCGCTAGCCCAGGTTGCTCCAGCCTGGCCTTGGACACTTCCAGGGATGGGGCGGCCCCAGCTTCTCTGGGAATTCCATCCCAGCCCCTCACCCTCCTCACCAGGAAGGATTTCTCCCCAGTGTCCCCTTCCCAAGTCCGTTTCTCCCTCTGTTAGAAGAGGAGTCACGGTAACATTTTATCTGCGGGGAGAACGCGGGTCTGTCACAAAATCGTGGAATGCTTTGGGTTGGAAGGGACCTTGGAGCTCGTCCAGGGACACGTCCCACCGGGCCAGGCTGCTCCAGCCCGGCCTTGGTTGGGCACCTCCAGGGCTGGGGGTGATGTTCTGCTCCCCCACAGCTGATTCCTCACTCCAAACCCTCTGGAGTGGTGGTGGAGGGGGGGATCCCACAGGACAACCCACCCACCCCCACCCCATCTCTGACTCCTTTCCCTGGCCGCCTTTGCCCTTCCAGACCCACCTCCCCAACATCAAGGTCCACGCCTACTTCGCCCCGGTGACCCCCCCGCCCTCGGTGGGCGGGAGCCGACAGCGCTTCTGCAGATGCTGCATCATCCTATGACGCTGGAAAACGCTCGTCCCGGCAAAACTGAGGCTGGAATCGCGCCCCGTGGCGTTCCCGGCTGGGGGAGGGGGAGGACACAACACACACACAACCAGGACCTTGGAGCGGAGCCAGTGAGCAGGGCTGGGGGTGCCCCGGAGCCCCCTCCCCACCCCTGCCCGTGATCCCGCCCGTGGGTGGATCGGGGTGATCCCGGCCCGGCCCCGCTCGGCTGAACCCCCCCCTCAACGGGAGGGCTTCCGACCCGGAATGAACTGATGCTGCTGGAGGGGCTGGAACAGGAACCGGAATCCTTGGAAGTTGGGGGGGTTGGGGGGGGGGACAGAGGAGAGGGACTTGCTTTTCAACCCCGTCGCCCAGGAGGGGGGGGAAAAAACCCGACAAACCCGAAGATCCCGACGAGTTTCTGTGTCCCGTTTTTCAGCGAGGGGGATGAAGGAGCCGCTGCTGAGCCGGGATTCCCCCCTGGGAGCCAGGATTTCCTTGGAACCCAGGATTCCCACTGGGAGCCAGGAATCCCCCTGTGCTCCCAGCCTGACATGGGAAGGTCCCGTGTCTCCCCCATATCCACGCTGTCCAGCCCAGAGGCTTTCCCAGGTGGTTGTGGTAGACCTTGGAATCTGTGATGTCGGATTTTCTTTTCCCTTTCCCCACGTCCTGCTTTTTTCCTCTTTTTTTTTTTTTTCTTTCCTCTCAGCAGGTTTTTAATTCAGTCATTTCTTGACATCTCCCAGCCCAAAGTGACAGATCCCTTAATTTCGGTTTTAAAAAGGAGATTTTTTTATTTTTCTTTTTTCCCCCAGGAGAAGCCTGAGCCTGTTGGGAAGGTTTTTAAGGAGCAGGTTGAGCTGCACCCCAGGCTGGGCTCTCATGGGATTTCTTGACCTGTTTGAGCAGGGATTGGGTGTCCAAATTTATTCTGATTTTGGGTTTTATCCCAGTGACAAGGATATAATTCCCAATATAGGGAATGATATATATATATTTATATATAATTCTCAATACAGGGATTAAGTTCTAGTCTGTGTTCCAGCGACTGTAAGTTCCCTCCTCCTGTCCTTTCCCTCCATCCCTTCATCTTATCCCCGAGGAAAAGCAAAGTAGACCCTCTTTGCTTGTTGCCCTGATGAAGAAATAAGGATTCCCTGCTGGAGCAGGTCTGGGATCCGCCCCGGCTCCAGGGAGCACTGGGGGCTTTCCCGACCTTCCCACCTTCCACAGGTAAGTGTGGAGCCCCCCGGGAGGACCCCCAGGGATGGAAAGGGGTTGGGATGAGCCAGGCCCAGCTCTGGGGGGAGGGAAGGGGGCCGGTTTTTGGGGCGTTTCAGGCAGAATCGGCGCAGGTGCTCCAGGGGAGCACGGAGAGCACGGACTGATCCGGGCATTCCGGGTGCCCGGGGTGGAACTGCTGGGCAGATCCCAAGGGTTTTAAGGGGGCAGGGCCTGGTCAGGCTCAGGGTGGGTGGGGGGGGAGCTGAGCTGTGTCAGCCGTTCCCGCTGGATGGAAGGAGCGCTCGTGTCCGTGGGTATTCCCGCCCGGACGGGAACCGGGGCCTCCCCTCGGTCCTGAGGAATCCTTTGGTGGGAGAAGAGCAGGTGCAGCGCCAGGAACGGCTCCTCGGGGGCCCTGGGGGGGTGGTTTTTTCGCCAGGAGTTCGCTCCAAGGGCAGCAAGGAGCTGTTTTCCAGGCTCTCCAGGCACCAGGAGGGCCCTTCCCAGAGCTGCACCCCCTCCATCTCCCCCCCAGTCTCCCCAGTCTGTGCTCACGGTCTGCTGGGAGGAACTCCAGGCTGCTGTGGTTAAAAGGATACTGTCAATGCCTTCCTGTAGATGCTTTTAATCCCTTCTATTTATTCAAATCCTCTTTAGCGCTGTTTGGATTCCCCCTCTCTCCTCGAGGGGCTCCATTTCCAGAACTTTTCTCCAGGTTTCAGGGTGGCAGAGGATGGTGGTGATGGACTTGGCTGGGCGTGGGGTCACCCAGCAATCACAGGATTTGCACAACTCTGGGAAAAAAACCCACAAAAACAAAAAACAAAACACTTTGTTCAGTTCATACTGTGGCAGGGGAGAGCGAAAAAGTGGGATTTCGGAGGCGGGGTGGAGTTGTCTGACTGGATTCCTTTGGAACAGAGCAGAGTTTTCCGGGGAAAACTCGAGAACACAAGAACCCAAAGCATTCTCTTTTCTGTTTGCCAACCAGGGTGGCAGCATTAAGGTAGCTCGAAACTACTTGACAGTGTCCTTTTAAATCAATTATCCGTCTTCAAATGGACTCTTCCTGATGTTTGTATTTATAAGTACCAATAAACACCATTTTCCAAGCCCCGTCTCACCGGAGGAATAACTTCCTGGAGGAAAATCCCACCTCCCGCACCTTGGGGAAGGGGCTTTTGGGGGTTCTGCAAGGATGTGAACCACGGGATGGTTTGGGTGGGAAGGGACCTTAAAGCCCGTCCAGTCCCACCCCCAGGGACACCTTCCACTGGCCCGGGTTGCTCCAAGCCCCGTCCAACCCTGGGATCCTTCCCCAGGTGGCTGGGAAGGCTGTTGGGCAGCTGGGAGTCAGCTCCCGAAATGTGGAGGAGTTGCTCCATCCTGTGATTCCTGAGCTGAAAAGGTCCAGTCCCCACCCCTGTCCCAGCTCCCTCCGTGTCCCAAACCCAGCTGGGGCAGCTCCTCGAGTCCATCCCCGGAGCTGTTCCCTTGGAAACCTCCCGGGTTGTGTCCCTCGATCCTGGAATGTTTGTTCCCGGCTCCCAGCGGAGTTTTCCTGTGACCTGGTCCTGCCTTTCAGCTCCCACAGCCCAATTCCCGCTCAGGCCCTTGGGCTGCAGGTGGGGCAGGGACAAAGGGACCTCTCCAGGGAATCAGCCCCGGGGCTCCCGGACCAGGAGATCCTCCAGCGGATCCAGCGCAACCAAAAACGAGGCTTTTCTGCTCTTTTGAGGCACTTTTTGATCCAAATTCTGTGAGTGCTCCCAACAGAGGGAGGGCAGGGCAGGTGCGATGTGCTCTCGGGGCTTGTTTCAAACAAGGACTTTGACAAATTCCTCTTTTCTAAACCCCACTGTAATTTGCTTTGTGTTTTGATTTGATTTTCCCTGCGTTGCTCAGGGCTGGCCCACGGTGTCATGGGGGTTTTGGTTGATTTTGGGTTGGTTGTTTTTTTTTATGGCAGGGTGGGGGATCTTCTTGGCTGCAGTGTCTTGAAAAAAATGAGGTTTAAAACATTTTGGCCTCTTCTAGTGAAGGATTGTGTTGTGTGGGGGGTGTTTTTTAGGGGGGTTTATTTCCCATCTCAAGGTTTCTGTCCTCCCTCTGGGCCAAATCCCGGCAGAGGCTCCTCGTGCTGCAGCGCAGGGGGAGCAAAACAGTGGAGAAAATCAAGGAGAAGCCTCTTTCCCTCCTCTGTGCAAATCCCTCTCCCCTTCCCAACTCAGGCTCTGTCCCAGTCGGGGGTTTTAACCCATTTTTAGCTCGTGGGGAGGGGGCTCAGTCCGAGGGAGTGGGCGCAGGAGCTGAGCCTTGTGCTGTGGCTCCCCTGGCTCTGTGGTGCAGAGAGCTGGGGAATGTTGTTTTTCATGGTGTGATCGGTGCTTTCCTGGGCGCTGGGGTTATAATAATGCATTAACTGAGAGTAAATACATAGATATATAGATATATATTTATAATATATGCAGGTAAGGTGGGGGGGGGGCGCAGGCGCCACAGGGACGAGGCCACTCTGCATGCCAGGGCTCTCTTCTCCATCCCGGTGTTCCTCTCTCCATCCCGGTGTTCCTCTCTCCATCCTGGTGTTCCTCTCTCCATCCTGCTGTTCCTCTCTCCATCCTGCTGTTCCTCTCTCCATCCCGGTGTTCCTCTCTCCATCCCAGGTTTCCTCTCTCCCTCCCGGTGTTCCCCTCTCCCTCCCGGTGTTCCTCTCTCCCTCCCGGTGTTCCTCTCTCCATCCCGGTGTTACTCTCTCCATCCCAGATTTCCTCTCTCCATCTCGGTGTTTCTCACTCCATTCTGGTGTTCCTCTCTCCATCCCAGGTTTCCTCTCTCCATCCCGGTGTTCCTCTCTCCATCCTGGTGTTCCTCTCTCCATCCTGCTGTTCCTCTCTCCATCCCGGTGTTCCTCTCTCCATCCCGGTGTTCCCCTCTCCATCCCAGGTTTCCTCTCTCCCTCCCGGTGTTCCTCTCTCCATCCCGGTGTTCCTCTCTCCCTCCCGGTGTTCCTCTCTCCATCCCGGTGTTCCTCTCTCCATCCCAGATTTCCTCTCTCCATCTCGGTGTTTCTCACTCCATCCCGATGTTCCTCTCTCCATCCCGGCACGGCTCCAGCTCTGGTCCGGTGGGAGTTGTCCCTTCCCGGGCTCCCGGAGCTCCGGGGCCAGGTCCTACCGCAGCAGCAGCTGGAATCCCTCTGGGCCGGGGGCTGCCCGGGGGACGGGGCTGGCTCAGCCGGGGCCACCGATCGCCCCCTGCCCGGCCCTGCCCGTGGCCCCCCTGGTACCTTTGGCGATCGCCACCACGAAACTGGTCTCGTCCTGGAGGGTCCTGAGCATCTGTGGGGCACGGGGAGGATGAGAGGGGCTGAGGGGGTGTGTCCCGGCCCCCCCGGGTGTCCCCGCGTGTCCTCACCGCGTCGCTGACGAGGACGTGGATGCCGGAGGGTCCCTGGCGGGAGAGCCGCAGGATCTGGCCCGGGGGGAGCCCCAGGAGCTCCGCGAGCTTCCCGGTGAGCTCGGCCACCGTCAGCTGCTCCAGGTGCAGCTCCTGGTACGGCCCTGGGGTGGGATGCGGTGGGATGGGATGGGGCTGTGAGCGCCCACCCTCCATCCCTGCTCTGCCCTGCACCTGAGCCCCCACCCCACACACCTGAGCCCCCACCTCACACCCCTGAGCCCCCACCCCACACCCCTGAGCCCCCACCCCACACACCTGAGCCCCCGTCCTCCCCACCCTCGGCCCTGTTGGGCTCCCGCGCCACGTAGAGGGTCAGCCGGGGCCGCGGGCACCTGAGGGGGCAGAGAAGGGCCTGGTGGGGGGCTCGGGGTGCGGCCGGGCCTCCCGGAGCCTCCCGGGGGTCCCCAGGAAGAGCCCACCTGCCCGCCAGCGCGTGGCACAGGCGGATGCCGTCGGGGGCCCCGCAGATCTGGATCAGGTCCCTGCGGCAGAGCTTCAGCAGGTCGGCGCCTGCGGACAGGGGGGCTCAGGGGGCGGCAGGAGTGGGGGGGGGTGGGCTCTGCCCCCCGCCCCGGCCGGGGGTCTCACCTGTGAAGTTGGCGAACACGCGGGCGCAGCCGGAGAAGCGGCGCCGGAGGAGCCACTGCTGCGTCTCCGGGGGGGATGCGCAGGGACTCAGCGCCTGTGGGGGACGGGGGGGCTCAGAGCGGGCTCAGAGGGGGCTCAGCCGGGGTACGACCCGAGCGGGCGCGTCCTCAGCCCACCCAGCCCGTCCTGGGGGGCTCTCGGGGGGGGCTCCCTCACCTGGCCGGGGCTCTCGGCGGGTCCCTCGGCAGCGCAGGCGGGCGACACGCACCCCCTGCGGGAGGGGCCGGGGCTCAGCAGGGACCCCAACAGTTTGGGGGGGGGTCCCTGGGGGTCCCCACTCACCTCTCGGGGCTCAGCAGCTTGAGGGGGTGAGGGGTCGGCAGCCCCGGGGGGCTGTGGGGGGCACCCAGCACGTCCGGCCACGGGGCACACTGAGGGTGGAGGGGGGTCAAGGGCGGAGGGGCCCGGGGGGCACCCCCGGCCCGCGGGGAGGGGGCACCGGGTCCCACCTCGGCCAGGACGGTGCTCTCGTAGGACGGCTGGAATTTCTCCCGCTCCGGCGGCGGCTGCTTCTCCACCTTCTCCCGGTCCGTCTTCTGCTTCCTATCGGCCCCCTTGGGCTGTGCCGGGGGGTGAGGGCGGCCCTGGGACCCCCAGGACCCCGGACCGTGGGGTGCTCAGACCCCCCTCCACCCCCCCTCCCGTGCACCCACCCCCGGGTCTGCAGCAGGCGCTGCCCCACGCTCAGGGCAGGGGGTTTCCCAGTCTGGGGGTGTTACTGGTCACACTGGGGTCACTGGTGCCCCCCCCCTCCTGATACCTTGAACACCTTGACCAGGCAGCTGGCAGAGTGCAGGTGCTCGGGGGGGTCCCCCTTGCCCCCCGGCCCGAAGGTGTCGATCTGGATGCGGAAGGGAACCCCCTTCTCGCCCCCGTTCTTGCGCAGCGTGAACTCGGTGCTGACGCAGTGAACCTGCAGGGGGGGAGGGTGGCAGCGGGGTCGGGGGTGGTCACTGAGACCCCCCCAGAGCCCCCCCAACTCCCCCGGCTCCCACCTGCACGAACACGGACGTGCGCCTGGAGGGGTCCCACAGGAATTCCACCGTGTTGAGCAGCGTGGGGTGGGTCTGGGGCTCCAGGATGCCGACGGAGAGCGGGATGTCTGTGGGAAGGGGGGTGAGCGCGGCCCCCGCAGCCCCCCCGGGGCTCCCCCAGCCCCGGCACCCACCGATGTCGAGGATTCGGTCGCCGGGGCGGCTCCACCGCCAGCCCTCGAGCTGCTGCTGCTCCGAATACTGCAGGCGCCGGTCGTGGAAGGACACGCGGACCACGCTCTGGGGGCAGCGGCGGCCACGGGCTGAGTCCAGGGGCAGACCCACAGACACGGCCAGACCCACAGACACAGCCTGACCCACGGACACAGCCTGACCCACGGATATGGGCTGAGCCCACACCATGGACCCACAGGAGACTGTGCTGGATGGGGCTGGACTGGATCTGAGCCCGATCTGAACTGGGACCAGACCAGAGCTGAGGTGGGGCCGGACTGGGGTAGAAATGAGGCAGAACTGGGGCTGGACTGGAGCAGAGCTGGCACTGGAGCAGAACCAAGATGTGGCTGGACTGGGACAGAACTGGGGCCGAGTTGGGGCTGGACTGGGACAGAACTGAGTCTGGACAGGGGCTCTGGCACAGCTGGACTGGGACTGCAGCCCACAGCTCTGCCGAGAGGCTCCTCCCGCCCCCCGTTCTGGGGGTCCCCACCCCGGCTCACCTTGACCATCCTCCGTCCCTCCGCAGGGTCCCCCCGGGGTGTCCCCACCATGCGGATCTCGTAGGACTGCCCTGGGAAGGGAGGGGGGGGATGTGGGTGCTGAGCCCCGGGCAGGGTGAGGGGGTCCCTCCCCCGGAGCCCCCCCCAGACTCACCCTGGTTGAGGTAGGTGAGGGTCTCCTCGTGGTGCCGCACGGCGGGCAAGGTGGGGGCGCACAGGACGTACTGGAACGCCGGGAACTCGGGCTGGGACGTGGAGATGCCGTTGGGCTCCTCCTGCTTCAGGTAGGGCAGGACTGGTGGGGGGTCCCTGCGGGAAAACAACCCCCCCCCTCAAACAGGGTGGGCACCCAGCCGTGCCTCGGTGTCCCCCAAACCCACCGGATTTTGGGGGGTGGGGGTGGTACCTGAGCACCCCAGAAGCGGGAAGGGGGTACATGTCCCCCGCGCTGGACCAGTAGTGGTCGGGTTGGCCGTGCCAGAAGAGCATTTTGGGGGTGGCTCAAGGGTGGGGGGGACACCCCACGAACAGCAGAGAGGGACAGGAGGGTGCCCTCCCCCCCCATGGCTTTATAGGTACGGGGAGGGATGATGTAAGCAGGGTTGGGCCCAGTTTGGCCCAGTTGGGACCAGTTTGGGGTGTTGACAGTAAATACTGCAGGGGGGGATGGTGTTTGTTGTCACAAAGGGAGGGGGGAAACACACGGGGCTGATCCCAGGGGGGCTCCCCCAGTCCCTCTGTCCCAGCCAAGGATAACCCCCCCCCTTGTGTCCCTCTCATTTTAATCCCTTTAATTTCCCCCAGATTTGGCTCATTCTGGGGGGAAAAAGGGTGTTTCGCTGACTCCCCCCACACTTGGGGGGTGTTAAGGGAACCGCCCCCTCCCTGGGGTGCAAATTTTTTGGGGAGGGGGTGTCTATGGGTGCTGCCCCCCCCTCAGGGTGACACTGAGAAGTGACATGAGGGGGTGTCACACTTTGGGGGCACCCAGGTGGTCCCACCACCCGTGTGATGAGCTGGGAGGGTCTCGGCTCCATTTCCTGGGGGTGGGTGGGACCCCCCCTCAGGTTATAAATCCCCCCGCCCCCAGGTGGGCCCAGGGGTGGTGCAGAGCTTTGGGAGAGGCTCTGTCTGTCTGTCTGTCCATCCCCAGGGCCAGGATGGGTCTGCTAAGGAGCTGTTTGGGGAATTTGGGGTGTCCCGGGGGGGTACCAGACCCATCTCTGGGGGGGTTCCACCTTAAGCCCCCTCCCAACGGCGCCTGGGGATAAAAAGCCCCCTGTCCCCTCCCCCAGTTCTGGGTCCTTCCCCTCTGGGGGTGCAGAACCCCCCCAAAACCTTCCCCTGGCCGTCAGCTCTGCCCTGAGCCTTTGGGGGGATTTTGGGATGGATCCAAGGACCTCCTGGCTCCCTGAGCACCCCCCCCCCAAAATCCTGCCTGGAAGCCCCAGGGGTGGATCCAGCCCCAAACTGGGGAGCAGCAGCAGCAGCTCCTGCCATCCCACCCCATCCCTTCCCTTTCCATCCCATCCCACCCCATCCCTTCCCTTCCCTTTCCATCCCATCCCACCGCATCCCATCCCATCCCCTCCCTGCTCCAGACACACAGACTCAGCTGGAAGGGTCCTGGATGTTTTATTGGGTGCTGGAAGCCGGAAAACGCTCCCCAGAAGGGACAGCCCGCGGTCACTTCTTGGCCTCCTCCTCCTTGGAGAGGGTCTTGATGATCTCCTCCTTCTTGGCCTGCAGCCGCTCCTCCCGCCGCTTCCGCGCCTCCTTGGTCTTGGAGCGCCGCGCCTCCGCCTGGTCCCTGCGGGATCGAGGGCTCAGGGTGCACCAGGAGCACCTCAGACAGCCCCAAAACCCGCCCTGACCCCTGGCCTCAACCTCCTCCCGCTGTCCCAGGCCAGCCTCGCTCCGGCACCCGCGTCCCTCCCGCTGATCTCGGGGTTTTTCCTTCACTGCAGCCCAGCAGGGGCTGTGCGGGGTCACGGCCTTTACTGAGGCCCAAGGACACGGCAGGATTTTGGGATCCCTCCCCTTCCCTGGTCAATCATTCACCGGCACCAGCAGCTGCTCAGGAATTTCCCAGTTTCCCCCTCTCTGAGCATTAAAACCCTCCAGGAAACACAAATCCCCACCACGATCCCACATTTCTCTGCTTCCAGCCAGCCCTGCCCAGTTCGGAACCGATCCTTCCCACCAGGGCCAGAATCCAGCCGGAATGACCCACGGAAGGGGGATCATTCCTGACAAACTCCCCCTGCCCGGGGCAACACTCACGCCAGGAGCTTCTTGCGGGCCTTGTCGGCCTTCAGCTTGTGGATGTGCTCCATGAGGATCCGCTTGTTCTTGAACACGTTGCCCTTGACCTTCAGGTACAGGCTGTGGTACCTGCGGGGTGGGACGGGGCGGGACATCAACCCCCCACATGCCACGGGGCGTTCCTGGGCACCTTCCCCCTTTCCAGAGGTTGGGATCGCCCAGGGGCAGCTCTCCAGGGAGGGTTTAACCCCATTCCCAAGGAGCTGCTGCATTTCCCAAGGGTCTGGTAAGGAGCTGCTTAGAGTCGCTGTGGGGGCCCGACCCAGCCCTGGGGGGTTCCCTGGCGTGAGCCCCAGCCCCCTCCCAGCAGTGCCTGTGGTCTCTCAGCCCCCCGTCCCCCCTCCCCGGGGGCTGCAGGGTGTGCCCCCCGAGCTCCGTGCCCGCACTCACATGTGGCGGTCGATCTTCTTGGACTCGCGGTACCTGCGGAGCAGCCGCCGCAGGATCCGCATCCGCCGCATCCAGGTGACCTTCTCGGGCATGCGGGCGTTGGCCGTGCCCTTCCTCTTACCTGGGGAGGGAGGACGAGCCCCCAGACCCGCCAGTTGAACCCCACGCTCCTCCCCGAGCGTTTAATCCCCCTCTTCGGCTCCAGTTAAAAACCATCCACCCCCAAGGCGGGGCTTTCCCCTCTCTGTGCCCGAACCCACCGGGATATTGCCCAGCCCGAGGGTGCAGCAGCACCGGCTACCACGGGAAGGGGATGGTTTACCCCGTTCCCAGGGGTCTCTCCCCACGGCACAGGGGGTCCATCAGCCCTGTGTGTGGCCATGGGCACCCCTGGGGGGGTCTCAGGAGGGTCCCCACTGGGGAGGCGAAGCTGAATTTTAGGGGTAGCCTAAAATTCTGGAATCCCCCCGACTGGCACTGACAGCCAGGGCTGGGGGCTGCCCCTGGGGGTCCCCTCGTGTGTGGGGTGCAGCCCTCACCGATGCCCATGTGCCGGCCCTTCCTCCGGGCCAGCGTGTTCTTCCTGCAGCGGGCGCGGGAGTGCACGGTCACCGGCTTCCTGATGATCAGCCCATCCTTGATCAGCTTCCGGATCTGCTGCCCTGCAAAAACACGGCCCACACCTCCCCTGGAGCCCTCAGGGGAGCACAGACTGCCCCCCCTGCCTCCCCCATCCCACCTGGATGCAGGCTGGGAATGCCATGGAAATACCCCTGGAGCTGCTCTGTCCTCTCTCCCAGTTCTCCCAGGGAATCTCCCAATTCCCTCGCTGATTATCTCACAGGGCAAAAAACTCGGATCAAACCCCTCAGTGCACCGGGGAGCTCTGAAACCCCTGCAAACCCCACTTGAGGGTGCAAAAAGAAAGCTCCTCAAGGGGCAGAATTTAACCCGAGCCAGAATTTCACCCAAGCCAGAAGCTGGGCTTGACAATCCTGGCAGGCTTTTTCCAGCCTCAGCGGTTTTATGATTCTAAACTGACCTCGCATCCCAAAAACTGGGCATCCCAAAATCCCTCTTCCCCACTCTGCTGGTGGATCCCTTTCCCCCAGGGCCCCTCGGGCAGGGCTGTGCCCAGGACGTGCCCCACTCACGGGAGTTGGCGTTGGCGATCTCGTTGGTCTCATTGGGATCCAGCCACACCTTCTTCTTCCCGCAGCGCAGGACGCTGGACGCCAGCCTCTTCTGGAGCCGGAGCATACTGGGAGAGGTACGGACAGGGATCGGGGGGGGCTCTGCATCCCCCTCGGGCATCCACCCCCCCTCATCCCTTTCAGGGCCCTGCCTGAGGCCCCGCGGGATGCAAGAGGCTCATCCAAGGATCGCAGGGCCCGAGACCGCCGAGCCCTCCCCGCCCAGCGCCCCCCCCGCGGTGCCCAGGGTGTGGGCTCGGGGCGGGCGGGGGCCCGGCGGGCGCGTGGCGGGCACTAACATGGCACTGCTGGCGGTGGCGGAGGTCAGGGCCGCGCTGGACACCACGCCGCACTTGGTGCATTTCA
>JAWMRA010000076.1:1508776-1551372 GCA_035584735.1 Pseudotriccus pelzelni | reverse complement strand
CATAGCTCAGTAGGGGTGGTATGCGCAGTTTGGGGTGCCCTGTGTGCCCCCATAGCTCAAGAGGGGTGGTATGTGTAGTTTGGGGTGCCCTGTGTCCCCCCCACAGCTCAGGGGGGTGGTGTGTACAGTTTGGGGTGCCCTGTGTGCCCCCATAGCTCAGGAGGGGTGGTATGTGCAGTTTGGGGTGCCCTGTGTGCCCCCGTAGTTCAGGGGGGCGGTGGGTGCAGCCTGGGGTGCCCTTAGTCCTCGCCAGCCCCTCGGGTAACCTCATGTCTTGGGGTGTTCCCCCAGCCCCTCAGACCCCCCACAGCTTGTGGGGGGTGGTGGGAGCAGCCTGAAGTCCCCACCAGTCCCTCAGAGCCCCCCATAACTCGGGGTGACAGTGGGTGTAGTTTGGGGTGCCCTGTGTCCCCCCCACAGCTCAGGGGGGTGGTGTGTACAGTTTGGGGTGCCCTGTGTGTCCCCATAGCTCAGGAGGGGTGGTATGTGCAGTTTGGGGTGCCCTGTGTGCCCCCATAGCTCAGGAGGGGTGGTGTGTACAGTTTGGGGGGCCCTGTGTCCCCCCCAGCCTCTTGGGTACCCCCTTTGGGTATCCCTGGTTTGTGCCCCCTTTCCTGGGATTTGGGGCACGGGACAGCGGGGGGCGAGGGGAAGGCAACAGGACAAAGCGGGGGGCAAAGGCTGCGCCCCCCGGCACGGGCAGCGGCGGGCACACGGTTGGCATCTGCCCCACGTCTGTGTGTCCCCCCTGTGTCCCCCCTGCCCCGGTTCGTCCCCATCCTCCATCCCGCCCCATCCCGGGGTGACGGGATTCGCACCTTCCCTAACGCTCCTGCAAATGGGGTGTTTGCCCACCCCGCCCTTATCTCGCGGCCCCCTCCAGCGCATCCCGCAGACGGTGTCACCTCCATGTCCCCAAACACGCGGGGGGGCTCAGCCAGCCCCCTCCAATACACTTTGGGCCCGTCCACTCCGGGCGACCCCCAGTTCCCAGGGGCGCGGGGGGGGGCTGTGGCATCACTGCAGGAGGGGTTTGTCCCCGGGGGCAGCGAGGACGGGGTAGAACCGGGGGGTCGCTGAGAGTGGGGTGCACTGGGGTCTCCAGGGGACGTGGGGACCCCCGTCCCTCGGGTGCGGTGTGATTCCCGCTGCCTTCGTGCCTCGGTTTCCCCGGCCGCGAAAAGGGGGATGGCGAGGCTGGCGGATCACGCAGGGACACGGGGTTCGCACTGGGGTGACCCCAAACCTTTCTCCCGGTGTCCCAGGACGAGCCAGTGCCCGGGACGGGCCACCAGGATCCGCCCCCACCCCAGCTCGCCCCGCGTGTTTGCCCAGCGGCTTTGGGAGCAAATATTGACCCCGCTGCCGGGCACAATCACGGCCGCTGTCCCCATCCGTCCCCCGCTGGCTCCGGATAATCCCCCCCAGCGCCACGGGGACCCCGCCCGGCGGCTCTGCTCCCCCAAAACCCCGGCGCTGAGCTGTCGCGGGGGGTGGGGGGGGGTGTCCCACGCTCCCCAAAACCCTGCTGAGGGATGCACAGCCCGGCCCCCGCTGTGCGAGCACCGGGGGTCCCGTCCTCTGCAGGGGGAGCTTGGTGGTGGTGGTGGGGTTTGACGGTGCCGCGTCCCACCCCACTACCACTCGCGATGAGAGTGGTGGGGACATCGGGGGGGGGGGCTGGACCCGCTGCTCCCCACCCCCCCATCCTCCCGCTGTGCAGGGACGCTGGGAGGGGGGAGTGTGGGGCGGGTGAGACGGGGGGACACGAGCGTGTGGGTGCGCTGGGTGCTGAGTGTGCGCGGGTGGGGTGGGGTGTCCGTGGGTGTCCAGCCGTAGGAACGCTCCTATGGACAGCGGCGCGGAGCGCTCCCCATCGGGGGTATAGCTCAGTGGTAGAGCATTTGACTGCAGATCAAGAGGTCCCCGGTTCAAATCCGGGTGCCCCCTCTTTTCTTTTTCCCTCCGCGGATGCCCCCCCTTCCTTTTTTCTTACCCCTTTTCCTCACCCCCCAACCCTCCGGCAGCGAAGGGAGGGCGCGTCCTGCTCCCCCCCGCGCCCCCAGCCCCGCGTGTCCCCGCTGGGGACGGTGATTTGTCTTGCACGAGGAGGATCCAGCTCTCAGGGACCCCCCCCGCAAGAGCTTTGCCCCTCCGCCCCCCCCCCCTCTGCCCCCTCAGTTCCGAGCAGCTGCAGGACCCCCACATTGCCCCCCGCACGCCCCGGATTGTCCATGGGAGGGGTGCAGGGGTTTTTGGGAGGGGTCAGCAGCGCTCCCCACGCCCTGGACGCGGACGCGTCCCTTCGGGGGGGGTTGGGGTGGGGGGGCTGCACCCTCCTCCTGCCCCGCCACCCAGGACTGAGCCACCCCCGTGACACCAGAGGTGAGGGACTGGGGTGCAGCCCGAGACCCCCAAAACGCTGCCCAAACCTTGGGGTGACCAGAAGCCACTTTAGCTGAAAGGCAGGGAGGAGGGGCTGGAGCTCTGGGGGGGTTCCCGGGGCCCTGCGGTGCCAGCGGGACCCCCCACTTTGTGCCACTGACCCCGTGTCCCCCCACCCTGTGCCCCCCAAGGCCCCAGTGTGTGCTGCTCCCGCTCCAAAGGGAAAACCCGGGAGAACCGGGAAGGACACGAACATTCCTGCTGCGGAGACGCGTCTCCTGCGGGTCTGTGGATGGGGAGACTCGGGGGGGGGGGGGCGCGGGGGGGGGGGGATGAGGCGCTGGACCCCCAAACAGGGGGGCTGCAATGGTCCTGCGGCTTGGGGGGCCACGTCCCCCCGCGGGGTCGGTGGGCTCAGCCGAGCAACCCTCCCCTCCCGCAGCCCGGGGTGCCCGCAGTGGGGACGGGGTGGGGGACCCCGAACCCCGTTTGTGCCCCCCACCCCCCTCCTCGACCCCCCAAAAAAGGGGGGTGGGAGGTGTCAGCACCCGGAGATGTCGCTGCGGGGTGGGGGCCGCCAGCCTAGCCGGGATGGGGGGACATTCCCGAGCCGCCCGGGAGCACAGGGGTCCTGCTGCCGCCTCCATCCCCGT
Source organism: Pseudotriccus pelzelni (assembly GCA_035584735.1). Classification (NCBI taxonomy): domain Eukaryota; kingdom Metazoa; phylum Chordata; class Aves; order Passeriformes; family Tyrannidae; genus Pseudotriccus; species Pseudotriccus pelzelni. The sequence continues at coordinate 1,548,334 of JAWMRA010000076.1, read as the reverse complement.
CCCTTCCCATCCCATCCCAACCCTTCCCAATCCTATTCCCACCCCCGGCCCCGCCCCCGGCCCCGCCCGGCTCCTCTCCGGCTCCGCTCGGTGCGCGGCTCCCGGGGGTCCCGGCCCATGGCGGGGCTCTGAGCCCCCCGACCCCCAGCACAGCCGGGGCCGCCGCCCCCCACCATGCTCTGGGGGGGTCTCCTCCTGCTCCTCCTGCTCCGCGGGGCGCTGGGCGCAGGTAGGGGGGCCCGGGGGGGGCGGAGGGGGAGCTCCGGTGGGGACCCCGGCACTGGGGGCTCAGGGGGGTCCCGGGTGGGCAGCGCCGCGCACGGCCCCGCCCGGGGCGGCCGGCCGGGGGTCCCGGGGGTCTGTGCCCCCCTGCTGCTGTGCTTTGGGGGTATCTTCGTGCCCCCCGAGCACGCAGGTGCGTGTCACCCTGTGCCCCACAGCCGGCGGCACCCACCCGCGCCGTGGGACCTGCCGCGGGGGTCCCGCTCCCCACCCCGTGTGCCCCCCCGGCCCCAGCACCTCCACGGCGAAGATGGGGGGCCCGGACCCCCCAGTCTGTGCAGGGCAGCCCCCGTGGGGCAGAGGGGGGAGGTCTGTGGGGTGTCCCCACCCGGGATTCCCCCACGCGTGGCACCCCGTGGCACGGCTGGTGCTGTCCCGGCTGTGGGTGCAGCCACCCGGTGAGATTTTGGGGAGCCTTTTTGTGTGTGTACGGAGGGTCTCTGCTCCTTGGGGCAGCCCACACCTCCCAGCGGGGGCGAGGTCTGGACCTTTGGGCACCCCCAGGGATGGCGAGTGTGACCCCCAACCCCGGAGCCCCCCTGGGGCACGCGCAGCTCAGCCCTGCTCCCCCTGCCTCAGTTTCCCCTCCCGGAGCTCTGGGAACGGGATCCAGTCCCAGGAAGGGGCCCGGGAGCTCGTTAGAGGCAGCAATTAGCAATTCTCTCCCCAGGGGCGAAGGTGGGAGCTGCCCGCGGCCCCCCGCACCCCCTCCCCCGACACCCGGGGGATTTGCTGTCCCCTGGTTGGGGACAGACGCGTCCCTGTCCGTGGGCGAGCGCGTGCCGTCCCCACCGCCCCCGCCCCGTCGGGCTGCCGGGAATCTCATGATTCTCTGCAGAGTTGGTCCCAAATGGCTTTTTTATTTCCCCCTCTCTCCCCCCACCTCGAGTCATGTTTCCGGCCTCCGCTGCCTCCTGCCCCCCAGGGGCTGGAGAGATGTGTCAGGAGGGGACAAGGGACGCGTTTCTTCCGGGGGATGGATGCTCGGGGTCTTCCCTGGCACCCGGAGCCCATCCCAGCCGTGGGGAGGGGGCCGATGGCCTGGGGACATGGAGGGCACGGCCACCCTCGGGCAGCTTCCCCCTCCCATTTGGAGGTGTTCTGCCTCCTCACAGCCCTCCATCCCCAGGCTGGGGTCACTGTCACCTGTCCCTGCCCCAGAGAGACCCTCCATCCTCGCAGCCATGCTGCTTCTCGAGCCTGAGACCACCCCCCAAACTCGTGTCACGCAACCAGGAGCGTTGCTGGGGGGACAGGGCCGGTCCCGGGGGTGCCCTCCTGGGGTGGCACCCCACTGACCCCTCCCTGTGCCCCCCCAGGACGCCCCCCCGGGAGCCCGGCGGTGGCCGAAGGGCGACGGAGAGCTCGGGAGACGCCCGAGGGGCCCCGGATCAGCCAGGACCTGGGGGGGGGCAGCCTGGCCATCGACACCCTGCCGGCCAACGAGACACGGATCGTGGTGAGTGGGGGTCCCCCCCTCTGCCCCCCGCCCGGATCCGGCCAGTGCCTGACCATGAGAGCTATTCCCGGGCTGGGCAGCGAGCTGGATCCCACATCCCAGAGGATAATTGCAGCCCGGTGCCCTGGGGATTGCTCCGAGCCCTGCGGCCTCCACAGCCCTGCCAGGTCCCAGGGCTGGAAATCCCGGGATGCTTTGCTTGTGGATGCCACGTGTGCCACGGGGACGATGCCGCCGTCCCCCGATAACCTTACGGGGGCTGTGTGTGTGTCTGGGAGGGGGTGGGGGTGTCTCTGTCCCTGTGTCACCACTAACAAGTTGAGCAGCAGCAGTGTCACCTCCTGGGACACCTCCCCCGGCTCTCCCCAGGCCGGGCTGTGCCTAATTACCCGCTCTCAATTAGCTCCCGGTTATTTGCGGCAGGGCCAGCGTGTCCCTTGGCAGCCAGAGGAGTTTCCTGAGCTCTGGGGATGGGGGGATGTGTGGGTGGCTGGGTTTTGGTGGAAGGTCCCGGTGTTTTTGGGGCCCCCCCGAGGCACAGCAGGCAGGGCAAAAACAGCCGTGGCTGCTTCCACTCTGCTCCAGCTCCAGCTCATCCACCGGGGACGAAGAAGGGCCAGGAACCAAGAAAGTCCCGATGTGGAAGTGTTTAAAAATACCCCAAACCAGCCCAAAACCACCGGTGGCCACAAGGGCGTTTTTGGAGATGCCGGGAGAGCCGCAGGGAGGGCGTGACGGTGCCTGTGGTTCCCTGGAGGGAAAGGCAGTGATTTCCCGAGGCTTTGGGATCTGCTCCAGGGCGAGGTCACAGGTGCATCTCACCCTGTCCCGCCTGCAGAAGGTGGGATCCCACCTTGGGAGGTGCCAGTGCAGGGTCTGGAGGGGTTTTCCCCTCTCTGCTCCCAAAAAATTCCAGGTTAGGGGCGCAGAGACCCAGCGCTGGTTCCCCACAGAAGGAAAGTCTCTCTCTGCCCCGCTTATCCCTGCATCCCAAACCTCTCCCCTCCTAATTCCTGCTGAAACCAAAGCGAGGTGACGGATTAGAACATCCCGGTGAGTCAGCGATGAGGTCAGGAGCGTGGCAGCCAGATAGATCCTCCGTGCTTGTTCCCCCCTGGATTGTTTGGAACGCTTTGGGAAGGCACAGGGGGGGACACGAGGACAGGGGAGGTTTTGTCCTTTGTCACCCAGCAGCCGCCTGGCCCTGCATCCCGGGGGGTTTCCACGGGGATGCAGAAGGTGCCAGCACAGCCTCAGTTTCCCCATCCCCAGGGACTGGGACGCATCCGCCCCTCGGAGCACACAGGGGCTATAATTCCTGTGGGGAAGAGCTGGGAAAGGCCAAGGAGTGCAGTGACTCTGCCTAAACTTTGGGGCAGCCGGAAAAACCACAAGTTAGAGGATTTTTCTAACAGCGCTTTATTCCAGCTGAGGGCTCCTTTATTCCAGCCGGGGTCGTGTGCAGGGCTGGGAGCAAGTCCTGGGGTCAGGGGGGCTTGGGGGGGGGGAGATGCTGGGGGTCAGAGGGAGTTTGAGGGGTCAGAGGGGGTTCAAGGGGTCAGAGGGGGCCGAGCAGCAGACGGGGCCAAGCGGCGAGCGTAGCATCCTGCCGGCTGCTGGCACGGAGCGCTGGAGCAGCGCCTTCCCAAGGAAAATGAAGATGCTTCCCGTCCTTCCCCCCCCACCTCGGTGTGAATCGGCCTCCCCTGACAGGCGATGGCTCCCGGCTGGGTGTCCGTCAGTCCATCTGTTCCCGTCGGAGAGGCCCCGGCTGGCACCTGGTCCACGCTCTGGTTTGCCCGGGAGAGGGGACCTGGCGGTGCTGCTGGTGCCTTTAGGGGGACACCCAGGGCGCTTCTTGTTGCTCTGGGTGAGAGCAGGGTGGGGGGAATCTGCTCCCTCAGGCAGAGCGAGGCTCAATTCTGCACCCCTGGAGCACATCCCACGTCCCTCTCCCCGTGCTGTGCCCCCCCCATCCTCATCCTTATCCTCGTCCTCGTCCTCGTCCTCGTCCTCGTCCTCATCCTCATCCTCATCCTCATCCTCATCCTCATCCTCGTCCTCGTTCTCATCCTCATCCTCCCTGCCCGCTCTCAGCCGCTCTCCCCGAGCTGCTCGTTCCAAGGTTAATCATTTCCTCTGGGCTTCCCCGGCTCCAGTTGCTTCGCTTTGCTTGCAGTGGTCACTCCAGCTGCAGCTCCCAGCCCCTGGCTCTGGAGCGGGATACTTTCTTCCCGGGAATGTTGCCCGTGCTGTGCTGAGCTCTCTCGTGAGTCACCCCTCGCTCTGGCCGGCCCAGGATCCCGTGGGATTCCCAGCGCCTCCTCCAGCTGCTCAGCATCCCCTGGACTTTTCCAGGCTGGATTTAACCGCTGCTTTGTGCCCGGACCACACAGGGCAATCCGGGGGATTCCTTGTCTCCTGTTGCAGGAGGACAACCACAGCTACTACGTGTCGCGGGTGTTCGGCCCCGGCGAGGCCCAGAGGAAGGGGCTGTGGGTCGACATGGCAGCGGCCAACGGGAGCCAAGTGAAGATCCACGGGATCCTCTCCAACACTCACCGCCAGGCCTCGGTGAGCGGCCCCGTCCCCCTGGCCCCTCTCCCAGCCCAGGATCCCTTCCACGTCCCCGGGGCAGCCCAGGACGTGGGAAGGGTTTGGGTCCCTCCACCCGCTCTGGGGATGAAGGGGATGAGCACCCACGGGACCCCACTCCTGTCCCACTCCTGTCCTCCAAGCACCATCCAGGGCACAGACCAATCCCCTCCCCACTCCCTGGGGTGTTTTCCCAAGGGCTCAGCGTGGTTCTCACCTCACCTCCCTCCCGCAGAGGATCATCCTCTCCTTTGACTTCCCCTTCTATGGCCACCTCCTGCGGCAGGTCACGATAGCGACGGGCGGTGAGTCGGGATGGGATGGGATGGATGGATGGATGGGATGGGATGGGACGGATGGGATTCCCTCAGGGGGAGCTGGACTTAGCTCTGGTGCTACCTCTGACCTCACCCCGCAGCCCCAGGGAGCTCGGAGAAGGGGATACAGCCCTTCTGACCTTCTCCCTGCAGCCCCAAATCTCCCCCTGCCCTGTTGCTGCTGCTGCTGCTCGGGGACTCGGGTGCTGCTGGAGCCTCACGTCCTCCAGCAGTTTTGGACGGGTGGGATGTCACACAAGCCTGGAGGAAATCCAGGAGGGGGGTGCTGGGGGTAAAAAAGGGGGTGGATAAAGCAGGGCAGGGTGGCGGGAGGTGGGAAGGAGGGAGGGAGGGTGCTGGGGGTGCTGCTTCACCCTCTGCCCGCCCAGGTTTCATCTTCGTGGGGGACGTGATCCACCGCATGCTCACGGCCACGCAGTACATCGCCCCCCTCATGGCCAACTTCAACCCCAGCTACTCCCGCAACTCCACCGTGCAGTACCTGGACAACGGTGAGCCCTGCCCTGCCCTCCCACTGCCCCCGCTCCTGCCCCATCCAGCCGGGCAAGGCTGGGCTCTCTGAGCTCACACAGGGGACATTCGGGGCTGCTCAGCCCCCCGGGGTGGTTGGGATGGGTGGCAGGGGGGCTCTGGTCTGAGCAGAGTGCTGGAGGTTGGGGGATGAGATGCCTTGGAGGTCCGTGGGTGGAAGAAGATGGATGAGGCTGGTGGGATGAGGAGGGAGGAGAGGCCTGACCCTCTCTGTTCACCGCCCCCAGGGACGGTTTTCGTGGTGCAGTGGGACAAGGTGTACCTGCAGGGCAAGGAGGACCTGGGCAGCTTCACCTTCCAGGCAGCCCTGCACAGCACCGGGAGGATCGTCTTTGGGTACAAGGAGGTGAGAGATCCTCCCCCTCCTGGCACCTCCAGGAGACACCCGGGGGCATCAGCTGCCTCCTCCTGCAGGGGAAGGCAGGGCAGGAGGGTCCCCACGGGGGTCCCTGTGGGTCTGGGAAGGGGGGGTTGGGGTTGTAACCATCCACACACTGGGGATGGGCATTCCCGGGGGCCTCTGCAGCAGCACCAGGGGCTGGGATCCATCCTGTGCCGTCTCCCTGGCTGCAGATCCCGGTGCCAGTCCTGCAGATCAGTGCCACCCAGCACCCCGTGAAGGCCGGGCTCTCCGACGCCTTCATGGTCCTCAACCCCTCTCCCGACGTGCCTGGTGAGTCCCTGCCGGGGCAGGGAGGGAGCTGATCCCACTGGGATCCCGCAGGGCTTCCTTGGCAGCTGGGAGAGGGGAGGGAAGGGTGAGACATCCCTCAGCTTTGGATTCACGGGGAGCAGGGGAGCGTGAGGAGGTGCGTGGGGCTTGGCTGTCCCTCGTGTCCCGTGATCCCCGTGCATCCCTCCAGGAGTGCATCCCCCTGGTGCGTCTCCCCATGGCCAGGACCATCTCTCAGCCTCGTGCTCTGGGTGGGCCTTGGTGTGTCCAGACTCTCCATGAGCAGCCAAGCCCTTTGCTGAGTCCCAGCTGAATTCAATCCCTCTCTGACTCCAAGCAGGGCTGCAGATGGACAGGAGGCTTGGGGGGTGCAGGGTGCCCCATTCCCGTAGGGATGGGGGGTTTGGAGGGTCTGCAGCCACCCCACTGCTGCTCTGGGTGTCCTTCCATGTGTTTCCATGCTGGGATCTGCTCCAGTGCCAGCAGCACACGGAATACCCGCATCCATGTCCACACGCTTATTCCACGCGTGCCGTGAGCTGCGGGCCCGGGCTGAGCTCCCCAGAAAGGCTCTTCCAGCCTCTCCAGTCACGAGGAGCCCAACCCTGCTCCTCCCTCCCGGCATGGTGGCTTTTCCCTGTTATTCCTGGAGCCATCTGGCCCTGGTTTACGACCCGTTTCCAGCAGCTTGTGCAGGAACCGGGGCCAGCCTGGGTGGTTCCTCCCCTCCCGCCCCACAGCTGCTCCTCCACCCCACGGCCTTCCCAAGCCCTGCCCTGGGCTGTGAGGGGAGAGGAGATGCAAGAACTGGGCATGAAAAAGCCTCATGAGGTGGAGAAATGAGGGTTAGAGAGTGGAGAGGACGAGGAGGGGAAGGTTCTCACCCAGCTGGTCCGTTGGGCTCCGAGCGTGGAGCACGTGGCTGTGCTGGGAGGAGAGGTTGGATTGTCCACGGAGGTGGATGCCAGAGGAGCATCTTGGCTGGTGCCACCCTCTGGGAGAAGCCTGAATCCAGGATAGACCCCCAGGATGGCCGCTGGGATGAAGGAGAAAGAGAGGGAAGAGGGACAGGGCGGGAGGGAGGTGGGGAAGGGGGAGGTTTGGGGGGAGCCCCGGGAGGCTCCAGCCCGTGAGTCAGTGAGGAACAATGTGTTTGTTTGGAGCAGTGCAGGGCTGGAGCAGGTCCATCAGCTCAGCCTCTGGTCAGGCAGAGGGGACAGCGAGCCCTGAGCTCCTCCTGGCAAAACAGGGGGGGGCAGGATCTGTGCCCTGCCATCCCATCCTGCACCCCCAGCCTGGAGCCACCTTTGCCTGCCCCGCGCCCGTGTGGGGTAAATCCCTTCAGGGGGGGGTTTAGGCCCGGCCTAACCCCAAGGCTGGGTGTTGCAGAGTCCCGGCGCAGGACCATCTACGAGTACCACCGCGTGGAGCTGGACACCAGCCGGATCAGCAGCCTGTCGGCCGTGGAGTTCACGCCCCTGCCCAGTGAGTGCAGCCCCGGCCCCTTCCCAGGCTGGGGATCCCACCCAGACAGCACCAGCTTGCAGCCAAGGCTGGCAGGGGCGGGTTTGGGGTGCTGGGAGCGGGATGCCATCCATGGGCTGGATGGTGGGATCCCCGGTGGGATCCCTGGAGCTGTGCAGGGCAGGGGGTGCTGTTCTGTTTGCCTCTGCCCCAGGGATCCCTCCCTCTCGTGCATCCAGCCCTGAGTGTATCAACCCCCTCAGAGCCAACCTCAGCCAGCAGAAACCCCCACCTCGGTGTGCTCCCGAGCTGGGACGCAGCAGAGCTCAAGAGCTGGCGCAGGAATTACTGATAAAGGAGGGATCAGCAGGAAAATCCACCTTCCCTCTGCTCCCCACCAAGGGCAGCGGCGCCAGCCGGGACGGAGCCACTCCTGGTGCTCCACCAGCACCTTTCCCGCTGCCCAAGCTCTCCTCGCCCACCACCTCTCAGCCCCTCAATTCCTCCCTCCCTAGCACTGCCAGCAGCAGTTCCCACCCAAAATCCCTCCCCTTTCCCCCCCACCCCGTGAGCTGCGGCTGATTCTGCTGGACCCGGGTTCACGTCGGGCCTGCACACGAGGCATTTTCAACGCCTCCACACTGAGCTGAAATTCCTGAGAGCTGCTGTGAAACGGGCCCATTTTTAGTGCTTGGCTCCAAGGACACTCGGGCACGGGGGAAGAGTCGTCAGCAGCCGGTAAATACGGGCTGAGAGTAAATCTGCCATGGAGACACGGAGGGGCTGCACTAAACGCTCTCCCCGGGGTATTTTATGACAATTTTAACAGCAGGCAGGTTATTGCAGGCAGAACATAAATAACCATTCTGCAATAACTCTGGGGTTTTTGGGGTTTTTTTTGTTGTTGTTTTTTTTTTCCTCTTGAAGATTTGCTGGTTTGTTTTTGCCAGGTTTTTTTCCCCCTTGGCATCTCGGGGAGCTGAGAGCAATGTCTGCACGGGAGCCAGGGAGCTGCAGAGAGCCACACTCAGCCTCCTCTTCTGGGGGTTCAGTTTTTTGCCCTTGTTCGGGGCAGAAGGGACGGGCTGGCTTAGCCTCTGCCTTGCTTGAGAGGTCTGAGCTTGCTCCCTGCCTCCACATGGCCTGGGAGAAGCTCAGGATGGGAGAGGAGATCGGCAGTGGAGGCCTCCATCCCCGGGAATGTCACAGCACCGGAGCCACTCCTGGCTCTGCCATTGAGGGGCTTGAAAAAACTGCTGATTTCCTTGGCTTTCTTTGCAGCCAAAACCCTCCTGACCGTCCCTCCTGGACGGGGGGACACCAAATGCTGGTGTTCCTACAGAACCACGTAGTGTGGGCACAGCATGAGGTGGGGGGAGGTTCAGCTGCTTGTGCTGGTCCTGCCTCCCGAGGAACAACCCCCTCAGCCCAGGGAGAAAGGGCCAAAAGCCTCCCGGGCGCTGGGATTCCCAGCTAAACAGAGCGGGAGGAGGTTTACTGGGTGGACTGGGAGCTGGAACGTCTCCCCTCTCCCTTTCCCAGCTTGTCTCCAGCACCAGAGCTGTGAAACGTGCGTGACCTCGGAGCTGACCTTCAACTGCAGCTGGTGTCATGTCCTGCAGAGGTACCAGGGATGGGTTTCCTTCCCGCCTTTCCAGAGCTGGGGCAGGGGAGCACAGGGCCAGGGCTGGTGGCTGGGTCGGTGGTGCTGAGGTTTGGGGGGGTGTTTTTTAGTGTTTTCCCTCTTTTAGCCGTGTTTTGGGTCAGTTGGGCGCTGCTCCTGCTCTCACGGTCACGGTGAAGCACCGACCTGATCTCAGGTTACAAGCCACGGCAAGGAGGCATTTCCTGAGGTTTTTGGTCCAGGAACAAGCTGAGACCTGGAGCAGGACTCGCATTTCAGTCAGTGAGCTTAAACACGGGGCAGACCTGTCCTGATTTGGGCTGGGATCAGACGGAGGTGCAGGGGAGGGAGGCTGGGACAGGCAGGTCACAGAGCTGGGAATGCTCATCCTCCTGCTGGGGACAAGGCACAGCAAGGGTTGGGGGGAGGCACTTGCTGCCTTGTTTTTGGGGTGACTGGAGGTTCTGGTCCTGCCCCCTGCTCTCCTCCAGCTCCAGCAGCTCCACGCAGAGCACGGGAGTTTAATGAGATTGTGCTGAACTCTCTATTTGGAGCTGGTGGCAGGGGAGGGGACCCAATAACACAGATCCTCACGTGGAAATCCCGCTCTCCCAGGAAGGCACAGGCTCCTGCCCCCTTCCCCAGCCCCCTCCTTCCAGCAGGGGACAGGAAAAGATCCTGAGCCATCGGCAAAGCCACCTACAAATCAGCATCCATTTGTTGTGGGCTGTGACACAGCCCGAGCCACGGAAATGTCGTTCTTCCAGGGGCAGCGGTGCCTTCAGAGCAGAGGGTGGGATGTTCTCACGTCTGCTTTGGTAGCAAAACTGAGCCTGGGGTACAGTGGCTTCGTCTGGGTCTGGTTTGGGCTGAACCCCAGGGGTTCAAGCACTTGGTTATTCTGGCGGGGTGGTTCCAGGGCTGGAGCTGCATACCGGCTCCAGCTCCGTCATTCCATCCCAGAGTCCTCTCACCTCTCTCCTTGGGCAGCGGAATCCCATATTTTTTGCCTCTGCTGAGCCCCCAGTTGTGACAGGAACTGTCCTTGAAGCAAAGGGACTGAAGTTTTCCATGGTTTCTCCTCCTTCCCTGGTTGGCCGTTGGGTAAATTGGTGTTTGTGTGACCTGAACCCCTGGTTCAGATTTTGCTCCCCCCACCAAGACTTTCCAAAGGTCAGGGAGCTGTTCCATTCCCTGTTCCTGCAGGGATTTCTCTCGCTGCTCTTCGCCTGATGTCATTTATAATTTCTTTAGTGTGTTTTTCCTGTGCAGATGTTGCTGGAAAAAAACCCAACGAGCCTCGTGGAGCTCGTGGCCTTGCCCTGGCACAGAGTCCAGGGGACGGAAACTCAAACTCAGGCCATATATTTTTCCTCTTTTCTGCCTCTCCTTTTCCCCTGGAGGAGTGGTGTCGACCCTTCTCCTCCTCTGGGAAGGGGAATATTTGGGTTAGAAACCCCCATGTCTTTGGGTGTCACCTTGGATATCACCCTTCCAGCCCTTGTCTGTCCCGGTGTCCGTACACAGCACCCACCAGGGCAGGATTTAGGACTCTTGGGCAGCTTAGAAATCACAAGCTGTGCTTTCTAAGAGCGTTTCCTGCCACTTTTGACCCCGCTTTTCCCCACAGGTGCTCCAGCGGCTTTGACCGGTACCGCGAGGAGTGGTTGTCCTATGGCTGTGGCCAGGTGAGCCCCGGGGGGGATCCCTGCTCAGCTCCTGTGCTGGGAATGCTGCTGCTCTCCTGGGAGATCCATGGCCATGTCCTGGCTCAAAGAGTGAATGCTCAGCTCTGCCTGACCCGTGGTGTTTGGGGTCAGACTGAGTATCCCTTTAGATATCTCTTTATTCCCTTTAGATATCCCTTTATTCCCTTTATCCCTTTAGGTGTTCTTTTATTCCCTTTGGGTATCCCTTTATAACCCTTTATTCCCTTAGGATAATATCCCTTTTTTCCCTTTATCTACCCCTTTCCCACTAAAGCAGGACCACTGACCCCCTCAGCAGAGGATGCCTGGATTGGGATAGTTAAAGGATGCTCCATCCAATCCAGGGTTTTCCCTCCTGGTGCCTTTTCTGGGTGCTGGATATTCCCTGCCAGTGCTGAGAAGCTCCAGGATCGCCAAACGGTGCAGTTTGGGCGCTCTGGGGTGTTTTTCCTCCTCCTCCTCCTCCTCCTCCCAGAGCATGACTCTTACTCACTCCCAAGCAGGAAGGAACGAACCCTGTTTTCATCCTTGTGAGCACAATTATCTCCTCGTTGGATGAACTCCTTCCTTTGTCTCACAAAGATCAGCTGGAGAGAAACATCTGGTTCTGCTTTGGGTGTTTTTTTTTTATTTTTTTTTTTTTATTTTTTTGGTGTGGTGTTGGTTTGATTATTATTTTTCTCCCCTCTCCTCTGCTGAAAACTCAGCTTTGTTCCCTGTTAGCCAGAGGGTCGAGTGAGGGAAACGGAGGTCACTGGACCCACGGGAGGTCACCAGACCTATGTGAGGTCACCCGGCGATGCACAAAGTTCAGGCTGTAGGACCCTGCCAGGTTGTTGTCCTTTGTTCCTGCCTAAGCGCTTCCCAAACTTTTCCTCCTCTTCTCCTGCCGCTTCCCGGCCTGTTTCCCCCGCGGCGTTGGAACCTCGGTAGCCCTAAGCCTTGGAAGCACGGCCTTCCCCTGGCACAGCTGCTGGGGGGAAAACTGGGAAAAACGGCTCCTCTCCCTTCTCCTTCCAGTCAGATGAGAAGACCTGTGAGGACCTGGCAGAAGGCAGCCACTACTCAGCCCCTCCGGACAGCTCCTCGTCCCCTCCGAGCGAGGCTGTCGCCACCTCCCCGTCCTCGCTCTTCGTCGACAGCCTCACCACCGAGGGTAGGGCGGCACATCCCGCGCCTGGGGCTTTATCCCTGGGAAAGGTCCTTCACTCCAGGGCCTCACAAAGCCAATTCCCGTCCGAAGGAACCCGAGAATGGCGTGGGGTTTGATGGAGAATCGTGGAGCGGGTTGGGTTGGGAGGGACCTTGAAAAGCCCAGCCAGTGCCACCCCCTGCCATGGGCAGGGACACCTTCCACTAGCCCAGGTTGATCCAAGTCCCGTCCAGCCTGGCCTTGGACACTCCCAGGGATCCTCTGGGAAATCCATTCCAGGGCCTCACCACCCTCCCAGGGAGGGATTTCTTCCCAGTATCCCCTCCCGAGTCCATTTCTGTAAAAGAGGAGCGACATTCCCTGGATCTGTAAAGCCAGATCGTGGAATCATGGAGCGGTTTGGGTTGGAAGGGACCTTAAATCTCATCCAGTCCCACCCCCTGCCGTGGTTCCACCAGACCAGGCTGCTCCAAGCCCTGCCTTGGCCAGGGGTGAGGACAGGGGGTGGTGGAAAAGGGAAGGAAGGGCAGCCAAGAGGTGAGGCTCCGGAGGGATGTGGCACAGGGAGGGCTGAAACCCTCCAGTGGGAAGAGTTTTAGAGCCGTTCCAGCTTTTTTACCCATTCGTGAGGGTCAACAGCGGCTAATCCGTGGTGGGCAGAACCCACAGCCTCCTCCAGGGGTTAATCCTGCAGAGTGGGGTTTGAGTTTAGCTGGTGGCTCAGGGGCTGCCAGGACTCTCAGCCTGGAATTAATCCAGGTGATTGCCCTCTCCCCTTGGGAATGCTGCTCGTTCCAGCCTCGGAAAGCTCCACATAACGCCCTGGAGTTTCCCTGGAGACCCCCGTGCTCTAATCCCATTAACAGGGGGCTGGCTCCTCGGATCCTCCCGGCAGGTATCACTCCAATTTCCCTGCTTAATAGTCCCTAACGCCGGCTGCTAATTAGGATAAAGAGAAGGGAACATTAGTAATTGTCCTTCAGCCACGGGTGGGGGAATGGAGCTGCCAGGGCTGACTTTGGAGGGAGCAATTAAAGGGCGGGGTGGGGGGTGGAACATCACCACGGAGAGCGTTTTCCAGCTCATCGACAGTTTTTTGGTGGGGGGAGGAAAAAAAGAACAAGAGGCTTTTCTCTGTGACACAGCTGAGTGCGAAGTTAATTTGGGATCCTGGAAGGAAACAAACAGGGAGGAGAGCTGGGGCTGAGGAGAGAGTGGAGGGACCCCCAGCCCTCGGTGTCCTCCCTGGATCCGTGTCCTCCCTGGATCCACATCCTCCCCAGCCAGCCCAGATCCCTGGATCTGTGTCCTCCCCAGCCAGCCCTGTTCTTGGATCCACCTCCTCCCCAGCCAGCCCAAATCCCTGGATCTGCTCCTGGAGATGCTGGTGGCCGTGCCTGACTCACCGGCCGTGTGTGCCAGCGCTGCCTCCAGCACACGTGGAAGCCAAACAGTGGGAATTCTGGATCAGGATTTCACCCTGGTGAGGGGTGGGGGGATGTGGGAACCATCAAGAGACAAAGCCTTGCAGAAAACATCCTGGTTCTTCCAGAGAGAAGCCAAGAATGGAAGTGGATTTTGGGCCCCTGTAGGAAAACACCCCCAGTGTAACATCCCCCTGATTTATTTGGGATGTATTAGCTCCAAATGCTGCCGCCTGGACACGGACACCCACGTCCAGCATCCACTTATGGTTCAAACCTTGCACTCAGAGCCTGTTGAGTGACCCCCTTTCCCACATATTTGTGCTCCAGGCACCACCTCGGTGAAGGAAAACAATCCACATCATTCCTGTTCCTCCCTCTTCCACCAACAGAGATTCAAAACCATCCAGAGATCTCATCCCAGCGGGATGGAGGCAAGTGGGAAACGTGCAGGATATGGGAGAGAGATGCTAATTTTACATTTTTTCTGCCCCGTTTTCTCCTTTCAGACGACACGAAGCTCAATCAGTTCGCAGGAGCAGAGGGTAAGCCCTTCACCTCCTCCCTGCTCCGGGGGAACACGGGTTTCCCTGGATGCCAGTGGTCAGCAGGGGGGACAGGAGAACCCGAGAGCAGAGGGATGTCGTCAAGATAACATTCCTGCTGTCCTCACCCTGGTTAATGCAATTCCAGACGGTGAAAAGGGAGAGTCTGCAATGATCTGTTTTTACCCTGGTGCTGTTTGTCCACTTCTCAGCCCTGCTGTGCAAACACAGACGGGGAGTTTTCTCCTTCCATGTAATTCCCTCAGTTTGCCGTATTTTCATAGACACAAAGTCCTTTCCCCTTCGAATGTCCCCAGCAGGGCCAAAGAGCAGCGTAAAATCCAAATATAAAGTGCCCTCCCTGTTCCCTGAATCCATGGCCAGCCCCGCTCTGTCCACCAGGGAACTGAGCTGCTGCCACAGTGCTCTTCCCAATTCCAGAGGCTGGGAAGGATCCGAGCCCTGTTGCCTGATATCAGGCCCTGTGCGGGTTTTTTCTCTGGAAGGAGCTCAGGGAAGTCCAACTGGCTGAACTGGGCTCAGGGTCGGGCCGTGGAGCCTTTGGAATCCGCGTTACTCCCAGTTTGCTCCCAGTTAGCAGCTGCCACGTCCACCCTCTGCAGCTCTGTGCGGTTGCTGAGGTGTCAGCACTGCTCCAGGCCCAGCTGGATCCTGTTTTCCAGGCGTGGGGAGCAGCCTGCCTTCCAAGACAGCCCCCATTCCCACCGGCACCATCGTGGGGATCGTCCTGGCCGTGCTGCTCGTGGCCGGCATCATCCTGGCTGGGATCTACATCAGCAGCCACCCCACCTCCACCGCCGCCCTCTTCTTCATCGAGGTGAGTGCAGAACCTCCCCCCTGCAGCTTTTTCCCTCCCTTTGCCATCCACGGCATTCCCAGCCTTTTCCAGAGGGGAGCAGGGAGCGACGACGGCTTGGGTGGGTTCCTTGCCGTGCTCCTCCCGTCACGGCTGGTCTCCCAACCTCCGGCTGGTGATGTTTCAGCTCGGCCTCTCCCCTTCCCACACGGTTTTTATTTCTCTGCCTTTCACACACTGCCTGTTTTTTCCCCCCGTGGAACGTCAGGCTCTTCCACCTGCTCCCACGACGCTCAGCCTGGCGCCGGGGGCTCCGCCGAACTGCCCGGCTGGATTTTTGCCGCCTAAAATCTCGTCAGCCTTCCCTGACGGATGCCGTCGGCTCCTGGGGGTGTGGGAATGCTCTGAAGGCAGGAATTTCATTCTGGGGGCGATATGGGGGGAGTTGTCCAACAATCCCCATCTGCTGCCGGAGCCAGAGCCGCGCGTGGTGCCGGTGCCGAGGCAGGCAGGAGTGGGCTGGAGCCTGGCACGGGAGCTGCTGCCAAGGGATGAGCAACACTCAGCCCTCAGCCTTCCCTTCTCCCTCCCCGGCTTTTTCCTGGAGCGCTTCTCCTCCATCTGTGCTGCTCGCAGGGAGAGGCTCCGGAGGAGCGATCCGTGTGGCCCCTGCCGGCCACGGCACCCGGGCACTGGGGGTGTTCGATGGGTCGATCCACACCCAGCCGGGAAAGGGGCAAGCGCTTGGCCCTGGTTTTGGGGCAGGGAGGGGACACGGAGCCGACCTTTTTGCGGGGAATACTCGTGGGCACCCCCAGCTGCCAGCCTCGATTTTCAGCCTGGCGGGAGACTTCGCCTCCAGGTTCCCATTCCCTCCCCATTCCCCGCTTTGGCGGCTCCGCTCAGGGACTCCAGCGCACCGCAACGAACCCTTTCCGAAGCGCGCGAGGCGACCCTTTCGAACCTCCTTTTTTTTTTTTTAAAAACAAAACCTCGAGCTCTCCCCGGGACGACGTCTCCCCTCGGGGTCGGGGTGCAGGTGCCCCATCTCTCCTGACGTGCCCTCCTCTCCGTCCCCAGCGGAGGCCGCACCGCTGGCCTGCCATGAAATTCCGGAATCACGCCCACCGAGCCACGTACGCCGAGGTGGAAGCGGCCAGCCAGGAAAAGGAGGGATTTGTGGAAGCAGAGCAGTGCTGAGAGATTTCCCCCCCCACACCTCGCCCCCCACGTCTCCCGACCTCCCGTTGTCCTCCCGCGAAGTCCGTCGCCTGCTTGGAGAACGAACAGCAAGGAGAGGGGGGGAAAAAAAAGAAAGAAAAAAGAAGAAAAAAGACCCAGAATGAAGAGTTTTTCAAGGAATGGGGCAGGAAAGGAGGAGGCTGGATGTGCCTGGATCCTCCTGGGCGGCTCTGCCTCCAGCCTGGGTGTGTGGTGGGTGGGGGGGGAAAGTGCAGCCAACTTTTTACCTTGGTGAGGGGTTTTTGGTTGGTGTTTTTTTCCCCCCCCTTTCCCTCCTTCACCAGAGCCTGAACAGCAGCAGAAATGGGGGGGGGGGGGAAATCTCGTCACGGGGGCGGCTCGAGCAGCAGGTCCTTGGGGAGCAAGGAGAAGCTTTTTGGGGCCCAGCGGCTCTGGAATGCTCAGGAACGCCGTGTTGGTGGCTCTTCCCTCTCGTGGAGCGGTTGGAAAGCGGGATCAGATGTGGTGGCGGCCCAGGAGGGGTCAGACTGGCTCTCCAGGGCTCCTCTCCCCATCCCCTCACCCCCAGCTCTGTCCCTTTCTCCCCTCTGCCTTCTTTAATCGACATTTAATTTTGTCTTCGCGGCTCAGAAGCCTCAAGTCCTGGTTATTCTCCACCACCCAGGATCCGACTCTCCCTTCAAAGCAACACCTTCCACCCCCTCCTCCGGAGAAAGGGGACCCTGATCTGTTTTAAGGACAAAACCCCGCAGAGGATTCACCTCCAGGATTTTCGTGAGCCAATGGCTTTGATGCGCTTTTTGGCCTCTAATTAGTTTGCTGAATTACTAATTATGACCCTTCCCCTAAAGGAGACGGTGGTGGTGGGGAATAACATCTGAGATTCCTTCAAAATACTTCCTCATGACCACTGATCCAGTGGGAACAGAGTGGGAAAATCCGGGCTCATCCATGGGCACTTCAGATAAATAAGGAATGCCTGGACACCACAGAAAATCTGGGAATCACCTTGCCAACGTCCTATCTTTGAGTCAGTGGCGTTTTTTCCCTAAATTTCCCCTAATTTCCCCGATTTTTAGTTTATTTCATCACGCCTGTGGTGAGTCCCGGGCGTGGGTTTGGATGGACATAGAGGAGGGAGTTCCAGGTCCTGACTCCGAGGAAAGGTTTTCCCCTCGGGGTTTTCTCCTCCCTCTGCACCCTCAGAGTTTTGAGATCAAACCTGCAAAAGCTGCTCTGCCCAATTCCCCAGACAGGGCCCCGAAAACCGGGTGTAAAGAAAGGGAGAATCCACGGTTCAGGCTGAGGGAAAATTTTGTTTCCCGTCCACCCCCAAAAAAAAGGTGTTGGTTGATGGGGCTTTTCTCAAATCCCCCTTTTTTTCCTTTGTAGTTTTTCTCCTTTTTCTCAGCTCTTTGTCCTGATAATCCTGTTTGGTGCATATTTGATCCACTGGCTGCTTCAGCTGTCACTGGGGGTGTCACTGCCAAAGGCAGGGACTGTCTAATTAATGTTTTCCTCCTCGTCTGCTGCTTTTCCAGAACCGTTGCAGATAAATACGGAGCCTTCGTGGCATTTAGACCCCAGATTAGACTTTCCTGGACCCACCATGGGGAGATTTTTTTGCTGCACCGAAGCACCAAACTGCTCAGACTGAGCTCAGCCAGGTTATTATGGCCCAGACAGTCTCCCTTTAGACGTTTTCAGGATAAATTTAATTCCCAGATAAAGCTCTTAACTAAAATTTGGGTTGTTTTGGTGTTTCCCCCCCTTCCCCTCTTTCCCTGAAGTGGAAAGAATTCAGAGGGATTCTGTCATCTGGTTTTTGCCCCAAATGTGATCTCCTTTCAAAAGGAATTTTCTCTGGATTTCACTCTTTTTTCGAATAGTTGCATTTGAACTGTTAATTCGAATAGTTTTTGGCCTGGGCTTTGCTGCTTTTCTGAACATGAATACATGACAACAGCAAGATTTGGTTTTTCCTCTTCCCCTGCAACCCCTAGAAATGCTGGGAAGGATCCAAGAATCCTGAAATGCTGCGGATTTAAAGGCAAACAGACTTTGTAAAGTAGTGTGCATTCGTATAAATCACTGCAGAAAGGATCTTGGGAGGACTCAGGAGAAAATACGGAGATTAAGGAAGGATCCAGGTGGAAAATAACACCATCCAAGTGCCCTAACCCAGAACTGGCTGAACTGGGATCTGTGAAACCCCTGAACTTCAGGGAGGTGCCAAGTCCTGAGTGCCTGGGGTGAAAAAGTCTCTTTATTTTTAAATCATTTTAATTTTTCCCTTCGGGGAAGGCACCAAACCGATCCAGGCTCTTCCGTAGCCGTGCTCCAGATGTTTGGTTTCCCTTCTCCAGAGGAACCTGGTTCAGGGGCATGGTCAGGTGGGGCTTCCACAGCTCCAATTCATCACCTCTGGGACCTCGTAAATGGGAATTTTTAGTGCCCAATTGGCACCTCCCACTGCCCAGCCTGGAGACGCTGCATCCCGAGGAGGGAAACAGGAACCCTCCGTCCTGCCTTTCCCTGTGGCTGCTGGAATTCCGCCTCGAGGAAGCTCCCGAGGCAGCAGGGAATATTCCCAGTCCGCAAAACCCTTGGAAAAAAACCGAGGGGAACGTTGCCAGCGCCTGGAAAGAAGAATAAAAACGGCTTTTCCATCACCGAGTGCTGCTCTCGGAGGCGCAGGGGGGAGAGTTTGGACGCCCCAAGTCAGACCCATCAGGGCCAACCCTCCTTCCCGCTGCCGAAACTCCGGCTCCGAGTTGACCTCGGAGTCTCTTGCAGGAGGAAAAGGACGGGGTGATGCCACAGCTCCCAGGGGGAGAAAGACCTTTCACGGCAGGGGGGGAAAGAAGACGCCAACCCCAAATTTCGCCTCCAGCTCCTTGTTTTTCGCCCCTGCCGAGCGTGTCCTTGGGGCAGATCCCTGTCCCGTCCATCCCCTCCTGCTCCTCAGCAGCTGGGAGAGCACAGACCTGGGGGGGGGGAGTGGGGTGAGAGGGATTTGTTTCTTCTCCCAGGGAAATTTAGGGGCTCAAACCCCCCCCACCCCCAATTTTCAACATTTAAAAAAAAAAAGAAATTATTCTCTTCGTAACTACAGGCCTATTTTCCACATACTTGAATTTCCAGCACAGTTGGACAATATTTCGAGGGACTAAAGGCACTTTAACTGTCTTTTCCTGTACGATGTATTTGCTATGGATTATCTGCATGGAACGGAGCCTGAATATGAAATAAAACCTTATTCCTTTTGGACAGCTTGGTTTGCCAGAGGAACACCCAACACACACACACACACCCCACCAGGATTTTAGTGCCCGTGCCGTGGGAGCACCGGGAGCGGGAGGAAGGGGGGAATTCTTTTCATCTTGGAGCCTTTTAATCGAGGTTACAAAAACACAGGGATTTCTCTCTCTATTTTTTTGTAGGGTTTTTTTTTTTCTAAGGCACTTTTCCCTGCCTTAGCGCAGACACATCATTAGCAGGAGGAGTTCCCAGGGCTCACAACTCCTGTAATTGAGCTTTTGAATTAAGACTATCGGTTGCTTCTCCTTTATTCTGCTTGGCTGATGGAGATGATTTTTTGTTGTTGTTGTTTTTTTCCCAGGCTTCTCATCTCGCACAGCGGAGTTTCCTCGGAGCATTTGGCTTCTTCGCAGCTTTAGTGTTTTGATCTCTGCACCAGCCCCCCCCCAGAATAATTTCAAATATAGAAAGCACTTTAAAAAGTCTTTATCTGAGACCCCTCCACACTCGTTTGCTGGTTTAGATATCTATTTATTTCCATTAGGAAAATGTACAATATATCCACTTCTTCCCATTTTCCCTTGCACCTTCCCGAGCCCATCACAGCCTGTTCATCCCCCTCTTCCTCAGGAGCCTTTTCCAGGCTGGGAGAAACTGTGTTAACACAAGACAAACAGGAGTTAATTTAATCATGATAAAAGAATTCTCCCGTCCTGGTGCCTTGTTCCATTTTTCTGAGTGGAGTAGTTGCAGATGTATAATCAAACTATATATATATATATATATTCCATTTATATAGATAAATTTATATAAATATATATATTAAATTTTTATGTATATTCCATTTTAACGTATATTTCATTGATACCTATTCCATTTTATTTTCCAGTTTATTGTACATGTTCCATTTTTTAATGTCCATTCCCTGTGTTCCATTTTCCATATTTATAGATATTCCATTTTTCCATAGACTCAATTTATATATATATATTCCACATATATATATTTATATACTCCATTTATACACGTATTCCATTATATATATATTCTATTTCTATATATTCCATTCTGTATATTCCATTATATATTCCATTATATATATTTCATTTTATATATATTCCATTTCTATATATATTCCATTTTTAAATATAGATATATATAGATATATGTTCCATTTATACACACACACACACACACAAATGTAAGTCAACACTTTATATTACACACATAAGGAAAAAAAAAAATTAAATAGCTCCCAACAAACAGTTCTCAAAGCAAACAACAGCCCACAAACAGGGGGAGGAAAAAAATACCTCAGCCATGCAAATAAACAGGGATTTGGGCTCTGCAAATGCAACGTCGGGTCCAAAGCAGCGTTTTGAGCCATAATTAATAGCAGTGACAGCAAGGAGGGAGCAGATTGTTCCAGCAGGGCCTGTGGGTGGAGGAATAAGAACCTCAAATAGACGCTCTGGATCTGCATTTTTGCGAGTGCTGGGAAATGAAGCTTTGGGTACAAGCGGGAGCGGGGAATTCGGGCTCCTGCTTCCTCCCCTGGCTGGATATCGAGCGTATTTATGCCTCGGGTTGCCTCGCTGAGGCAGAGGAGGAAAAGCTGAGGGTTTCTGTTCGGTTCTCACGGAGAAATCAGAGGAAAAATCGCTGATATTTGGGAGGCATTGGCAAGGAAAAGGGGTGGAATTCCACCATCCACCCCAAAAAGATGGGGTTTTTCCCCCTCTCCCCAAGGGCAGAGGTGGGAGATGAGAGGGTGGCACCCCGGTGTGTGTGTGGGATAATTACCAGCACAATCCCAAAAAAAAGGAAAAAAAAAAAAGGCTGGATCTGAGGGAGCAGGAACCACCTGCACATTTCCATTCAGCTGCCACGGGAGGATCCTGCACCAACCTCCATCTCCTCCCACAATTTTCCCCTCACAAAAGGCTGAGGAAGAGCCCGAGAAACCGACTGGGAACATTTTTCCGTTTGTTTTTCTCGCCTTTTTTCCCCCCCTTTTTACCCAACGACCTTTTAACCAGTGGGGTCAGGGCAGGCAGCAATTTTCCTTGTTCCCAGGAGAGCCGAGCCCAATTCCATCGGTGCCCTCCTCGACCGGAATAAAGACTGACAGGTGGTTTTGTTACCTTTTTTAAACCCTTTCCCCCCCCTCTCCCCGCAAAAAGAAAACACCTCGGTGATAAAATTCCAGCATAAATGGGGGAGGGGGAGGAAAAAAAAAGCCTTTTATATTTGTGGGGTTTTTTTGAGGGCTGAAAAGAGCGGGTTTGCTGCTCTTTTAAGGATAACGGTGGGTTTCCTGCTCTGTGAGGAGCTGCAGAAAGCACCTCCACCTGGTGCCATCCTGGAGGGTTGTTTCCATGACTCCCGAGGGATTTTTTTTTTAACTCCTCCAGTTTACAGACCTATGGAATAATAACAGAACCCAAGGGTGGCGAGGTCTTAACTCCTTCCTTCACCCTTTTTCCGGCTGGTGGGGATAATCCACCAAAAAAACAAACCAAAAAAAAAGAGGCTCTGGGATATCTCTGGGATATCTCTGGAATATCTCTGGGATATCTCTGGGATAGCTCTGGGATATCTCTGGGTTATCTCTGGGATAGCTCTGGGATATCTCTGGGTTATCTCTGGGATATCTCTGGGATGTCTTTGGGTTATCTCTGGGATATCTCTGGGGTATCTCTGGGATATCTCTGGGATATCTCTGGGATATCCCCAGGATATCTCTGGGTTATCTCTGGGATATCTCTGGGATATCTCCGGGATATCTCTGGGATATCCCCGGGATATCTCTGGGATATCTCTGGAATATCCCCAGGATATCTCTGGGTTATCTCTGGGATATCTCTGGGGTATCTCTGGGATATCTCTGGGATATCTTCTGCTGTTGCCAGAGCAACGGGATGCCTGGAGGGGGTCTGACAGCAACAGATGCACCAGTTTGGGTGTGATCCCCAAAAAACCAGCCTGTTCCGTCCTGAGATTCGGCACTGGGAACGTGGCACTGCCTTCGTGGGGAGGGCTGGGAGGAGTCCCCATCCCGGGAAGGCCCCAAAAAACCTGTGGATGCGGCGCCCTGGGCCGTGGTGGTGCTCGGTTGGACTCAGTGGTCACGAAGGCCTTTTCCAGCTTTAACAATCCCCTGATTCTGCGATTCCGAGTCAGGAGCCCGAAGCAACCACCAGCTTAATTAAGATTTAATCGAGCCCATCGCTGTCGCATTTCCGCGGTGTTTCGGGCCGGATCGTCCTCCCTTCCCTGCACGGGCCGGTGACTTCGGAGAGGATCTGCAGCCCCACAAAAAAAACCCCGCGGATTTCCACGGGGGTTTCTTCAAAGGAACAACAGACCCCACCAGGGGGTTCTCAGCCCAGGAAAACTGCTCAGATGATGAAGCAGAGCAGCTCTGGCTGCGGTAACTTCCGAGCTGTCCCCGAGCTTCCCGCGGCTCCGCTGGTGATTATCCCCGTGTTGTGCTGACAGGCTCCCATCTGTTTGGGGCTGATCGTTGCATCTTAACAAGAAGCAGGAGAAAGGAAAAGCACCGTTTTTTCCAGGCTCCCTCGGCTCCTCCTCCGACCACAGGAGCTCGTGGGATGCTCAGGAATTCTTAGTAATCAGCTGCTTTTTCTTTTTGGGGATGGGGAGAGGGGGGCGGTCTCTGTTTTTCTGGAAGATGGGGAAAAGCTGGAGACGGGGGAAAATATATGGGATTTTTAGATGGGAGGAGCAGGCTGGAAAACACACAGGCCAGATCCCCAGGGAGGATTTGGCAACTGCAGAGGGACAAGTTTGATGTGAAGGTAAAGGATGAAGGGCGAAAAAACAAACCCAGGACATCCTTTTTTCCACCTCTGCATCCACCCCATCCCTGCCACTAAACCCACTCCTGCCCCCGCACAGACACTGATGATCCCGGGAGGAATGAGGCCATCTGGAAATTCTGCCTTTTTTCCTTTTATTCTTCCCCCCTCCCCCTTCTATCCCTGCACAATTCCACGGGCAAAACACTGACGAAACGGGACTTTGTGTCAAATTCCCACATCAGCTTCTCAGAGGATCAAACCCACCGTGGGCTGGGATTTTGGGAATGCACATCCCTGCCCCTCCTCATCCCTCTGCCACCCACCAGCCCCGCTCTGGCAGAAGTCCTTAAAAATGCCAGGACACGGGGATTTTTATCCAGAGAATTCATTAAAGCAGGATGAGAGGAAACAGTGCCTTAATTCCCTGTGTATCCTCACACAGGCACAGCAGAGCCTGTGCTGGATGAGTCAACAATCCCATTAATCGTATATTTTTATCATTTTCTAACGAGCCTTAAACTGCTTTTTTTTTTTTTAAGGAAAAAAAAAAGAAGAAAGGCTGCAGCTCTGAGCTCCTTAATAACACCTCAGAGAGAGGAAACACATGGCAAAGGAGGGAAAATATGATTTAAAGAGGTGAAGAAGAAGAAATTTGACTGCCCAAGACGGCAGGTGAAGGGACAGAAAACTCGAAGAATTAGGTCTTTCTTCTGCAGATTATTGTTGTTGTTGTTATTATTATTATTATTATTATTTCCATTTTCCCATCCTTCTAGCACACTAAATGCTGCTCTTTGGTCCTAGCGGTGCAATTTTTCCTGCATTTTCTTTTGACTCCCAGCACGTTCGGTGCTTTTCTTCACGGAATCACGGGGTGATTTGGGTTGGAAGGGACCTCAAAACTTCATCCAGTCCCACTCCACTCCTTCCACTCCCCCCGGGGCTGCTCCGTGCATAGAATGAGCCGTTAACACTCCCGCAGAAGCACCAGGAATTTGGGACAACTCAATTTTCCCTTATTACTCTTCATCCCTTCACCTCAAACCGGTTTTACAAACACTGACTGGATTACGGGGGCCCCAAATGAAAAATAAACCCCACCAGTGACTCCTTCAGCCAATTGAAAGCAAACACAGGGTGATACTTTTACCCCGACGCAATTAAATCGCCCAGCCCGGTGTCGTTCTCATTACCATTAATTATCCCAATCACTCCAGTGTTTATAGAGGTCCAGATCTGCCTCTTAAACACAGGATGCAGCTTCAGCCTCAGGAAGTCCTTAAACCACTCTCAGGCTCCAAAAAGGTGCCCCAAATTATGGTTTTTTTCCCACCAGTGGGAAATTGCTGGTTGTTTCTGGAAAGAGCAGTATTGGGGTAAAATATTGGGGCAGTCTGGGATTATTTATTTGTATATTATTATTATTATTGAGTTGTTTCAGTTTTGCTAAGGAAAGTTCTTCTTTCGACAAAGTTGCTGAGAAAAAAAGAGAAATTAAAAAAAAAAAAAAGAAAGAAAAAAAGCGGAACAGGAACAAAACCAAAACAAACAACTGTCTTCGGGGGGGGGGGGGGGAAGAACTAAAAATCCTGGGCAAAAATTCCCTTGAAGCAGCTGCGGGCCTCTGCTGCCATCGTATGGGAGCTGCCTTTGGAGCAGCGAGGAAACCTCTCCCGGGAGGTTCGGTCACTGTCCCGAGAGAAACAGTCACTCAGAGCCCGCGACTTCGGGGGAAGACTTTACAGCGACAAACAGTTATTTTAAAACCAGTCTGCGGCGAGTGGGGGGAATTTGCAGCTCTGGCAAAGGGGGTTTTTCCCTGGGGGCCGCAGCACGTGGAACGACACCATTTGCACAGGGCGACGCAGCCAGCCCCGTTGCACCGCAGGAGAGGTCACGACTTGTCGTTGCTGACAGCTACTCGGGCTGAGAGCCGCGGAACGCTTTGGAAGGGATCCTAAAAAAAAAGCTCGTCCCGAAAATTCCGTCGCTCCCCACGCCGTGCTCCCCGCGCCTCATTAATTATTCATTAGGTGGGCGTGGCCGCGAGGGGTGGGTCAGCGAGGGAGGCGCTTTCCGCCACGGAGGGGGCGTGGCTACATTAACTATTCATGAGGTGGGCGGGGACAATGAGGGCGGCAAACGCCGCGCGCTCCGCCCCCTCCCGCCCGCGCCGAAATGCGCGGCGGGCGAAAAGGCGGGAAAATCGTTACGGCCCCAAAATTCCCTTAAATTCGAGTAAAAACGGGGCGGAATTATTTAACGCTGACGAAACACACAGCTGGAGCGACACGCTGCCGTCGTCTGTGGTGATCCCACCCCTCCGACGGCGCCTCTGGCCACCACCGGCCCGCCCCCCCCCCGACCGACAACCAACGCCCTGAAACTTAAATGTTTGGTTTTTTTGATGTTTGCCAACATTTCTGCTCCCGACTGAGGTACCCAAACACAGCTGCGCTGCCTGTGCGCACCTGCCGCTGCTGCTACGCCCAGACCCCCTTTTAACCCCGGCAGACAGCGCTTTAAAAATTTGATTTTCACTGTGATAATAATAATTAAGAAACGGGGGCCTGGGTTCCTTTTTCCCCTCACCCCCTCACGGGAGCCGGGGTTTGGTGCTCCCCACACAGCCCCTCATTCCCCTCAGGGCTC
Source organism: Pseudotriccus pelzelni (assembly GCA_035584735.1). NCBI lineage: Eukaryota > Metazoa > Chordata > Aves > Passeriformes > Tyrannidae > Pseudotriccus > Pseudotriccus pelzelni. Next base: position 1,522,780 of record JAWMRA010000076.1, on the reverse strand, counting down.
CCTGAGGCCGAGGGGGTTTTGCGGCGAGCGGGTTTCCCTGAGGTGAAAAGCGGCCGATGAAGAAGCGTTTTGCGGGAGCTCCGCCAGGCCCCCTCCGGTACCTCCACGGGGAGAGTTTTGGGGTGCGGGTCCCCGATTTCAGCCCTTTGGCCCCCGGTTTTGGCAGACTGTGTGTGGGGGGAGAGCGGCCGGGGCGGAGGGCACAGCCTGGCCCGTCCTTTGGCCTTGAGGGCTGTCACAGCCCGGCTCGGCCTGACCCAAAAACGCAGCTGAAAGGCCGAATATGACCCGTTCCATAAGATCTTGCAGCCCGGGGAGCAAATCCAGCCCGGAATGAGGGAAAAAGAAGCAGATTCTGGTGTTTCCCCTGCCAGCCCCCCACCTCCTCACGCCACAACCCAGCCCACCACCAGCAGCAGGGCCAGAACACCCCCCAGCCCTGCTTTATATTCACGTTATTCACCAATTTAGGGGCTTCTGGGGACAGATTTTCACCACCAATCTGACACAGAGACTTTATCACGAATAAAAACCCCGTGTTTTTTGTAAATTTTCGGTGTGGGTCAGGGGGTAACAGGCACTGAGGTAACTCCATGGGTGCACTCGGTGCTCTAAGGTCTGCCCTCCCTCGTTTAAGCTTGTACTTTTAAAATCATGATTTTATTCTATTCTATTTTATCCTATATTATCTTTATAAGGCAAAGGAGAAGAGAAAACTGTGACAAACCAATCAGAAACCCCTTTGAGTTAATATTGGAGGCGACTGACTTTATGCCCGCAGTGATGAGGAAGGGAAGGGGAAACATCCCAAAGCAATCTCCAGAGTAAACACCCTTTCTGCAATAAAATGTTTGCCAAATGCTAACACAGAGCTCCGAGAAATGTCAGCATCCATTAGCAGGAGTTTAGCGACTGCTTAAGGGGAGGCAGGGATGGAAGTTGATGCTTTCTGCCCCGTAAACAAATTAGTTTATAGCAACAAACAGGATGACCCTTCTGAGCCAGTGTTATGAGTTTAGCATGTTAAATATTTAACGTTTACCTCTCCATTTCCAGTGTGGATTAAGCAGTTCTCCAAACACCGGTGTCCCAGCAGCAGATGGAGATGCACAGCCCATTGCCCCGCTCTGGCTGAACTCCCTGAGAAATAAAAAAACCACGTTAAGCCAAAGAGGAAGCGAGTGGGAGCGTTCAGGAAAGGTTTTAAAACTGGCTGTTTGTACTCGTTTTGATTCACGTTAATTTTATCTAGCTCTGCCCTACATTAAAACAGTGATAACCAATTTAACTTCCACCAGATTGAACAGAAACGGACTGGAGTTGGACAAACACTTCCAAAGACCTCGCCCCTGGCAAAGTATTTTTTCTTCCGCATAACACAAGGTAAGATTTAAAAAAAAAAACGCAACAAAACACTTAAAACATCCCATAAATCCCCACAGCACAGAAAGGAGAGTGGGGGAAGAAAAGGAAGTATCACAGGATTGCAACTTTATTTCTGAAAGCATGGATGAGAAATATGCACCAAATTTAGCCAAGTTTAGTGGTGCCTCCTTGCAAACATGAGCTGCTTTGGATGTTGTACTCAGGGAATTTAAATTATCCTGACTCCACCATTCCGTGTGTAAAATTCCCCACTTTTTCTTCGCTTTCAGGAGACAAATATTTGTTCACATAACTTTATAAGTGGTTTCTCAATTGTCCTTAAAGGCGTCACATCCATTTTTGTCTCACAAAATCCTGAGGAAACCCCGATTTTAGCAGCGGTTCCATTTGCTCGCCAGCCTGACGAAAGCCTCAGCAAGCTGGAAAATATCCCCCCCCCCGGCCAAATTAAAAACCGCTTCCAAGCGAGGTAAAAAACTTCTTTAAATCTACAACTCAGCCTCCCCCTCCAGCCTCAGCCAAGCCCGCTTTTAACAAAAATGCCCTGAATTTCTTCCCGTCCTCGGCACAAACAGGGCTCCCATTGTGGATGTAGCAGTTTTCCTCCGCGGAACACGGAGGGGCTGGCGGGGCCCGGGTTCGCCCTCAGCAACGGGAGGGGTTTGTTTGGAGCTCGCTGCCTGCAATTTTGTAAATTTGTAATCTCCCAGACAATGAGGTCCATTCTGCCCGTGAGTTTCCCACTGATGGGGAGCGGGATGTTGCCCTGCAGCTTGGACTGGCTCCAGGGATGTCACAGCCGCTGCTGCCAGCTTGTGTAAATTATGCTGCGGCGCTCCTTGGCAATTCCCCCAAAGCCTCAGCTGCTGGAATCGAGGAGCAGTGTGAAAAATCTCAGTTATAAAGCGAATTTCAGAGGCAGAGAAGCGCCTCGCTCCCCAGTGTTGCCCGACAGCGGGAAGTGTAGACTCAAAACCCAGAAGGCAAATCAAACAATCCGATTTATCGATCGCTTCAAAGCTCCTTTTCCAGCCCCTCGTGGTTTTGGGAGGGCCTGAGTCAGGGCATTTTTTATTTTTTCTTTTCATGCAGCAGCGCTGTGTAATTCAGTGTTTTGTTATCACACACACGGTCATCATATTAAATCAGGCCGGAAAGGTTTGAAGCACCACTTTGCTGCTTTCAATCTTCTTTTTTGGTCATACACGAGCACACATAGAAGTAACGATCGCTGAAAGGAATCAAGTGACACGGTGACACTTCAGTGGCAGCCCTAGAACATCAGTATCCTGTCGAGTAATTAGTGTAACAAATTAAAACAATGTTGTTAATCGCCGTAGCTTGCACCATCACTTGTAATTCCTCTGGAATCCCCTTTCAGGACTATTTTCCTCATTTTCCGTGTCCCTGCCCCACGATGTCCCCCAGTGCTTTTATCTTTTCCTCCTCCCTGAATACCCTGTTCTCCCAGGCGTTAAAATCATTTATACCTTTCGATATATCGAATGATTAGTTCTAATACATTCTATCCCACACGAAAAAAATGATCTGTGAAGTTGCCTCCCTCTCCCTGAATCCAAAGAGTTTATCCGTGAGATTGTCACACTCACGGCCGCGCCTCCAACGGGGTCGCCTCCTCTCAGCCTGATTTTGGGCAGAGTAGTTTTCTCCCGTGAAAAATGAGACTCCACGGTTGTTGTTTTTTTTCCTCTCCAGGTTGGATCCCCTGGGAGCAGCAGGACAATGAGCTCCAGCGCAGGGAGCGGCCGCACCTCCGTTCCCGGCCGCAAACACCGGCGGAGCAGCCGCCGCTCCACGGGCTGCTGGGGCGCCTTGGACACGGATTCCCAGGCCCTGTCAGCGCTGGGACGGTTTCAAACCCTGCCCTTAGAGATCTTTCACATGGTGTTGAAGTATCTCTCAGGTGAGAACCTGAGCAGAAGGGTTTTTACCCCCCAACAGCTGGAAACTTCCACGACATTTTTTTTTTTATTATTTATAAAGCCATTATTATTTCAAATGTTTGAGCTTTTAGCTGCTTAAAGTCTTTTTTTGTGGCTTGTCCTTCAGCTTTTAGCTGGTTAAAGTCATTTTACGTGGCTTATTCTCTGAGTTTTCAGCTTTTACGTATGAAAAGCCCAGCTGAAAGCTGAAGTCCTTTAGACCCAAGATCTCCCACTGTAAGCAATCCACGGAGGTTCTGAGGTACCTTAAAATACCTTTTAAAGCAATCTCCGCATTTTGTTTTTAAAATGAAGGCTGAAACTTTTTTTTAAAAACAAAAATTAAATTTAGATTATAATTATGAAGCATTTGAAGCAGGTTTTGCCCATGAGGTGTGAAGAAATATTCCTTAGATCTATCCATAGCTTGCTGGTGGAGTAATTAATCTTTATTTTATTTATCTATCTTACTCCTCATATTGTTTTTGAAGTAGGGGGAGAGGGGGACACAGTTGTTGACCCGTGATCAGCGAGGATTTAGGAGCGTCCCGGGCTTTGCTTTTGCAGTGAAGGACATCAGCACGCTGAGCATGGTGTCCAAAACTCTCAGCCAGCACCTGATCCGTTACATCTCCACCTCGGCAGCGACCCGCAGGCTCCTCCTGCAGGACTTCCACAACCTGGAGCTCCCCGGCAGGAGAGAGGGAGCCTCTGTCCTGGAGCACTACAAATCTCTAGGTGAGAGCGGGGCTCGCTCAAAAGCCTCTCCCCCCCCGTTTTACGCCTCGATAAAATGCGTAATTAATAATATTTATTATAATAATAATGCGTAATTAATAAAATGCGGATCCTTCTGGGCGCCTCCCTCGGAAACGTGGAGCAGAGGAACCCCCTCCAACGCCACAAACCGGAGGGAGGAATTACCAAATTAATTCCAGAGCCTCTTAGTTATGGGAAAAAACCGATGCCCGTCCTGCCTCCCGCGTGTTTGCGTCTCCCTGCAGAGGGTCAGTTCCCAGCTGTAGGTGCTTCCAAATTTAGTTTGTTTGGACGAGGCCGCCGCTGGGAAGTGCACAGGGAACCGAGACTCCCAGGCGCAGCCAGCCAAAGGAATTCGGCCGCTCGGGCCCCCCCTCCGGGCATCCCTTTGGAGCAGCTCGCATTCCAAAGTCTGGGAAATGCAGCCGCAGGCGCTTTAAGCCCGGCCTAATTCGGGAGGGACCATCACCGGCTGCCCTTCCTGACACAGCCGCTGGCTTTCAGGCCCTAATTCATTCTGCAGTGTCCTGTCAGAGGAGGAAATGAAATTAAACCAGTGTTTCATCCGTGTTTACTGGTCCCCGTCCGACACAAAAATGTGTGTTTGACAGAGAAATCAAGAAATCATTTAGACCTAAAATCTCCTGCTCTGAGCAAACCACGGAGATTTCGAGGTACCTTAAAACGCCTCTTTAAAATAACCTCGGCGCTTTCTTTTTTAAACGAAGCCTGAAACGTTATAATCAGTTGCAAAATCGATCTTTCCTTTGCAGCAGGAAAAGCTGGAGTCAAAAAGGGCCTTTTTTGCTCAACCCCTTTTTTTCCTGAGCACGGGTTTTCCCCACGCTGATGGCTCCATCCATCCCAAGGGCTGCTCCTCAGGGAATTCGTTCCCAAGCCTGCCCCAGTCAGTGAAAAATTACATGCTCTTCTGGGGGTTTCCTGACCAATTAACCACCAAAATATACATATTTTATCCTGGGGAAAGCTGTTAACCCAGTTTCCACCAGGAGCGTAGGAAAAAAAATCCCGCTCCGCAACCAGGGAGCTCCGGACTCCCCCACTCTGAGCACATTCCTTCGGGGGGAAAAAGGACGTCCCGCTCCAAACACGCACCGCTGCTTTGTGCTGCTCTTTTCACCCCGGGGAGCAGCAGGTTTTGCTCGCTCCTGTGTGAGGCTGAGGCCAGCCCAGCACTGCACGTGCTGTGTCAGCTCACTCAGAGCTGTGACAGCTCACTCAGAGCTGTGACAATTTCGTGCCTCTCTCCTTCCCCCGTGTCCCAGGGCTGTTGTTCAAGAGGTGCACGTTGCTGCTGCCCACCAGGGACAGGCTGAAGTACATACACAAGGTACTCTCAGAAGTAAGTCCTTCCCTCCTTCCCTCCACGGCTGCTCCTCCTTGTCCTTTGCACTTACCACCCCAGCCCTGCGAGGCAACTTCTTGCTGCGTTTTGCAGTCCCTTTGCTGGAGTTTTCTCACCCCTGCGAAAACCAGGGCGTGGGTTTGAAATCGGTCTCTTCGCCTTAACAACGGCAAAAGCCACGAGGCTGTTCTGCTGAGACCTCGCGTTCCGAGATCTCACCTCCTCATCGGTTTGTGGACCACCTGGGGGTCCTTTTCACAGAAATTTGACTCCCTCAAAACAAGGTTTCTCCTCCCAGAGACCTCTTGCATACCGGTGTGACCACGGTTTTGAGCTTATTGCTCAACCATGACGCAGGCACCCCATAACACGTTTCCCTTCCGCAACAAGGGACCTCCTGAACCTCTCTGAGCAGGGTTAAAGGCACACAAGGAGCACAGGGAACCTTCAGTCCCAGCAATCCCGGTCGATTAAGACAAACTCCCGGTGTTTGCACTTGCAGGTTTCCTGTTTTAAGCTCAGTGGTTGTGCCAGTCCTCTGCACTGTTTGGGCTTGAAGTGCTACGGGGTGTTATTACAGGTACAGTATCCTCATGGAGAGAAGGCAAGTACCACAAAAATTAAGGCAGTTTTCTAAATTATTCTGTGCTTTGCAAGATTTTTTTTTTTTTTTTTTAGATCATGAGCTGCTTTGGGGGTGTAGGGGGACGGTATTTATTCACACAGCTCTCTGAATTTCCTCTCTGCTGGTGAAAGTTGCCGATTTGACTCTCGAGAATTCCTTGGCCTGGATTTCAGTCCCAACCAGTCAGGATTTTGATCAGCAGTTTATTGTCTAAGAAGGCATGGGAGAATTCACAAAGTCAGGAGCAGAGATGCTTTAGTTTCAAAGGGAATGGCTCAGCCAGAGCAGTTCTGTTCACTTGTGGTAGCTTAAAATGAGTCTTAAATAAATAATAATAATAATAATAATAATAATAATAATAATAATAATAAAAAAACAAATTAAAATTTAAAATTTAAAAAAGACCGGATGATTATTTATGCTGGGACATTTGTCTTTGGAGCAAATACCTGTGGGTACTTTCCCACGTGAGGTTCAAAAATCTTGGAGCGCTTCTGATCCTGGGAGTTGTCGGGCCGAGCCACAGGAGAAGCTGCAGCTCAGACTGCATTTCTCTGCTCCTGAGGGCTGGCATTGGGGTCTAAATCTCTGCCCAATCCCCTCCTTTTCACCCCATTCCTTCCGTCCCCTTCAGATCCTGACAGCAGGCTGGGATGAACTCGAGTGCCACCGCGTCTTCAACTTCCTCTGGGAGCTGAGCAATTTGGCCAGGAAGGTGCAGACAGTTGTCAGCAGCAGAGCAGGTAAATCAAAGCAGCCAAGTGAGGCCTGAAGGATCGAAATGTGCCAGCACAGGGAAGGCAGGAAACGGGTCTGGATTCCTGGAATTCAGAGCTCAGCTCAGCCTTGTGGCACTGGTTGGTTCCTGACCCTCGTGTACGTTCTGTTGGCCCTCTGGACACCCTGAAGTGGGTTCTTGGCCTTCACATCAGTGAGCGCAGCTGGTTTTTATTTAACCAAAACCGAAGCCAAATGCTTTTGTCCCTGTCCTGTAGTGAGGAGAGCTGGTCTTGAGGGGCCTTTGGGGGTTTTCTGAATCATCCCATTACCGGTCCCCAAAGCACAGGTTGTGCCTCTACAGCGACAGCAAAGGTGGGCTTGAACCTTTCCCACCGTCCACCTGTGAAACCAACGGGCAAGGAACCAGTTCAGGAACAAAAAAATGCTGCAGCAAAAAAAAAAAGGGAGCGGTTCAATATTTCTGAACCCCAACACATGGTGTGGCCCAGGCCTCTCCAGAAACCCTCCCATTGCCCTCTCACAGGGAATTCCTGTGGAACGCTTTATCCTCAAGCTTCCTCCTGCTGCCCCCATTTATTGCCCTATTTTATTTCCTATTTAGAAAAGAGATCATTTGTATTGATCAAGGCTTTGTAGATTTGTAACATCCCCCCCCTGCCGTGCCCCCCAGGCAGTGCCAGGAAGCTGGAGCTGAGGATCAGGCTGTACTGCAGGAGGGTCCTGCTGAACCACTGGATCCACAGGAGCGACTCTGCCTTCTGGCTCACCCGGATTTTGAAGCCCTGGCCCATCGTGAACCAGGCCCGGCTGCTCTACATCATCTTTGGGCCCGTGTCCTCTCTGGATGGTGAGGAGTTGGGGGCTCAGTGTTCAAAGTTTGGGGCCCCTGAGAACGAGATTTCCTTGCAGGATGCAGCAGAAACCCAGATTTTTACACAAATAAAATGTAATTGTGTTAGAATCAAAGAATGGCTTGGGTGGGAAGGGACCTCAGAGCCCACCCAGTGCCACCCCTGCCACGGGCAGGGACACCTTCCACCAGCCCAGGTTGCTCCAACCTGGCCTTGGACACTTCCAGGGCTGGGGCAGCCACAGCTTCTCTGGGCAACCCGTGCCAGCCTCTCCCCACCCTCACAGGGAAGGAATTTCTGCCCAATATCCCACCTAGCCCTGCCCTCTGGCAGTTTGAAGACATTGGAACAATTGTGTTGCCTAGGAAAAAAGGTTCTGCTCAAGCAGACATCACTATCATCCATAAAATATATGCATTATATATATATATATATACCCCCATACATATATTTCTGAGTTACAATCCAAGTGAAGAAATGAAATGACACCCCTGTTCCCCTCTTTTCCCCTTCTTGGGGCACAGGTAGCTCAAATCCACCCCAAAGCACCACCCCTTCCCCTGAGGGAGAAGGTGTTTCCTCACTTAACTGTTAACCCCCGGCTTTCCTCACATTTGATTCACCTCCCACTGTCCCCGCTAAAGCGGCAGACGGACAACAAATGCGGCTGCCACGAGGCCTGAGCTGTGCTGCCTGGGTTCCCCCGCTCAGCTCAGCAGCTTCCTCGTTGACACAAAAGGAAAAGGTGACTTACCAGCAGCCGTGATCGATGTGTTGCTCAGGACACGTGGTGTGGCAGAAGATGACGGAAGGACCGACGGACGAGACCAGCCTGAAGGGTTTAGCTGAAGCAATTAAGCTGCTGTACGGCACAGAAGCCAGAGAATGGACGGCAGACGATGTTATCAGTCTTGTGGACGAGCTGTCAGGTGTGTTTTTTGCCTCTGTCATTAATCCACAGGTTTATGTCTCCTCACCTCCTCCGAATCCAGCTCGGGGGGCGTTTCACACACCTGGGTGCAAAATCCCTCCCGGGTGGCAGCGATGGCTTGGCTGGGAAAACCCTCACCCTGGGAATGCAGACAGGAGGTGGGATGAGGGAACCCCAGGGTCACACTCAGGCTGCCTTTACCCCGTGGAGGAATCACTTAAGAATCCATCCAGACCTTTAGGCCTCGCCTTGAATCCTTAGGGAAGCGCTGTCCGAGCTGTGTCCAGTGTTTGTTCCAGCCCCAACCAACAGCTACACTGACAGCTCTGGGTGAGGCTCCATCACCAAATTAGGGCGAGGGGTTGGTAGGAGCTGCCTGTGGGATTTTGCTGCTCCTCTTTTGGGTCAAAGATGACTAAAATCCCCCCCCTCTCCCTCTCTCTCTCTCTCCCTCTCTCTTCCACTGCCAAGTCGTTCCCCAGGAATGGCTCATGGAGAACAACGCTCGGCTCCTCCTCCTGAGTGGGAACAACATCTGCTTCACTTTCATGGCCAGTAAGGCTGTGAATGGCAGGGCTGTGGAGCTGGCCAGGCTCATGGTCTTCATGACCTTGGTGAGTACAGCTGAGCAGAGCCTCTCTCCACCCCCCCAAACTTGCTGCCTCAGTCTTCCCCCCTCCACTCCCACACGCCAGGAGCAAGCCCAGCAAAAATCTGGGTGCTCTTCCACCTTCTGATCCACGTCCAGCACACCCCTGGGGGCTGGCAAGCCTGTCCTTGAGGGGAAATACCACCAGCAAAAGGCTGAGAAGTCCCTTCATGCCCACGAGAACAACCTCTGTGCCCCCCTGACGCCTCCCAGTTTTCCAGGCTGTGCCACAACCGCTGCAGAATCGACGTTTAATGCTGAGATTCGACCTCACCTCCGACTCGTGGTGCATTTTCGCTCTCCCCCGTGTCCCTCAGGTGTGTGAGAAGGACCTTTACTGCATGGACTGGGTCGTGAGAATGATGCAGAAGGTCTGCAGGGTTTTCAGCACTCCCTGGGAGAGAACCAACTTCCTGCAGTGCCTGGAGAATGCCTTTGCCCACTTGCTCATGGACATGCTGCAGGCAGTGCTGGCTGGTAAGAGGCGCCCTCGGGGCCCTGGAGCAGCTCTCGGATCAGGGGCAGGGGGCTCGGATCGTGAGCACAAAGCTGAAGTGGAGCTGCTGCTCCGCTCTGCTGAGGGCACTGGGGGGACATTTACCTCGAGGGATGAACGGACTGAGTGATCTGGTCCCACTCGCTCACACTCCTTGTTTCCTCTGGCCCTGGCAGGGGGGCGCGACGAGGAGGACAACAGCTTCCTGAATTTATTTCACCTGGTGAACGCACAGGCCAACTTCCACAGGGAAATCCTGCACCTGGCCATGAGGAGCAGCCCCAACACCACCTGACTGAGCTCCACAGGCTCTTGCTCTTGGTTTGGGTTTTTTTGGGGGGTTTTGAACATTTGCAAAGAAGTGTCCGATCGATTGTTTCTCCAATTCCCATCCCGGCTGGAGCGGCAGAGGTTGGGACCATCCACGTCAGCCCAGCTGAACGAGCTCCAGGAGTTTTTGGGGACTCCAGCATGGAGTTCCTTGAGCTCTGCTCCTCCAGGGAAGCAGCCTGGGGCCTCTCCCTGGGGGACACAAAGTGCATTCTTTTCCCACTGTGCATGTTTGCACACACAATAAAAATGCCACGGTTTCCACATTCAGACACCAACTGAGGAATGTTATCTTAGTTCAGAGCCCCAAAACGTTTTGATCTTTAAAATGTGTTTTCTCTTGGGAATCTGAAGGGAGAGAGAGATGGATGGGATCAGAGGAGCACAGCTACATTTTTCCAGCTTGCCAGGGTCCCTCTCACTGACTCAGAGACTCTGTGACGGAAATGTTCCTCACTTTGGGTGCTTTAGAGATGATTCCTGAAAGCAGTTCAAGCGCTTTGACCAAGCAAGGCATTTCCCTCCCCCCCTTCAATCTCCAGGTTCTCATAAAGCAGAAGAAACTCCAGATCCCTTCCCCTGCCCCAGGTAACAACTGTTGAAGCGTTTCGGCCTCCACAGCACTTTGCCAAGTGGTAGACACCCGTTAAAAGCACATTAAATTGGGTCGCTGGTTCATGAAATGTGTGAATGTTTCCTGCTTTAGGAAGGGGTTTGATTTTCTGCTCTGGTGCCTTCCAAAGAAAGGCACGTGCTGGCAATAAAAAGCTCTTGCTTTCTGGGGTGGGGGCTGTTTCCTTCGGGTTATCGAAGAGCCGCTTTCTCCACCCCAACAATCCCTTCCCAAAATGTTTCAGTCTTCCTTCAGGGGAGCCACTGGTTCAGCTCTGGAAGCCTCAGACCGGCTGAAGCGGCACCGATTTATCCCAGCTGCCCCCACCTGATTCCACCAGGGATGAGCTGGAAGCGGCTCGGGTGGGATTTGCCTGGAAGTTTGCCCGTCGGGAATGTTTGTCGAGGGCGCGATTCCAGGCGGGATGCGCGGAGGGTCCTTGCGAGGTGCCGGTAGATGGCAGAGGTGAAACCTTCCCCGCTGGAAAACCCTGGGAACGCCCCCTCTCCCCTCGCCGTTTGGAGGTGATTATTTGGGAAGGCGCTGCAGCTCCGCCTGATTTCGGAGGGAAGGGAAACTCCAGCCTCTCGTTTCTGCTCAGAGGAACCGAACGTGTCCGGACCGATCCCCACGAGCTCCAAACACGAGGAGAAAACAGACCTGGAGCGAGGACAGCGACGGGAAAACGCAGCCGGGTCCTTGGCTCTGCCTTCCTCGATCCTCGGGAATTGCTCCCCACAAATAATCCCGGCAGATGGAAGGGATGGAGCAGAGCCCGTGCCCGGGGTCGTCTCCAGTGAATTCCAGCCCGGCACGAGGGGTGTGAGCGAGGCCAGACGGGAAAAGGGAGCTCTCGGATTCCCTGGCGGCAGAGGGGACCGTCAGAGGGATGGATGAAACCCCCAGCGCTGCCCCCACGAGCAGCGGATCCCTCCGGGAGCGCCAGCTGGACGTGGCTGCCCACCGGGAATTCCTGAGGGCATTATGAACTGTCAGCGACCGCCCCGGGTCCCGCACGAGAGCCCGGGGAGCGTCTCAGCGTCGGTTTTTGCGACGTTCCCGTCGAACAGCGGCTCTCCTTCCCAAAGGGTCGGAGCTCAAACCGCTCCCACCGACATTCGGGACCTGCAGGGTCAAAGCGCTGGGCTCGGGTGATCCCGGTGGGTCCCTTCCAGCCCAGCCTATCGCGGGGTTCTGTTTTATTTCCCCAAGTTTCCCAGCTTGGAACAGGACACCCCCCTCTTGCAGCCTCCTTTCCCGGTGTCCCCCTGGATCAGCTCTCCCAGTTAAACACCGAGTGGGGTCTGGGGGGGGAGAGGGGGGGAACCTCGGCAGCACCAGAGGGGTTGGGATGGAGATCCCTGAGGGAACACCGCTTTTCCCTCTGCTGCCAGATTTTACCTGCTGCTGGGGTGGGGGGTGCGTGCGGATAAATCCCGGACTTTTGCTGCATCCTGAGCGCCGGAACAGCCCCAGAGCCGGCCCTGTCCCCCTGCAAACCCCCCTCCTGCCTCGGCTCCGGCCCCTTTCCCACCCCCTCCGCTGCTGGGCTGGCTCCCTCCACCTCCCAGCCGGGTGCGGGGCGGGAGCGGGGCCCGTTCCGCATTGCTGGAGGGTTTGTAAGCGGAGAGGAGCCCTCGCAGTCAGAGCCGAGGATTGTTCCTGCCTTCACACTCAGCTGAGCTCCCCATTCCGCGCATTCCTGCCCATCTCCCTCGCTGCAGATGTTGGCGGCAGGCGCTGCCTCAGACCGGGGAGGTTATTGAGAACATGACTTATGCCTGAAGGAATTCCTCCCAGAATATTCCAGGCTTCTGATTTCCGACTGGATTTGGGGCTGGGGGGCTTGAGGGGGGAGGGATCCCCCTGGGCGGCCCCGGCACGACAACAGGGGATTTTCGGCAGCAGACCCTCCCAGCTCTGAGTTTCTCTCGGGAGCTTTGCTGACAGGAAATTGCAGTGCCAAGTACCTCAACCGGCAGCTCTGGCCACATCCAGCATTCCCAGGCTCTGAAATCCCTGAGAAGTCACACCAGATTCCAGTCCCCTGCCCTCCCTGGGTCCTGTTCTCTCCTGCCCACTTGTGGGGGTGTTCCGTGGTCGACTAAAGGGACACGAGTAGCTTTTACCACTGCGGATATTCCAAGTGTCTGTTGCTTAATATATATATATCTATCCCTGGGAGACAGCAGGCCTAAGAAAATTTTGCCTTCAGGGAGGGTGAAACTTCAATTCACTGCACGTGTGTGGCGGTGTGAGGGCAGGGATTGACGAAGGATTTCATCAAAGGACAGGAAAAATCCCCCTGATGCCCCAACCTCCCCAGGCCTCTCAAAAAAAGGGGGGAAATGAAGCCCTGAAATGTTCTTTCCGTCCCACAGAAATTTCCCCCGTGTTCAAAACGTTCCTTTTTCTAAACTGAGATTAACCAAGACCTCCCAAAACCACAGAGGCGCCTGGGGGAGGGTCGGCACAGATGCTTGGGCACCATCCAGGCAGGGAAGAGCCCCGTTGGGACCCCCCCCAAACACACACCTGGGTCGGGGACCCCTCCCCAGGAGCTGCCACTCGTGCTGGGGGGACACGGAGGTGTCTCATCCCGGTTTTCCAACCTCCCACCATTCCCAGGGCTCATGGATCTCTCCACAGATGCTGGATTTGCCCCCGGGGAGCTCCCCATCCCCCATGGATGCAGGGGGTGCAGCCCAGCCTTCAACACTGCGTCGTTCCTCTTTATTCCATTCCCTTCCATGTTTTTTTTTTTTCCCCGTTAAAAATAGAAGTGCTCTCCTAAAGTGAAGCCCAGGTGACCGACCTCGGACGGGCTCATCCCCGGGGGATCCACCACGCAGGGGGGGCAGGACCCTTCACGTCCCCCCGGGGCATCCCCCAGGTCCCCTCGCAGCCCCCTCCCCATTCCCCCTCCGTGCTCCGCGCTGGGCTCGCAGGGGTTAACGCTGTTCCAGAAGGCTCCGAGGGACACGGACCCGGCCAGAGGCTGTGGAAGAGAAAGGAGAGGCTGGTCTGAGCTGGGCCTGGAGCTGTGGGAGACACCGGGATGGTGGAGGCAGCGGGATGTGGGAGCACAGGGAGCAGCCACAGCCCCCCCACCCCGTTCACCCCGGGGGACCCCCCTTTGCCTCCTGGGCGATGACGCAGCCAGGATCCCTCCTTGCTGCCTCATTCCAGGATCCCTCCTTGCTGCCTCATTCCAGGATCCCTCCTTGCTGCCTCATTCCAGGATCCCTCCTTGCTGCCTCATTCCAGGATCCCTCCTTGCTGCCTCATTCCAGGATCCCTCCTTGCTGCCTCAT
>JAWMRA010000076.1:1444352-1454673 GCA_035584735.1 Pseudotriccus pelzelni | reverse complement strand
AGCTCTCCCAGCCTTTCCTCCCAGCAGAGCTGCTCCAGCCCTCTGACCATCCTGGTGCCTCCTCTGGACTCGCTCCAACAGCTCCACGTCCTCCCTGTGCTGGGATTCCAGGGCTGGAGCAGCTCTGCAGCTGTTAATGGCAAGTGAGCTCTCGAAGCATCCCCAGAAAGTTTGGCATTTGTGGTGTAAGCAGAGAGAAAAATAAAAGGGAAATGCCGCTAAAATTATCCCTTGTGCTAGAACCAAGGGGGAAGGGCTGGGGGAGCGCTCGCAGGGGGTTAAATGTGCCCCCCTCTCACCTGTCGGGGTCCCTGCTGTGGATTAAACAAACCATAGGAAATGTCAACTGGCAACTGAATAAACAACCTGTGTTTGAACAGTGTTGGCTGAATAAACGACTGGTCTGGTGGCAGCCACTGGAGAAGGGTTCTGTCAACACCAGTACCACTCCAGTATGTAAATACGGAGATTTGGGAGTGTACTATCAGCATCTGTCAGGTTAGGGGTTTTTCCTGTATTGAAAGGGAGTATAAAAGAGGCAGTGTGGGTGCAGGGCAGTTCAAACCACGTGGGGGTTGCCTTTGTCAGGTAAGACCCGCTGCCTCACCTTGGCCCACGTAACCTCTGTCCCTCCCCCAGGAAAATAACCTCTGAGCCTTTATGGCCAGTTACAAACGTGTGTTTGAGAACTTACTTTGGAGAAAATATCTGTAATTTTTGAAGCTTGCCTGTCAGGAGAGAAGTGAGCATTTCTTTTCCTAAGCCATTATTGAGCCTGTCTGTAGGACGGCCATTCAGGTACCCCTACCTGATCTCCAGGAGCCGCTCTCCTGGAGCTAATTAACTAATTAATTAGAGCAAATGCACCATTAGGTATTCAGGGAAGGCAACACTGGCAGAAGCCAATAACGAGGGCAAACAATTAAGCAGATGGACATTCCTTCAGGTGACTCTGGGATTTACAGTGGGAAGTGGCTTTGAGGGCAAGGGAGTTTTACCATTTATTTGAAGAAGAACCAGGATTCCACCTTGAGCTTTTGAGGCCAACAGGGACCATGGAAGTACCCAGGGTGACCCTCCTGAAGCACCTGGGCAGCGCAGGGGAGAACTGCTCCCCTGGGATGTAAAATCCCTGGGGAAAAAAGAGTTTTAGGATGCAAATCCAGGAAAACTGGGTGAAGGTGGGTTTTGATTGTGACCACACAGCCCTTTTACTGGTGTGTTTTTTTTCGTGTTCCTCATGAAGGTGAGGAAAAGGTTGCGCTGTGCCCTCAGTCTAACATGGCTGACAAAAAGGGTAGTTTGAACAAAATCATTATTTTCTGTGCTGTGATACAAATGTTTTTTAAACCTTAAGGTCTTATTTTTAGGACTGACAATACACAGCTCTTTGTTGGCCCACAAAAAAAAAAAAGTAAAAATAGATGGGTGGGGGTTGTGCAGATGTATGTGAATAATTCTTGGCAAAACCTGTTCTTATATTCCTCAAATGCTACATCTTAAGGCATTTCACTCTTTCTCTTATTTCCAGTTACACATTTTGCTGCACTTAATCTTTCTTTTTTTTTTTAATATGAGATCATTCTAAAATATTACAGTTTGGAAATGGTTTTTCTGGTGCTATTTTTTTCTTCTTCTTTTTTTTTTTTTTCCCTTAAAGCTTCTCAAGTGCCATAAATATTATTTCTGTAGCTGCACATCAAATGGATGACAAGAATTAACAGTTTCTGTGTCTTCAGCACTTTGCTGCTGTTGTGCTGCCCATCTGAGGGATGTTTTCCTCTTTAACTGGCTCCTTTTCTCTTCACACAGACATACAGGTCTCAGAGCTGAAACTTGCAGCAGGTTCTGAAGGCAGCCAAGGAGGAACTTTAATGGCTCTCCTGGAAGTCGTTCAAAAACCACTCCCCCTGACTGAATCGGACGCTCTGTAAAGCCCCAAAAGCCATTTCCAGGCAGGAATAAGGTAAGGGATGATAATTGGAATGCTCAAGGCCTGCATCAGGAATGCTCTCAGAAGGTGACATTAAAACTTTGAAGTGTAACTTTTTGCTGTACCAAAAAAGTATCTACACCCTATATTTCCCGGGTTGGTTCTTTTCCGCGTTAGTTTGGGCTCAGCTGTTGTACCCTGCTCTGTGGCAGAAGCTCTGGCCAGATATTCCCCAGGGTGTGAGAATGATGTGCCTTACGCTCTAAAAACAGAGTAATAATTGAAAAAAAAAAAATGTTTCAAACTCCAGCAAAAACTGGCCCTGTGTGCCCCTTGGGGAAGCTCCTCTCTCCCACTAACCCAGCGTGGGCTCCCTGTACCTCCTGCCAGGGGCTCCCCTGGCCTTCTCCAGCCAAAGGACAATTGTGCTGCTGCCTCAGCAAACGCCTGTTTCCCATCTGAGGGTTTTGTTTTTTTTTTACATTTGCTTCCTTTTCCTATTCTAATAAATCCAGCCTTGATCAAATCATGCCACCAAGCTACCGGGAGCCTCTATTCATACCCAGAATTCCACCAGACCACACTGAAATCACAGCCTATTGCCTAGAGGAATATTCTAGTTCCTGCTCAAATCTGAATTCTTAAGCACCGTTTCAGGCTTCTTCCTTTCAGGACCACCTGAACTTTAAGCTCTTGAATCATTTGGTGATTTTTTTTTTTTCCCCCCCCAGGTTAATTATTCTCACCTTTGATTTCACCTTTCATCTACCGCACCCACACTTCTTCAGGACACAACCCCTTGAGTTATTGCTCCGAAAGCTGGACTACAAGGTTACTTTTGCCTCCCAGGTTACCCTCTTCTGCAGGTTTATTAACCCGTGGCCTCAGGAACACTTCAGGAGTCAATCATTAACTGGATATTAGAAGGTGAGCCACCTGTGTGGAAATGGCTGCTGGGGGTAGGAGAGCCCAAAGAGGTGGGATAGAGCAGCTCCAGGCACTGCCCACAGCAGGGCATTAGTGTTACAATGAGGTTCTAATTCCAGGTCTCTGCATGAAAGGACTCATCTTGACCAGCTCAGGGTGACCTTTGTTGGTGGCCAGGCCTGTGCTCTGCAGGAAGGGAATCCTCAGTTATTTCCCCAACACCAGGAGTTGACAAATTGCCTGTTTGACTTTGCCTCGCTCTTCCCTTTCCCTTTGTTCCAAACTCCACCTTTGAGCTGGGCACGTTATCGTGGAGATCTTTGGTTTTTTGGTGCAGTCAGCATTCCCTGGGCATCCTAAGCGTGGGTGCTGGGAGGGCCAACCAGGACAGCTCTCCTTTCCTCTCCCAGAGACCTGCTGGATATCGCTGAGCAGGAATGGGAATGATCCCCACCCCTTGTAAAAGTGAGCACTGCAACCCAAACCATTCCAGGGTTCTGGAACCTGGGAAGCGAGGGAAGTGAATCTGTAGGGAAAACAGGAAGGGTTGTTGTTCTTTTTTTTTTTTTTACTGCCTTTCTCCTGACTCTGACTGGGACAAACCTCTTGGGGTGTTTCTGGTCTGTTTGAGTTCCAGATGGGAAAAATTATGATTATTCTCTCTTCACACATCACCTGGTCAAGGCAAGTGTCTTTATTCTGCAAGTGGCAAAGAAAAGATGTATTCTTTTCATTTTGCATACAAGGAGGTTACTTGGTAGAAAAGGAATTGTTCCCTGGGATTGTTTCCATCTCTGTGTCCTTAAAACTCACTTTTACTGTGTTTCATGCTCTGCCCAACTTTGCTGCCTCTGTGCTATTGTTTCCTCATGCCCTTTACAGTGACTCTCAGTATTCAGGCTCTGCTTGAAAGCTTCCTGCAGTATCTGAGAGCCCAGAATGCCCTTGGATGAGCATTTCTCCACCTCTGGGAAAAGTGTCCTGGTGCCACATGGGCTTGATAATCAAGGCAAACTCTTTATATACTTTGTGCCAGCAGTCAGTCTTTATAAACCTGTAGAGAGAGTGTTAGCTCAGCCTCACAGAGCTCTGGACCCTCCTGCTCTCCTACCTGCATTCTCAAGATTCATTCTTGGCCCTGGGGAACAGACTCTGCCCGCTGACATCAGGAGAAGAGGTAAAACCAGAGCACTTCTGAAAATGTTGGCTCCTCTGCTCTCTGCTGTTGCCACGCTTGGGGCTGTACTGCCTCCACTAGCTGGTTAGTTCTTTCTCAAAAGCCTTTCTTGTAAAAAGATTCATGTCTGTCTCCTCAAACTCGCTCCTAAAATCTTAAATAGAATTATCCAACGGTACAAAATTATAAAAGCAATGAGCCCCAGCAAGGAGCTGACTTGTGTTCCCTGCAAGGGGCTGTTGCTGTTGTGTGGGATACTCGCACCAGAAGGAGAGCTGGAAAAAATATTATGACCTTCTGCCATGGTGACTGAGTATAGAAACATTCTGAATTCCAAACTGGAGCGGATACAAAGAGCAGCTCCACTTGCAGAGCCTCCTCGAGGGGAGCGTTTTCAATGTGCCCTTTGTCAGGAGAGGAGCAAACCGGCTGGGTTGAGTTCACTCTCTCCCCTTCAGCTTTGGGCAGAAGAACTGATGCCCCAGAGCATTAAAGGCAGTGGATAAAGGTGTTGCATTCCCGTGTTTTCATGAGTTTAGAGTGGTTTACTGCAGCAGAGAGATTATTAGGGAGCTCCGAGGGGAACAAACAGCTTCAGCTGGGCCAGGTCCTGCCGACACAACAGCAGGGCCATGGCTGCTCTGAGAGCTGGGGGGAACTGCTGTCATTGCTTGGGGGCTTTTAGGGGGGTTTGCCACCTGGGTTTTTTAATTTGCCATCTTCTTTTCCTCCCTCTTTTTCCCTTCCCTCTGGCTCTGCCAGAGGACCGACTCAAAATGCCTTCTCAAAATCCAGTGTGGCAACACCCGTCGTAGGCGCAGTGACCATCCTTGGGAGCCTTTGTGGGGTTTGGTTTTGTGCTGAAAACGGCCCAGGCAGTACTGGTGGATCCTTTAGTTTGGACATCAGGAATGAAGCAGCTCCTTCAGCTCTTCACAACGCACAGGCTTTTATTAGTAGTTCGGTTTTCCTGAAGACCTGATTTCGTTAGACGGAGACTCCTCATGCCCTGTGCCCGTTCTCATTAGAACAGTTGGTTTCTGAACCCTTCCTAACGGCTTCAGAAATGTTCCCATGGTGATGCTGGTCCCCTGGGAATGTGAGCAGAAGGCTGCAGGGACCTCTCTGTAGAGGCTGATGCTGGTGGTGGGGTCTCCAAATCCTGCGGCTGCTTTTCCAGGAGTGGCCAGGGAGCAGGACAGGGCTGTGTGCTCTGTTCCCCTCAGCAGGTCCCTGGGGCTCTGCCTGCCCATCTCCCTCTGAGCTCCTCTGTGTGTCTGAGATGAGTGTTCTATAAAGCTCATCTTTATAATGTGGCCCAAGTGCCTTTGCCTTTACCAGAACAAGAGGAAACGGCCTCAAGTTGTGCCAGGGGAGGTTTAGATCAGTAGTTGGAGAAAATATTTTCATGGAATGGGGTTGTAAAACATATGAATGGACTGCCCAGGGCAGTGGTGGAGTCACCATCCCTGCAAGTGTTCAAAAACAAGCGGATGTGGCACTTGAAGACATGGCATGGTGGTGATGCTGAGTTGATGGTTGGACTTGATGAGCTTAAAGGCCTTTCCCAACTTCAAAAATTCCATAAATCCATGATTTTATCACATAAACCAAACCCTGTCTGTGCAGGGGTGCAGAGCTGTGTGTGTTAAAGCACTTGCTTAGTCCCCCCCCAGGATGTCCAAGGTCAGGATGGTGACAGTAGCCGGTCGAAGGCTGGAAGCCCTGCCTGGAATTGCATTGCCCGAAGAGTTACAAACCCCTGGCCTTTCTCAGCTGCTCAGGTCATTCTGTAACCTCCAGCAGCTCTTGCTGCCTCTCTTCTTGCAGTTATCTGATCAGTGACTGAAAAGATTGAGTGGAAGAAGCGTCAGGAGCTGTTTGATCATTGCACACATCCAGAAATCTTTCACTGTAAGGGGCTGTGGAAGCTTGAGCTCCACCAGCAGCGTCAGGAACCCAAAGCTGACCAAATGTTTCCTCTGCTTTTCTTGCTGTGCTTTGCTCGAGTAATCAGGATGATTCTCTGTTAGGCATGAACGGAGAGTAAATGATTAGAATAAAGATGTGCTGAGCTACTTGACAAGGCTTGAGTACAGGGTACAGAATCTGTGGGTGTTTGGCACAGCCCCAGCACTGCAGATATTTTAGCTCCTGCTTATTTTTGATTCCGTTCAAATATGACTTACCTTAAAAAAAAAATAAAAAAATTAACTGCAAAGCATCTGCTGTTACACAACAGATATTTATGATGGAAAAATGGCATGAGAAAGCTCTAGGCATGAGCTGGAGGGCTCTGATGGTGGCCTGAATTCTCCAGGCTTCAACTCCTTCTGGAGTGCCAGGCGGTCGCTGGTTGGGTCTGTCACATCCCTCTTTCGGAGGGAAGAAACCTCCAGAAAGGCTCCTGAGAGGCACGAGCCACACTGTCACTGCTTCCACTCACTCACAGTCCTCTGTGGACTTCAAAAGCAACCGGGATGGGACGCTGAGGAAAGCAGTAGTATTCCCAGAGAGACTTACACATGGAAATCGTTCCCAGGGTCAAAGCAGCGGAGCACCTCTAGAGCACCTCTCCCACCTCGGTAGCCAATCCCCAAACCCTCAGGATCCCTGCAGGATGACACAGGGATCAGATCTTGATCAGAGCTCAGGGAGTGTTTGGACAACACTCTGAGGGACAGGGTGGGATTGTCGGGGTGTCTGTGCAGGGCCAGGGGTTGGACTGGATGGTCCTTTTGGATCCCTTCCAACTCAGGATATTCTGTGATTCTACTATGCAGAAACAACATTCCATATATTTTGGCATCCTAAGGGATATATGTACTTCAGGCAAACATTTCTCTTACTCTGCTTCTGGCTAAAACAGCAGTGGAAGGGCCTTAGTGCTGTGACAGAGAGCCCTTCCCATCCTGCCCATCCCAGGATGCGTTTTAGTGGTGATAAGTCGGAGACATTCCTGGATCCTTTGCCAGGAGCACGCAGGGAGTCTGGTGGCAGCAGAAACAATCTGTAGCTCTCCAGGGTTCCTAGTTAAGTTGTAAGTCCGTTTCCAAACTGAATTTCCCAGCTTCAGGGCCAGGCTGCAGGCATCGCATCTGGACCAGGAGGAAGGAATGGCTCCGGTGCGTGGGCTGCTGTTAAGTGTCCATGCAGGAATAGAGGTGAGAGGGGCAAGGATTGGAATAGTGAGGGCTCAAAGCCAGCTTTAGCCTCAAAGCATCGTTTTCCACATTGTAAATTCAGCTGGAGGAGGTCTGTAGCGTCACTTGTCCTGAAGATTCAGGTTCAAGGCCCCAAGGCTGCCAGAACTCAAGGAGCGTTTGGACAACGCTCTCAGGAACAGGGTGGGATTGTTGGGGTGTCCTGGGCAGGGCCAGGAGTTGGACTTTGCTGATCCTTGGCGGTCCCTTCCAACTCAGGAGGTTCTGGGATTCGTGTCTGCAGCAGAGGGATCTGTCACTGAACCCCAGGCGGTGCTGGGGTGGAAATCACCACCAGCAGCACAAGGAGCATGGGGAGGGGGTTTCAGTGCAGCACCAGAGCTGTGGGGAGGGTGTACAAACAGAACAGTGTTAACAGGCCCAGCAAACTGCAGCTTGGTTGTCTTCCTGCCGTTAGGATACACCACTGTGGGACAAACCCTGGCTTTAAGTGTTCCCAGCGCTGCAGTGGGGTGAGAACCCGAGCTCTGCAGACCCAGAGCTGTCTCCTGGTGCCAGGGAGCTGTCAGGTGACAAGTGCAGTGGTGGTGACAGTAGATGCTGAAGAGAACAGTGACAATGATGAGCATTTTCATGAAAGGAAAGACCCACACCCCTTTCATAATAAGAAAAACTCTTCAGTGTAGCCCACACATGTTTCAGAGGCAGCTGCTTCGCCGATTCATGAGCCAAAATGTTCCATCAGTCCACACCTACTGAACAATGGCAGGGGTGGGAATTAGGAGCAAGTTACCTTTTGGTTCATGGGCCTTCTGAAAAGTGGGATAAACAACAATCTTTATTCCCTTGGGAGGAAAAAAAAAGTGCAAATTCTGCCAGCGGGTTTGTAATGTGAGAGTGCTTTACACGGTGTATTTTCACAGCTGCCTTATCAGTTTCCTAAAATGAATCAGGGTGGAGCAAACAGTTTAGGAATGTCATGAAAAAAAGGATTTGGAGCTTTGCTGTGGTTCATGATAATGATGCCCTCTCAGGATAGGGCACCAGAGCTGGAAGATCCTCCTGGAGATAGGGATAATGCTTTTAAAATATTCCCACATCAAATTCAGCAGCCGCTGCGTCTGAACTCTGGATGGAGATATCCCCTTCCCTTTTCATGGTGATTTGACTTGGGGCTGATTTTGGACGGGTGGGACTTCCCCTTTTCCTGCTGAGATCCTGCAGAGCCTGGTGGTTTCTGTCACTGTCACTCGTGTCTGTGGGAGCTGAGGCATCTCAGAACTCCGAGATCTGAGCGCTGGCTGGATCTTCATCGAGATCATCGGCTCCACCTAAACCAAGCACTAAAGGTCGTGTCTCTATCCCCCCGAAGGATGGGGGAAGAACCCTGCCCCAGTCCAGCAGTATCCTAAACTGAAACCCAGAGGGAAGGAAGCGTTTCAGCTGTGCCTTTCCGCCCCCATCAGTGCTGCTGTTCAGGTAACAAAATAACTGCTCAGCCCAGCGCTCTTCTGGCGCTTCGGATTTTGGAGCAGGCAAGAAATAAACCCCAAATCTGTAGTGATTTGCCGTTCAGGTGGCTCAGGGACATGCTCTGCTGGAACAGGATCTGTCTGCCGTGTTCCTGAGCGCGGCGTGGGGTTAATTCAATACACGGGGCTGCTTTAGCAGCTTCGCTAAATACCATTTATTCCATCACCGCTGAGAGGTACAGTGGATTTGACAGAAACAAATCGAGTGAACCAAAGCTTTTTCCCTTCATAAAAATGACTGTGATTAAACTGTGCCCTTTAAAATACAGCCCATTAAATCAACTCCTCAAAACTTCTGATAGATTTACTCTAAGCAGCCTCACTGATTTTGTTGCCTTTTACGTTATTTATTGTTGTTTCAGAACGGGTGTTTTTTTGAGGATTTCCCGAGTCTGGTTGTGGAGGTGAGTGTTCTCATCTTCCTAGAATCTCCTGAGCTGGAAGGAACCCCCAAGGATTCCAGTGCTTAACTATCCTTGCAATTAGAAAATTAGTCCTGATTTCCAACTGGAAGCATCCAAACAGGACAGTTTCTCCCCTCTCCTCTTGACCTTACACATACCTGAAGGTGGTTAGCTTTGGGCTAAACATGTTCCTTCTCCTGAGGAACAAGAGGAGAGGTGGGATTGAAAATAAATAACAGAAACATCTTTTTTTCTGGTGCTTCAGTCTGGACAGGATTTACTAGTAGCAGTAATATCTTCTGATTGGAGTAATAAGAGCATTAAGGGTGTTTTTTGGGTGCAAATTTGTCTGAATTCTGCAGAAGTAGCAAAAGTTAAAAAAACCCACCCCAACAACCAACAACCAGCAAAGCTTTTCTAATTTTTCCAGCTATAACAGTTGCCCTGCCAGCAAAGCTTGTCCTGCCTGTGTCTTGAGGCCATCACAGCAAAGCACAGTCCATATATAGTATCCTTCCAGAAGGCTGGAACATAAATTACAAAGGATAATGTGCTGGAATTTTAATTACTGGACGCAGACAAACTGGAAATGCAGTTTCCAGCTGCTCCCAGCGTATCTTTATCTTGATCCAGTACTATAAACATCACATGTAATCCCAAATCCTTACAGTAGCCACTGCACAGAGGCTAAAAATAGCTGTGCCAGAGCTGCAGGACGTGGTGTGAAGCTTTTCCTACCCCAGTGCCCGCTGGTGTGGTGGCTGTTTGCAGCTTCACAGAGATTCCTGAACTCAGACAGACTGAGCTAAGCTGGTCCTGGCACAACTGAAAGGGGAAATACTGCAAGCTGGCCCAGGGAATATATGAATTTTTGTCTTTTTTATCTACAAAGAGCACGCTAATTCTGTGACATGAGAAGAGCAGAAAGGTCCAATTGCAAAGATGTTCACAACTGAGGGCTGTTCACCCTCTGATGGGGTCACCCCGCTGTGCCAGGGGTGCAGCGTTTCAGTCAGAGTGTTACCTTGGTCACGTGCAACCCTGAAAGCTCCTGCGTTGCCTCTCCAGAGGAAATCGTAGAATGGCTTGGGTTGGAAGGGACATGAAGATCACCCAGTGCCACCCCCTGCCATGGGCAGGGACACCTTCCACCAGCCCAGGTTGCTCCAAGCCCCGTCCAACCT
>JAWMRA010000076.1:1412193-1444252 GCA_035584735.1 Pseudotriccus pelzelni | reverse complement strand
CCAGGGATCCAGGGGCAGCCACAGCTTCTCTGGGCAACCTGTGCCAGGGCCTCCCCACCCTCCCAGGGAAGAATTCCCTCCCAGTATCTAACCCAAACCCACCCCCTTTCCGTTTAAAGCCATTTCCCATTGTCCTGTCCCTCCATGCCCTTGCAGGACAAGAGGGAAAGCCTTTAAACTTAAAAGAGGATGGACCATGGTGAGAGTGGTATTGTTGCTAAATTACCATCTGCATAAATGTTCCTCCCTTTCAAAACTGCAATTAGAGCTTGGCATACAACGATGACCTTGTGAGAACTGGTGTCTTCTTTTAGAGTGGGCAGTGAGGTGTGTGTGGTTGGTTGGTGGATTAAGGACCCGGCGCTGCCTGTTTTGGAAAAGGGAACATGAGAAAGCATCAGGTCTTAGAGTAGGAAGAAACACTGGCTGGAGAGGGGATCTGATCATCCTTCTGAAAAGCACTTTCTGCTACCAAGTCAACCTCCAACATCCTGTATAACATGATTGGTTTTTGCAGAAGATCTCTTGAGGACATTGGGCAAGTCCTTCCACAGAGGCCTCTGATGCCAGAGAATTAAATCCTTCAGGAGGTCGGTGATGACCTGCTCTGACAGACCTTCGGCCACATCTCTTGGCCAAAAGCTTTTAAACTCGGTCTGAGGCTTTTCCCAGCCCTCTCACCTGCTGTGGGAGGGAAGTGGGAATGGCTGGGAGCCGTTTCCCGCGCGGGGAGGACTGTTTGGTGTGGGTTTGATTGTGCTGTGGCCTCTTTGTTCCTGCAGAGCCCTGAACATGGGTGTTCTCGTGGTCACAGGGAGTTTTGGGTTTGGTCCCACGGGTTTCTGAGGAGACACAGCTCTGCAAGGCGCAAAAAGTTTTGTCTGTGTCAGCTCCTACTGTTGGGAGAACCAAAACCTGGGTATAAATCCTGAGTTTCCCAAAATGCAGTTCCTCTCATGGTGCCTGGTCCCTCCAAAACAGGTATGTAGGAAAATAGAGCTATTTATACTCATCCTATCACTCTTTCTCCTTCTCTGGAGCTGTTAGCAAGCCCCAATTTCAGCTGGTGCTGAGATGAAGGGTAATGTTGGCATTAAAATGCAATGCTGGCAGTGGGAAAAGGGTCATAAAGCACACATTTATTTAGCTTTAGACAAACTACAGCCAGTTATCCCCAGCTCAAGGTGCTCTTGCCAAAAATGGCAAAAAAAAATTAAAATGAGACAGCCAGAGAAACAGAAATCTCCCTTTTCTTCTGAAAAAAAAAATTAAAAAAAATCAGATTTATTTGTAAGTCCCCAGGCTGCACAAATAACTCTGCCTTTCATTAGTTACTGAAGGGATGGCAGGCCCTGTGTGTTCCTTCAAACCGCTGGAGTGTGAAGAAAATTAGTATCTCGCATTTACAGGATTACACTGGAATATTTCCTCCACAGGCAAATATTTCTTAGATAACAAATATCCTAAGCAGTATTTATTTTTTTATATGGTCACACTTAATAGAGCTGATCTGGGAGACGATCTGGCGGTACAGATGATTTAAAGAGACCGAGTGTTTTTACAGCTACCTGGAGGGGTTCTGGCTATTTAAGAGACAACATCTTGTTTATTACAGCCCAATTTTGCCTTTGCTGTTGTGCAAACCCCGTGGCAGTTTGCAGTACGAACACAAAGAGCTGACTGAGGTTTTATGGGAAGGTTTTGGCTTCACCAAAGAGCTGCTTGAAGGAGTGGTTAATAACGGGAAGGTCTAACAAGGTGTGGATGTGACCGAAAGGGAACTCGGTTTGGATTTCTGGTCCCAGGTCGGAATGGCGATCCTGAAATTCCCCTCTCACACCTTCAGACCTCAGTGAATCTTTAATTGCTGCAGGGGTTTGGTGCTGATATTCCTGAAATACCTGGGGCTGTGCTCGTGCACAGGCACAGACTGACTCCAGCTCAGAGCACTGGCCAGGTTGCTGCTGTATTCCTACGGAACAGCTGGATCCAGGGGCTCAGCATTCCCTGTGTCCCAGCGCAATCTCCCTGCGTTCCAGCAGGATCTGGCTCCCTCCTAAGCGCAGGGGAGTCTCTCAGCAGTGGAGAACACGGGTGATTTCTTCTCAGTCCTCTGCCTCAGGACTTCAAACCCAAGGGGTGACCTGACCATCTGATACTGGTACATGGAGCCAGCGTGTGAAGCATCAATACCTGGGAGTCCCAGGTGCCTCAGGAAGTCCTAAAGCCCCAGACACTATTGGGAGACACTTGGGGAACCTTTTCACACCCCTGCCCGTGCACTTTTTGGCCATGGCCAGACAGGGAAGGGTGGGAAACTGGCCCTGCACGGTTCCACTGGAGTTCTCACCTGTGACTAACACAAGGTTTAGATACGACACCAATAACTAAATATTTAGACACACTTCCCATGTGGAAGCTGGTCTTTTGCCCTTATCTCATTCCCTGACTTCTTTTAGGTTGGACATCAGGAGGAATTTCTTCACAAGAAGGGCTGTCAGGCATTGGGAGGTGGCGAGTCCCCATCCCTGGAGGTGTCCAGGGAACAACTGGACGTGGCACTCAGTGCTCTGGGCTGGGTGACAAGGTGGGGATCAGGCACAGGTTGGGCTTGAAAGCTCTGGGATTCTCAGCTCTGTACTGGAAGCACCAGGCTCTCCTTCCTTTCACTTAACCTATGGCTTGAAATCTGTTTTCTTAGGAATGATATGGATACAGATACAAGCAGTTGACATCAGTTCTGAGAATATTTTTCTTGTAGGTGGAACTATTATTCCTCCTTGGAACTGTAACTGTGCACAGCCAGTGATTTGCTATGCTAATAAGTTGCTGAAGGAAAAATGGAGATTATTCTGGCTACGAGATGCCCCAAGTACATGTGGTTTAAAAAGACTAAAGGGCAGCAGAAGATAAGCAATTCCAGAAAGCATTTGTGCTGGAAGTAATGAGAGAGGCAGGAGGCTACAGATTTAGAAGGAAACATTCCTGGAAGATTTCCCTACTGTAATTTGTTGTTCAAGTGCTGGTTGCACTGTTTTGCTGAGGTGCTGCTCTCCTGCGAAGGCACAACCCGGTGACTGCACTGACAGATGATGGGGGTGATATATCTGCACTCACTCTGATCCGAGCTCAGTTCCAGAAACTTGGCATCTTGTTCATCAGCTCTGCTACAAATACACAAAACCCCCCCAACCCAGTGCCACTGTTTTTGTTAATGCTTCCCAGGTAGGTTTCTTTCTAGTGCAGTTTATTTCTTGTACAAGCCATTTTCTTGACTCACAACTGAAGATTACCCTGTTGCTTAATTTATTTTGGTGATTAATTTGGCACTGTGGGCAGATGTGATGTAAAGCTCTTTACCATTCCGGGGTGAGATGGAGGCAAGCAATCTGCACCCAGGAGGTTTAACGAGGCATCCATCCCATGGGAGTGGAGATACTTTAATTTAATTAAAGGGAACAGTTTGTACTGGACTAAAAAGATTATTTTCTTGACTAAGACATAAATATTAGTTTTCTTGAAGGGAAATACCCAGATAAATAAACAAATTTCTGTTTACCACGTAGACTTTGTTGAGCAAAAATAATGTCGAGTTTTAGTTTGATGAGAGAACCAAATTTCTGTCAGCGTTCACGTGGCCAATTAAGCAATGCCAAGATGCTGATGGGACTGCTGGTTTCAATGTGTACCTTACGCTATTTAAGTAATTTAAGTCAATGTTTATATTTGCTTTAACACATAATACAGCATTTCCTGCGTGTTCCTTTCCTCCGTGTCTTCAGCTGTGTCTGATCTCTCATAGGGCAGGATGAGTAAAACGTTTTGGTTTCCAGGTATTATTCCCAGAAGTCTCCTTTGTAAAGCAGAAGCAGAGGAAGGCAGTGGGGGTGTTGTCACAGCAGAGGTACCTGGAGCAGCACAAAGGGCACCGGGGCCATCCCGTTCCATCACCTCGGGATGTGTCAGGGCCCAAACATCCCCCTGGCCTAGAGGTCCCTGCAGGGACAGGTTCAGCCCTCAGGGGTGGCTCTGGTGTCTCAGCCCTGCCACAGGCGCTGACAGAGCCTGGAGCCACCTGAGGGCCCACAGAGCTGCCCCTGGGAAGTGTCTCCTGCTTCGTCCTTTGCAGGGCACCCTTCCCACAGCTCACAGAATAATCCCAGGATGGTTTGGGTTGGAAGGCGACCTTGAAGATCATCTCCTTGCAACTCCTCTGCCATGGGCAGGGACACCTTCCACGAGACCAGGTTGCTCCAAGCCCTGTCCAGCCCGGTCTTGAACAATTCCAGGGATGGGGCAGCCACAAATTCCCTGGGCAACCTGTGCCAATGTCCCACCTTCACAGGGAAGAGTTTTTTCCCAGTATTCCCTTTAACCCTCTCCTCTGTCAGTGTGAAGCCATTCCTCCTTGTCATGTCACTCCAGACCCTTGGAAATAGCCTCTCTCCATCTTTCTTGTCAGCTCATTTCAGATACTGAAAGGCCACAATTAGGTCACTCTGAAGCTTCTCCTGGCTGAACAATCCCATCCCTCCCAGCCTTTCCTCCCAGCAGAGCTGCTCCATCCCTCTGACCATCCTGGAGCCTCCTCTGGGCTCGCTCCGACAGCTCCATGACCTTCCCGTGCTGGGGACGCCAGAGCTGGGGGCAGCACTGCAGGTGCGGTCTCACCTGAGCGGGGCAGAACCACCTTCCCGGCCCTGCTGGGGATGAGCCCAGGGTACCACGGGCTTCCCGGGCTGCGAGCGCACACGGCCGGGCCCCGTCCAGCCCCCCACCGCCCGCCGCCGCCGCCGCGTTCCCCGCTCCATCCCCGGCGGGGCCCGCCCGAGTTTCTCCCGCTCATCGGGCGCGGGCGCTGCTCCCCCGCAGCCGCCGGGGCCCGACCGCGGGTGTGAGCGCGGCGGCCGCGCCAGGTACGGGCGGCGGAGGGCAGGGATGGGACGGGATGGGACGGGATGGGACGGGATGGGGTGGGATGGGGAGCGATGGGAAGCGATGGGAAGCGAACGCCCGTCCCCCCATCCCAACCCGCGCAGGTCGCGCCCGGGCGGCGCGCGCGCGTTTTGCATAACCACGCCCACCTCATGAATACGCGCTCGGCCACGCCCCCCTCCCCGTGCGCCCGCGGCGGGGGGCGGGGGGGGCGGGGAGCCCGCGGGAACGCGCGGGGAGCCGCGGGGGCGCGCGCGCCGCTTCCCCCCAACCACCCCCCCCGCCCGCCCCGCCCCGCCCTCCGCGCGCGCTCCCGCGGAGGAGGCGGCGGCGCGCTCGGAGCGAGCGAAGCGGAGCGGGGTTTGCGGGGCGGGGGGCGGGGGAAAGGCCGCGGCGGGCACGGACGGACGGACAAACGGACGGAGGGGGCGCTGCGGCGGGCGGGCGGTGAAGGAGCCGCCGGGGAGGAGCGAGCCCGGCCGCCCCCCTCCCCTCCCCTCCCTTCCCCTCCCTTCCCTTCTCCTGCCCGTCCCCTCCCCTTCGGGCGCGCGCTCGCCCCGGCGGCGGCGGCTCCCGGCGATGCGGTGAGAGAGCCGGGCGCGGAGGGAGGGAGGAGCAGCCGCGCTCGGTGAGGGGCCGCCGGGAGCGCCCCCCCCGCGCCAGGTAAGGACCGGCGGGGGTGAGCGGGGCTGTGCGGGTGTCCCCCCCGTGGGTACAGACCGCCGGGGGGACGCGCTCGCGGTGAGCGGGCGACGCCCCGCGATGTGTCGGTGTCGCGGGTGGGGGGGGGGTGGTGGTGGGAGCGGGGCGGGGGTCGCGGCGAGACCTCACCACGCCCCTCCTGCGAGCAGGGGAAAGGGCTGGGGCGGGCCGGGGGGTCCCTCCCCGCGACCCCCCCTCGGGGCTGGGGGTGCCTCGCTGACACCTCGCTCGGGATGCGGCGAGCGCCGCGAAAGGCGCGGTCGGTTCCGAGTGCCCCCCATCCCCCCCTTCCCCTCCCAAATTCCCCCTTTTTGAATGGGAAACCGCCTGTTTCGTTGGAAAGGGGGGAGAAGCGGCGCGGAGGCGAAAGCGGCCGGCGCGTCGGGTGTTTCCTCGCGCCCTGCGGAGCCGCCGAGCCATCCCCGCCGAGCCTCGCCCCGTGTTTACCGGGGAGGTGCCGCAGGTACCGCACACGTGAGGGCGAACACGCCCCGCGCTCGCCCCTCCGCTCTGCGGGCACGGCGAGGGCTCGGCCCCCGGGCCCCCCTCCTCCTCCTCCGAGGGGTGAGTAATAAGGCGTGTGCGGGGGGTCTGAGGACACACCGCAGCCCTCTCCCTCTCTGTCACGCGCGGGGGATGGTTGCTGGGGGGCTAAGACGCAAAAAAAAGCCGTGCGGGATGATGAGGCAGACGGAGCTCGGATGGGGCGTTCTGCGAGGGAGAGGCAGCTCCTCGTCCTTCCCCCCATCCCCCGTTTGTGTTGGGAAGTTCAGCAGGCGATGTTGGCGAGCTGGTTTTAGAGGGTGATGCGTCGCTGTGGTGTGTTTTTTTTTTTTTTTTTTTTTTTTTTCCACAGGTGAAAACCGCGCGAGGTAAAAAAAAAAAAAGGGGGGGATATCTGGCGGGTTTAAATAAATTATGAAGGTTAATTAGCGCTGCTGGGGGAGCGCGGCGGAGCTACAGCGCGGGAGCGAAGGCAAATTGGCGTTGGATTGGGAGGAGGAGAAGGAACACGGCGAACGTGCCGTGGAGAACAACAACATGGCCAGGAGACCCTGCCTGCAGCACAGCTCGGGCTGAGCCGGGAGCGAGCCCTGCCAGAGGCTCGAGGGTGGGGGTGTTGTCTGCTTTGCTTACCCGGTTCCTCAAAACGTGAATATCAAACCCGCACCTGGAAACATCATCCACTGCTAAGGTGCGAATCGGAAAAGGAGCTGGTGTAAAAAAAAAAAAAAAAAAAAAAAAAAAGTGGCTTTTGGGTGAGAATGTATTGAAGAGGATTTGCTGGCTCCGGTCACATGAGGCTTTGGATGGGTGGGGAAGAGACACCTTAGATCATGGGTAGTTGGCGTGGAGGAATGTTTATCTAGGAAATGCATGATGGACCTGCAGTCGAATTGAGGAAATACAATATGTTGCGACTTGCCATATCAAAATCTCTCTTTTTTTTTTTTTTTTTGGCTCTGCAGACGAACTATCAGGTGGAACAAAAACGTAGTAGGGCTTTGGTGAAGATTTTAAACAGTTTGAGGTCTGTGGCCGTTATGACTCTGGAGCTTCTAAGAAAATAAACTACTTAGAGTTGGGCTTCTTTTTTTGTAGTAACTCGTGCTAAGGGAATTATAAATGCAAAAGAGTGTGTGTGCTCCAAATTCCCTGCGATTTCCTTGGAGTGGAGAGGAGTGGCAGGGTTGGATCCTGTTTGGATCTTGGCTGTGATGGTAGAACATTGGAGCAGACTGGCCTGCGAAGTAGACTGGTAATTACTGTGTGAATTACTGGTTACACATTCAGTGTAATTGGCTGAGTGATATAATTTTAGAAAATAAACTCCTTATCAGTATTGATTGCGTTGTGGCAATTCCTGTCTTGGTCTCATCTCTCTGTCTTTTCCATTGGTTTTCCCATGATCCTGTGTGAGCCTCTGGGTTGTTTTTAATTGACATACATATTCTGACCAAAAATAAGTCTTCTAAGGTACTAAGTTACCTCTTAACATTTCAGGTTACACACACTAGATTTACTTTCAATTAAACCTTTGAATACCGGTGTTGATGCTGAGAAATCCATGAGCATGCCTGGTATGTGCAGGGAATTTTTAAAAGGTGAATTTTTTAATACATTACAGACAAGCATCCCTGACTTCCTGCTTTGCAAATTCTCATTTATCAATATTAATGGCCATAAATGCAAACCATGTAAGGCCCGAATGTGGATCCCACACAGCATTATGTACTCTGTGAGCTCTTCAAGTTTGGGTTCATATGTAAGTTTCCAGAAGAACACTTTATGCAGGGCCTGCTTTGTGATGTATGAAGTTATTTATGATATATATAAGTTTATATATATATATGTAAGTTTATGATGTTATATTTTGTTAAATTTCAGGATGCTTGTTAAAATTTGTGATGGTGTATCGTAGCTTTTTATGAGGTAGCAAAAGGAAAACAATAAGAAGGCAGCCAGAAAACTCTTAAAAACAGCCCCTTAGCATATTAAAAAAGAAACCTGTGACGCTCCCAACTTGGTGCATGGTTTTTCTCATTAAAAAAGGAGAAGAATTATGTTTTATATCTCTTGTGTTTTCTCTCAGTTTACCTTTTCTAGAGGCGGTTGAACTTGTGATCAGCTGAGAGGCTGGTTAACACCCGTAATCCCACGTGGTGCTGTATTAAAAAAAAAAATATATATTTTGCTTTGAAAATTTTTATTTTTCCAAACCCAAAATCCTGCCCTCTTGTCTTTTTCACGTCTACACGTTGATTCTTTTTGACTTCTGAGGACGAATTTGCTTTCGAGCTGATACGGCAAGATGATTTCCTTTGACGTCCCAGGCGAGCGGATGGCTCTGAGGGTCTTTTCTTGCTGAGGCAGAGCTGATTGCAAGTCCTGCTGCTGGAGCAGTGACCTCTCCTCCCTGTTCTCCCACCCACGGCGCTGGGGCCCCTCTCTCTGGGCCCGTGTCACACACTTGAGCAGCTGCTGGGTGAATGACAACTCTTTATTTTTGTGGAGTTCGCTTCTCGCTGGATCAATAAACTGAACTTGACCCAGCGAACAGGAGGGTGGCAGGAGGGGGGTGCAGGAATGGGAAATAGTGGTTGGTGTGTCCTTCGTGGCAGCCCTGGGCTCTCTGAGTGGCTGATGCCAGCTGGGAATTCGTGTCTGGGGTATTGCACAAGGCCTTAGGATGGCACCTCACGGTGTACCTGGTTTATTTATGTTTAGTACTACGCAAATACTCCCAGCCTTTGTTACATCACTGATTGTAATCCTTGTGATCAGCCCTATCTGTAATTTCAGGGTGTCTTGCTCTTTGTTTCCAATGCCAGCCTCTAGGAATTCTTCCACCGCCCGTAGGACAGGCACAAGCTCTGTGGTGACACAGGACATCGTGGCATTACCAGGAAGGGCTGTGGGAGGTTTTTCCACGCCATCAGTGGGAGCAGAACTGAGCCTGCCGCTTGGTTGACTCTTATACTTGACATCTTCATCCAAAACATGGCCTCCTATGAGCTGCTGTGACAAAAATTAACTCCCTCCCAGCCCAAACCGGCCCAGAATGACACCTTCATTTCAACTTGAAGGTGGAGAATGGGCTCACTGGAGGTAAATTAGCATTTGGAGCTCACTGCACCTGCCAATATTTGGTCCAGTGAACCGGATCATTCATCTCTGGTTTACTTTTCTGTTGGATTTTATGAGCTTTGAAAAATCAAATTCTAGTTATGTCACTTAAAGTGATTCCAGCCCCGTTATTGTATTGGGGCTAAAATCCAGTTGTTTGCTTTCCATTCATTTAAAAAGTAATTAATTTAAATACAAACTCTACATTAATTAGAGGAGGTAGTAGCTTGTTTTGTGTGCTTACATCAGGAAGGGGGAAATTGAGAATTTAGAGCCCAGCCTTGGAATTGTCTCTTGTGAAGCTGCCCCGTGTGATGGAGTTCCTTGAGGTTCTACTTCAGCTGTCTGGGATGAAAGGATTTGGTTTAATGATGAGGATGCAGGAAACGCTGGAGAGGAATTTAGCGTGGGATTGGCTGTGGGATTCTGGTGGGAGAGGAGAAGTTACTGGGTTGAGAATAAAAACACTGTATGTTCTGGGTGCTTTGGCAGTGGGGCAGTGGAATTTCAGCTCCTCAGGAGGAGAAATCTTGGAATAATCTGTTGAGTTCCCTGAGCACTCTGGATTTCTTCCTGGGCAGCACTTACTCCACATCTTTCCAAAATTTGTCAAATAATAGGATTTCTACTGTGGCGCGAGAAACTCCCCATCTTGAAAAAAACCTCTGTGAGAGAACATTAATTAGTAATGATAAAACATAAAAAGTACCTTGTGCTTATTTGACTCGAGTTTGGGTTTGTGCCACGTTGCGTCATTGTTTGATTTCAAAGGAATCATTACTTATTCATGGGTTTTATAAAATGCGTGTAATGGTTGGGTTTGTGTGCCTTGCTGTAAGTTTTGCTTCCTCAGTCGTTTTTGTAATATTTTGTAAGCTTTTTTCCTGCTTGAAGGGGTTATTTACTAAAAACGTTGCTTTTTCGGAATTTAAAATTTGAGCAGCTTTTTTTTTAATTTTATTTTATTCTCCCCTTCCCCCCAATCCTGCTGCTTTGCGAAGGTGAGAGTTATTTAGCCTTGCCAAGGCGTTACCCGAGGTAGGAATCCTTAAGAGCTGGTTTGGCAGAGGCACACGTAAGATCCTTGAGGAACACGCGGGATCCCGGTGAGTTCACGCCGCTGTTCCTACCCGGACAGGTCTCCACACGGCGGATCCGGGGCCCTGGTGCCGCTCGGGAATGATGCCGTGGGAGCGGATGGCAGGGAAGTAATCTGGGAGAGTTGTGTTCTTAGCTGGCATCACCGAGGGAAGGCAGCGATGAATCACGCGTGTTGACATTTCGGCTCTTACCAGCATTTGTTATTTATTTGTCCTTTATGACAAGAACATATTGGTGACTGGAGGAGCATCTTCCCCAGCAGCCTGGGGAGCTCTGCAGGGCGAGGGCCGGGCTGGCTGTGGGTTTTGCTGTTTGGCTGGGGAGGGATTTTGTTGTTAGAGGATCTTTCATCCCCATCTTTTCGGGAGCCTCGGAGCAACTTGCTGCTCCGTTAGTTGTTCCGCTTGTCCCTAATGAGGGAGGATGGAGTGGTGTGTCCCAAGTGGAGGTCCCGGGCGGGATGAATGACCCTTTCTTGCACCACAAGCAGCGCCATTCAGGGTGCCCCATTTCACAGAAGTTACTGAGAAGTCATCTGATGAGCGTTTGTGACCTTGTTGTGCCGATCAAAGCAGAGCAGGCTCAAAGCTGTGTTTGTTCCTTCGCTGAGCTGGGAGTGTGTGCAAATACCAAATGTGTGGCTGCCCTTATATCCCGGCCTTCCCAGAGCCTGGAAGGATGGAGACAAGCTTTCTTGCTGCTCTTTCCTACAGGTTTTGTTTTTTTTTTTAAATCTGTAAATATATAACAATTTTTTCGTAGAGCCTGCTGCACGGGAGACAGCAGAGATCTGGTCGTCATGAGGAGTTATTTGTCTTTACATCCAGTTTTCCATATGTTCTGGGTTTGGGTTTGTTTTTTGTTTTTTTTTTGCCATTGGAACAGCTCACTTGGTTTTCAGAGCTCAGTGACGCTTTGCAGATTTTCAGTGTGTGATGCTTCAAACTTTGTATCACAGCACTACTGAAATTCAGATTTTCACCCTAATCTGGAGGGAATATTTTTAAGATCAAAATACAGAATAGCTGGAGTTGAGGTAAAATTCCCCAATAACAGTGAATAGGGTAAATGTGTTGTTTTCCTCCAGGTTCTTCACTTTATTGGCGAATATTTAATTGTCTTATTTTTACTTACATCAGCTTTAATTGCTAATTATGGTTGAATTGTAGTGATCTCAAATTTGAGATTTTTTTAATGATCTCATTAATGAAAGAAGTATTTTGGGTAGAATGAATCCTTATTTGCAATACAAGTCACACTGGGAATTTGTTATTAATTAGGGAGGGTGAGAAAAGAGATGGTTAATTTGTGTTTTACGGTAGGGGAGCCTCTTGTTTACTTACGTACTTCTAAATATTTTGGGTGTTTATTTCCTTTTTCCCTTCATGCCTCGGTGATTTCCAGGGCAGGTACCATAATATTTTGGTAGACTGGTGTTTCCTACGTGGTTTGGAGGAGCAACTTGATGAACACATATGAAACAGAGAACCCAGCAGTGCATCTGAAAACCACCAAAATTTAAAGATGATGTAAAATATCCTTCAGAAGGAGAGTTTGAATATTTATGGTGTTGGTAGTTCAAAGCTTTATATCCTTAAGCTGGAGACAATGATGGTCTCTCTGGTCCCTGCCAGTCCCCTTGTTGGTAACTTGAAGTTTCTTAAGTGCAGGTGAATTTTCCACCCTTGCTTGATTTGTGGAGTGTGAAGCTGATTGGGCTGAATCCTGTGGTCAGTGTTTTTAACAGTTGGCTTAAATATTAGTAATAATAGAAATACTGTATTGATTGCTGTGGTGCCATTGCTTAGCATTTCCAGTGGCTGCTTCTGGCTCAGTTTATGAAACGTTATTTCCAATGAAGTACATTAAAAATGCAAAGAAAACTGGGAGAAGGCACTGAAGTGTGAATGGAGTCCTGTTCCCGTGTGTAGAAATATAAATGTTGCAGGCTTTAGATCCTTTCTGTAGTCGTTAAATGGAAACTGGTGTATTTCATTTATTGTTTTAGGGAAGCAACACAAAACAAAACAAGCTTTTGGTGCTCTTTGAGGAAGTTTTACCTGTCTGTGCCATCATCCATCTGGTGATTCCTGCTGGAAGCTCCTGGTCTCTCAGCTGTGCTGAATGAGATGTCTGGGTGTCTAAGGTAGAAAGAATAATCACATTTTACTCTGATTATTCCTGGTGTTCTTGCCCTGAACTGCCTCGCTGGTGGAGCTGATCAGTTAAACTGGAGTTACCAGGCCTGTTTGGTCCCACCAGCAGATTCTGGTGATGCCTTTCTTCCATCACCAAAAATGAGCTGCTGCCATTTTCTCTTCTGGGGTTGGTTCTCATAAAGTTGGCATTTTTAATGAGGAAATACAAAAAATGTGCAGCCAGAGTGCCCTGAACAGGGGAGTGTGTATATTCCTGTGGTTAGTCCTTCTATTTACATCTTTAATAAGAGCTGATTTTCCCTTTTTGCCTTTATCTCCCATCCTCTCCCGTGGGATTATTCTCTGTTTAGAAACTATTTTTTGATAGTAGGGTGCCCTTAATGTTCCAGATAACGATGTGGAGAGGCTGAGGAACGGGAAGATAAAGGTACAAAGCGCTTTTTTAGAAACGAGTTCCACGTTTTTAATGCTGAGAGATGTCAGGGGCGGGGGGGGAGGATGGGGGTAGCTCACCAGGACTCGAGGGATGCCGGAGTGGTGCTTGGAATCGCTCGGAAAAGCGATGTCCTGTCAGGCCTAAGCCCCCTGTGCCGCTCCTGCTTCTCCAGGCTCCTGCAGAGCACCCACATTCCTGGTTCCCTGGCTCTGCTCAGTGCCTGGCGCGGCTCTGGGAGCAGGGGGGGTGGCTGAGCAGATAATTGGGACGGGCTTTAACGAGGCTGCTCCTCCAAGTGCTTCAGCAAAGGGCAGGTTGGTGGGCAAAACAGATAAACAACTTTCCATCTTTCAGAGAGTTTATGGAACAGAACACGGACGGGTCCTGAGAGAGGGAAAACAGAAGTAAAACAGTGTGAGAAGAGATTTTAGAAATCTGTGATGCTTGGAGAAGGGAGCCAAAAGTGTGTGTGCGTGTGTGTGACTTTTATGGGAGTTGTTAAACTGAGCCTGGGGAGGGGTGCAAATGCACGTGGATATTGTGTTCTGAACAATCCAAATAAATGCTTGCCTGCAGGTTTTGCTGCCTCACCCCAGCATGCAGGTCTTGGTGCTGCTCTGTGACTGTATTTTAAAGGATATTTGCAAAATGATCTGGTTTCAGACAGGTCTTCTGTGAATGTAGCTGTGTGTTGCTTAATCTCTTTATTTTCTGTAGTTACTTAAGTTGGGGTCTAATGTTGTTTATCTTTCCTGTCAGCTTTTGCAGTTCTGAGTAATCTTTCGTTTAATAGATAATTCATATTTTATGAAAGGAGAAATGTCCAGTTTGCTTGTTTAAAGGGGATTTTTTCCCCCTCTTATTCACGTAATTTTCCTGTTTAATTTTCAGTGTGAGGTTTGATTAGAGGACCCTGACTCAGTTTCTGCTGTTCCACGCAGGTTTTGGTGTGATAAACTCAGCTTCACAGCCAGAACGTTCGTGTTTGATTGAAATCTTTGAGAGCAGCTTTCCACTGGCAGCAACCTTTGGTTAATACCAAGACATCCCTTGGTGTTTTGCCTTCAGGAGTGGGGATTTAGTGTAACAGGCACCATGGAAAAAAGGGAATATTGTTCTTTGAAGGCTTAAGCTGCAATGGAGCTACGTGTGCCCACCGTCTTTTCTCCTCAGACTGGTAATACCATCCTGTATCTCGATTTTAAAAACCCAAGGAGCTGCACTGCTGACAGCAGGCAGAACTGCTCCACCTCCTCAGCAGAGGTGGAAGGGACCATCTGGCACTATGTGGGTAGCAGTTATCCCAAAAGTAATAACGGTGGGAGTTCTTGCCAGTTACAAGTTGTGATCACAGGCCAAATGGTGTCGTTCTAAACCAGTGTTACGTTTCCAAAGGCAAGGAGATGCAAAGGGTTTATTTTTGCCAACTCGAGAAGTATTTTCGGTCAAGGGGTGGTGGTGGGGGGGCTCTGCTGAGGTTTTTTGGTTTGCTGGCATTTGAGAGAAAGTGTGAGGGGAGTAAGTCAGGGGAATATGGGCTGTGATGCTGCTAGACCAGCTCCCAGGCTCTAAAAAAAAAAAAAAGTGACTTTTTTTTTGGGATTACGTAAACCTCGGCTCGGTTAGCCCGTGAAACTGAGGAATGATTTTAAAAAGCCTGCGTGCTCCCTTGATTTGGTTTGGGCTTTGCCCAGTGGGAACTGAAAGATCTCGGTTCCACATCCATGGCACGGCCAACCGAGCAGGCTTGAGCAAACCGCTGCTGTTACAACGCTGCGAGAAAACTTTGCGACGAGGCGAAAAATTCCCCGTTCCCTTTTGCCGCCGCGGCCTGTGGCGTTTTGGTGTGAGAAGTTGGATGTGGAAGGTGCAGAAGTGCCGTTCAGGGGACGCAGGGCTGGTTAACAGGTTGCTTAGTAACGTGGGGTGGAGGAATTGAGTGTGCTGGTAGGACCTGTGGATGGCATCGGCTTTCAGCGGGTTGCAGGGGTAGGAAGGAAGGGCTGGATTCGAACGGATCTTGAAAAACAGGAGGCTTGGAATGCGAACAGGCTGATTCCTCGGAGTTTATCCTGAATAAAAGCGGGCAGCAGAACGAGTACAGAAAAACAGGAGCAACACAAAGTGCTGTGAAACACCTGAAATGACAGTTGAAAGACGTTATTTGCCTGCGCTCAGAGCAAGGGAGACGAAGAGGGGAGCTGTGAATTTGTGACTTGGTTCAGCCCCGGGTCCTTGCTGCAGACTTGCTCAGACCCTGGCAGCACCATGTATCAGCGTGGGGAAAATTCCCGCACAGGCACAGATAAGTTTTCAAAGAGGGCTTTTGTTGGCCTTTATCAGGTTGTGTCTGGGCAGAGGATGTGGCTGCTCTCGTGTACGTTGTCTTTGCACGGGGCCTTTGCCAGGATCTTCCCACCCCCAGCATAGCTGTAGCTGCAGGAATCCTCATAAAATATCCGAGCTTTGCTTCAGACTCTTGATTTCTTTGTGGACTTTCTTTCTTTCTTTCTTTTTTTTTTTTTTTTTCCACTGCTTCTGCCTCTTGTAAATGTCCAATCTGGTCAATACAGACTCTGTCCAAGCCTGCTGAATGCATCCATAGTCCTTGCACCCAGCCGGTTTTCCGCGTTGTTCTGCTGGGGTCTGGATCTTTGGAAACGGAGGTCAGTGTTGAAATTGATGGGCACGTGCAGGTTTTTAAAGTGAGTTACCAACAGTTATTAAATATAAGTGCCTGAATGTCGTTGTTTAATCTGTTTACCAGACTGTTTCTGTTTACAAATACAGTTTAAGTCAGACAGATATGAAGGCACTGTTTTGGAATAGTCCCCTAAATCAGATAGCGTTTGTGAGAAATTTAAGCACTCAGGTAAACCAAGTCCAGGACATGATTTTTAGGCACCTGATGTAACTGTGTGTCCTGTGTGTTCCCTACTGTTTGTTGGTGACAATTAAAATTCTGCATTAAGAAAGCTATTATGATTAACTGGAAACTCCTGCCTTGCTTTTGTCCTCACAGCCAGGCAGTTTTGCAGTTGGAAAAGCAGATCAGGCCCTAAAGGGGGCTGGCTGTCACCTCTGCTGGTGTTTTTAGGTGTCGTGGGCTTGGCTGGGCTGAAACCACAGCACGTGTGTTTTTATGTACTCGAAGGTTTTCGACTCCGGCACAACTAGTGCTGCAACTCAACAGTCATCATAAATGGAGGCGAATAAAAAGCCTCTCCAGGTTTGGATGAAACCATCTTTAAAGGCAGATTAGATCATATTTAGATCATAAGCTTATTTAGCTGCCCACCGTTATCAGGAAACTCAGCAACTGTCTGAACCTTCCAAGGGACGAGTCTTTCCGTACTACGTTTTCCATGTCTGTGCTGGTTTTTTCCCCTCAGTTAAAGAGCAGTAGAATATGCAGAGTAATCTTGTGGTGCTGATGATCACCCGTTTTAGCTCTGGGTGTAGCGTGTAGGGATTTGCCCTTCTCCCGTGTCACACGTGCCACCTGTGTTCCCGCAGCTGATGCTGCCTGGAATCTGCACTTGCGGAATTCGGGCAGCTTAAATCTCTCCTTGTCACCCACCCGCCTGTGCTTGCAAATCCCCCAGATTTAGATCTGGTGGCAGTTTGCTCACAGTCTAGACACTTGTGCTGAACTTGTGTGTGAAGCCAGCCCTGCCTGCTTGCATTCAAGCAGTGTCTTTCTGTATTGTATTAAGAGCTTATCCATATGCTCCGAGCTCGGAGCGCAGGAAGTCTGCTGGCAGCAGGCCTGCTATTCCATATTCTGAGCTCAGGCTCTTTGTGGAGAGCCAGGAAAGAAAAAAAAGAAATAAAATAAAAAAAAAAAATCAGCATAAAGCATGACAAGTTGTTGAGTGCCTGATTTCTAGATAAGTTTTGCAAGAAGATTTGAATAAATGTTAATGTTACGTGTAAGAAGCGACGCCGGGGGAGTGGTTGTGGTGCGAACTGCAGGATGTGATTAAGGGTGAGATTGAGCAGGTTGGTTTGGGGGAGAACAGTCTCCACTTGAGCCTCTGGCACTGCGGTTTAGGAGCAGAAATAATGGCTGTTAGTTGGAACAGAGCAGAATGCCTCGAAAAACTATGCATATGTTTCATTTTGATGGTAAGTGTCCTCTGGCCTTTATAATTTATCATCAGAAAGAGCATGTGATTTTTGCAATTAATTTAGATCAAGTCCTATTTTTGATACATTGTCCTATTTTAGAACTTTATAGGTCCAATGCATAATGTGTTTTATAAGGATTCTCACTTTTTTTTACCTCCCAGACATCTTTCTCAGAGAAAACACTCACTTTGATTCCATGTCTGTGGTTGAACGTAGAGACTGTTGAGTTCTCCATAGGAAACAAACCCCAAATCTCCTTGAAATTGTGGCTGACAAAGCCATGGCTGTAACAAAGCAGCTTGTTTCCTGGCTGTCAAGGCTGGTTTTGTTTGTGGGATTTCCCAAACCTGGGCTGAACTTCCAAATGGTTTCGGTTTTCTGAGAGTTTTTATTCTGTGCCACCACCAGAACGTGGAAAACTGAGCTGAAATTTGCTCACTTGTCTCCATTTTTTTTCTTACTAATGTAACCGGTTTGCAACAGTTTATTTGGATGCTTTCATATATAAAATTGCTTATAAATGCTAAAGCTAAAACTTACCAATAATTAAGCCTTGACTAAAGTAATCAAAAGCAACACCCCCCATTTCATGAACAGCAACAAAGAGAAGAAATTCTGGAGCCTTTTCTAACTCGGTGCTGAGTGTGGCTCCATCCCTTCAGTGCGTAATAGATGTGATTAAACCAAGCTTGGAAGAGTTTAAGAAACAAGCCCACGGTAACATATATAATATTATGTATAAAATAATCTTGGACACAGCTCGGGGGCGCTTGGGCAGAAATAGCTCTTTGTTTGGTGTAGTCTGTGTACATGAAAGCAAATAAGCATCGTTTTCAAGTGTTCTGGAGGGCCTGTGTAGGAAGA
Source organism: Pseudotriccus pelzelni (assembly GCA_035584735.1). Lineage (NCBI taxonomy): Eukaryota > Metazoa > Chordata > Aves > Passeriformes > Tyrannidae > Pseudotriccus > Pseudotriccus pelzelni. The sequence continues at coordinate 1,426,297 of JAWMRA010000076.1, read as the reverse complement.
AGAGTTCAGTGTCAGCCTGGAATTATTTTGGATAATTCAAAGGAACTACATAATTGTTATGTAGGAGGCTTTTTTGTATTTTTAAGATGCTCTGTAACACCTCATTAAATACAACTAAAAAGAGCCCAGCAGAAAGCACTGTGGGTCCTTGTTCCCTTTTGGAAGAGCCTGAGTTTCCAGTCCTGGTGTCGAGTTGTTGTGTCTGAAGTGCTTGAATGATGGGAGTTGGTCTGATTTGATTTTATTTTAATTTTTTTTTGATAAAACACAAATAGGAAGTGATTATTGAAAGTATAAATACTCCACAAAACTGAATTTTATTATCTCCTACCAAATAAGAAACCACTTAAAATATTAATCACTTGGCTTACATGTTTGCTGTGCCTAATTTGATGGAAAGATGCAATATTTACAGCTGGCTGCTTTTTAGATAAAGGAGGGCCGTCTCCAGGTTTCACGTTGTGTTATTTGTATCCCTCTGCGGATTCCGGCTTTTCCTTTGGGAAATGGGTTTTATCTGCGTGCGGATTGCTAGCAGGGTTTGGCTAAATAACACGTGGAAATCCTATGGGCAGAGATGTGAAACAGCGTGGAAGTGTTGTAAGAAAGCTGGAGAGACAACCTGATGTGGTTTGGTGGTTTTTTTTTTTGAAGCGTGTTTTGTTCCCCCCTCCCAAGGTTGTGTTTACCGGTGTGGATATCAGACGGGGAACTTTTGCATATTACTCATTAGAGGAACATCAGGTTGGTTTTCCTTCCTTTATTTGTGCTCTTCCTCTTCCTCCTCCCTCCCCCTTCTCATCCTGCTGCTGTTTTATCTCCCCAGCGCTGCTGAGTTGGAGGAGCAGGGCCAGGGATTGATCTCTGCTGCAGCGGAGCCTTGGGTGGGACCTGCTGCGCGAGCACCACCGGTCCTCCCTTCCTGCACGTGCTGAGGACTTCTGAAATCAAACCTTTCACACGAAGTGTCTCCCAGCTCTCCCGTGCTTGGGGGATTTTCAGCCTTCTGCTCATCAGCAGTGGGAGGGATCTCAGTAAATGATCGCCCACCCCAAACCCTCCTCCCCGCTCTTCTCTTCCATCCACATACAAAGAGCTTCCTGGAAGCTTTTAAATCATTAAAACCAGGCAAAGGCAGCCGTGGAGAAGTGTTTCTGCCTGGTCTCTGGCTAATTAAATAGATGTGGCAATTGAGTAAGTGTATGGGAAGTGATTTTTCTTCCAGAGGAGCATCGCTCTGTGCTGGTGGGCAGGACTGGGAGGCCCCGAGTGGTGGGTTTGGTATTTGTCGTGTCACCCTCGAAAGGTCTTCGGGCTGAGCAAATCTGTGCTGCTTGTCCTTCATCCTGGGAGCTCTCCCAGAAAAATGGCTGCTTGGCATCCCCTTCCCGAAGGGGTCTGTTTTCTGGGAGCTCTGACTTCTTCTCTGTGTCCTTTTTAGGAAGCTGAAAACCCTTTTTTTTAGCATGCCAGTCTCCCCCCTTTTATCCAGCATCCCTGGATCCCCTTCCCTGGTGAAATGCCGTGCCTGTCATGATGACCCTGCATCTGTGTGAGAGGGGTCAACACGCTGTCAGGGTTATGAGAGCAATGTTATTTTCTTCTCCCTTGCTGGGAGTTGCAGGTCCATAAAAAAACCAGGGGTTTGTGTTTCTCAGAAGTGTCTTGTGCGTCCTGAGGGTGAAGGGAGATGAGAAAATAAATTATTGCAGGAGAAGTCAATTAGCCAAGATGAAATTGAGAGGGAGAACAGCAACAAGATGTTTCTGAATTTGTAAATGTGCTTCCTGAATAGATAATTGCCATGTAAATAAGTATGCAGATAGGCTGGTGGGAAGAGTGACTGAAAAGTGGGGAACTTAATAATAATGTGTTTTGAAAAGCTTGTGTGATAAAGGCTCCCAGTCTCCTCCTGGAGAGGTTAGGGAGAACAAAAGCTTATCTGAGGATTAAGACTGACTTGGTTGAGTGATTCAAAAGTCAAACAGGATTTTGACACACTTATACCTGTGCTACAAATGCCAGTCAACACGTTGTGAATAGAACAGATCGCTGCACTTGGGGTGACTTGTCCAATGATGGATGGACGTGCAGCCGCTTTTCCTCCTTGAACGCGTCCCCATTGCCCTCCCCGTGGCAGCTTGGATTAAAAGAAATGTTTAAAATAATTATTTTAACGTGCAGAGAAACTCGAGGACGAGGATTTTGTGTTGGCGTTATGGATGTGGGGCAGTGGGTGAGGAGGGGGGGATGTTATTGTGCTGCTGGGGCTGAGCTGCAAGGAAAGTCGTCGTGTGTTTGATGAAATTTGCAGTTGTGTGTTTGATTCAGATCGAAATTGCTGTGATATTACAGATGCATTTCTTTTATCTGCAGGGCAGGGGCTTGAGACTGAGTGGAATGCCAGTCAGCATTATTTTTCTAGGCATCCTGGGAGTAAAGATTCTATAGGTCACCTTTTTCCTCTAAGCAGCATCTTCTCTGCAGATTTTTAGTGGATTTTCACATCTGTAATTATTAGCTCAGTATTTGGAAGCTGGTAAATCTTCCTGCCTTTTTTTTTTCCCCCCAAGTTCTGAATTTACCATATTGTTTAGGTGCATCTGTGTTTTGATCTCTGGGACTCGGTGTCTAGTTGAGGGCAAACTTTAATAGAGAATTTTACATTGGATGTACTCACTGTTTAAAATTTTTTTCTCTGTGTGTATGTATTTATAGCCATAATTTATATTCCTCTGGAATATAAATGTAAAATGGAGCAAGGGCATGTTTGGAGAGGACTGAGCAGCATTTCTTAGCTGGCACTGTGGAATGCAGTGAGTTACTCTTCAGTATTAGACATTAATCTGTCTAATTGCTGCCTGAGTTTTCTACAGATGTTTCAGAGCAAGCTAATAAAATGTGCCCTGACACAAATGTTTTTGTGCAAACAAATATAACTGAGAGTTAGAGAGAAGGGGTGTTGCTAATAATATTGAAATTCATTCCTTATCTTCCTCTGTTTTAATTACTTCAGGGGTGTAGTTATTTTAATTTTGCTTACATAAATTAAGCTAAGTGTTCAACTGCACTGCCAGTATGGAGGCAGTGCTTAAAGCACGTGGAGTTTGGAGCAAAAACAGCCCGTGAAGGATTTTTTTTTTCCTGACCCTGCTGACAGATCTTATTTATTAAGTGTTGCAATAGAGTCATATAATATTAATTTTGTAGCAGCAATAACTTTCTGGGAGGATTTCAAGTTAGGGATCTAATTCTGTACTGTCAAATGACCTGGAATTAACACTGAGCCTGTATTATGGTTTTGCATATTGATGCATTATTCAGACTTATGTAGGGAAAGGATAATTCTGGGTAGAGTTTATGGTGGTATCCTGTGAACCAGGTCTGCACCAATTTGACAGGAGCAGAAATTCAGAAGTTTGTTTTCCTGTAGGTTTCGGTGCTGTGGCAGAGCTGTTGTGTAAAAGAATCACTTCTTTCATAAGAATACATATTTTTATTATATTAATATTTTATTACATATATAATAATTATTTTTTAATTAAGAATCACTTAGGCAGAGATAATATTCCAGTCCTCTTTGGCAGTTCCTCTGTCCCCATCCCTGTGCTGCTCCCAGGGATCCAGTGGAATCCAGCTCCTGGATCAGAGTGCACAGAGCTGGACCCTTTCCCGGCTTACCTTAGGCGTGAGTGGAACATCAAACGTCTTGCATTACTCTTTTAAAGATGATGTTCCCCATTAAAAATGTGTTTGGGGTAGGATTCCCGTCCTGGAGTGGTGACAAACTGCAGCTGCAGAGGGATGGAGATGGTTTCCTGCAGATCCTCGGGCCAAGATCGCAGTTCACCCGTGTGTGTGAAGGGAAAGTGGCAACGTGGAGTTGCACCTTCAAAAGCAGAAAGTGTGAGGAATTTGTTGCATTCTGGCAGTAACACTCCGAGCTGAACAGGCTGGTGGAGTCTGGAGAAAAAAAAAAGATACTCTCACACGAAAGGAATTGCAGTTTAAAGCTCACAGTGTGTCCCACTGGAGCCTTTTAGAGCCATTTAAATGCTGCTTTTCCCACCCAGATCGTGTCTGGGGGGGGAGGGTTTTGGAAGGGGGGTCATGGAAAAGGCTGGAATGGTGCTGGGATGTTGTTTTACCCAGGCATCAGCTTCCCATCCTGCAGTTCTCAGGGAGCATCTCATTTCCAGGAGAAAGGGAAGGTGTGACCAGAATGGGAACTGGCAGAAACCATTATCATCGTACAGCTGAAATGCTGCTCTTTGTGGTGTTTCTCTGCCCTTGAACAGGCACAGAAAGACCACACCGGTGGTGTTTGACATCATTAAGTGGTTTTGTACTGCTTTTATTTTAGTGTGGCCATAATTTGAAAATCAAATGCCGGCTGCCAGTTCTGAATTTCTGATATTGTTTTTACTCAGCCAGCAAGTTACACATTGACTGCTCAGGTATGACTTTAAATTCTGGTTTGTCAGCTTTTTTTACAATGAGTAGTTACCTGATTTGTTGCTCAGTATCAATCTATATTGTGCGTTTTTCTTTGCTGTGGTGGAACGGTATTTAGGAATATCCCCTGACCTGTGCTTTAGCAATATTTTAGACTGCGGAAATGTTTCATCTTTCCCCTTCAGAGGCTTCAGAAAGCCTCTTTATTCTGGTACAAGTGGAATGATTGCTTTCCTTGAGCAGCACAGGGGCTACAGTGAACCCTCACTATTTGTGCTGGTGTGTATTAGCGTGTTAAAAGTAATTATTGTCCATAAAGTCACTCAAGAGCAGGGTAACCTCTTAACAGGAGGGACCTCAGCTTGACACTGAAGGAGTAATTTTAGGTTCAGTGTTGACTCAGTTGGGACTTTCTTATTTTTCTTTTTTTTTCATTGTTGCTGTGTGAATCTCCCCTGAGAGGGGCTGCGGGAGCAGTGGAGGAAATGAACTTCCTATACCCGGAAAACCAAAGGCAAACATTTGCTATCAGCTCTGCAGAGTGAGCTCACTGGGAGAGGGAAGGGTTTTCTTTCTGCAGCCTTCATTTGGTACGATCTAAACTGCCTGGGCTCTTTAGAGGAGAGAAGTGATTTCTTGGTTGGCAGTTTTCCTGTGCTTTCCTTTATTGTTTTAATGGTTTCACCTTAAAGGAATTTTTGAGATCTGTATCAGTTGCTGTGAAGGGACATTGTAGTGGCTCAGTGGTTTGGTTAATATAAAATGACTTGACTTACAAATGAACTAAAGCAAGACATTTTCCTAGGAGACACTTTGATGCCTTTTCTGTTGTTCTGTGGAACTTCCAATGCTTAATTGATGTAGAAAAAACTCTGCATTCACATTGTGGTACCTCCATATCCGTGTGTTGCTTCACCCTGGGTGAAGTCACCCTTTGTGCTGCTTAGATGGATAAATCTGGGAAGAGTGGGCTTTGTAGAGGGAATTCCTGCTTTCTGAACCACCTGAAGTTCTGGAGGGGCCAGCAAATCCCAGAGGAGAGGACCCAGCTGACACAATCCGCTTGGATTTCCAACAGTTGCATCCGAAGTTTTTCACCAAAGGCGTTTTGGAAAACTGAGTGGGCACAGCATGAGAGAGTCTTGTCATGGAGAGTAATGGGCTAAGATGGAAACGAGGAGAGAAATAAATGCTCAGCTGTCACGGCAGAGGGGTGTCACCTGGAGAATCTGGCACTAGGCCTGAAGGATCCTGCTAATTAATGGGCTCAAACACGGAGACGGCTGGAGGTGATACAGACTTAGTGCAGTGAAACCAAGGGACGGCTGAAGAGTGGCGGAAGGGCCTTAAGTCTTTAATTACCGATTAATGACAACGAATGAAACGCAACATAGATAAATCTTAAGTGCTGCACATGCTGGAAAAACAAGTGCGAGTTCTAGGAAATTATGGTTTTGAACTGTTAGTGCTCAGGAGAGGATCTTGGGGTTGTGACTGGTGGAGCCATGGAAACATCAGCTCGGAGCTTGGCACCTTTGAAATCTAAACAAAGCAAAGGAATCTCAGTGAGAAATGTCGGGGATTAAGAGGAAAGAAGTTGTGAATAACTGGAAGCATCGTGGAGACCTGTGGAATGGCCACGTCCTGAAGACTGTGAGGGTTGGTTGGTTCATTTTCTAGAAGGTGTTTTAGAGCTGGGGAAAACTCAGAGCAGGACAAGGATGATCAGAGGTGTGGAATGACTGAGGTGGAAGAGGAGTGATGGAGGAGAGAGGAGCTGTGTAGCAGGGGAAAGAGATGTGTTTTAAAACCAGAGTGAAGGGAAATGTAGGCACACACCATGTGCATCTCTCAGAATGATGCAATACACCCTTTAAATCACTGCTGAAAAGTAAGGTTGTGCCACTGTTCTTGTTTTTTTTAGTATCTGTCTCCTATTCCTGCCTTGGCTCCGTTCCTGGGAGGTGCCCCTGAGCTGGGGAGCTGCTTCACTCGTGGGTTAAGGAGGGATTTGTTCTTTGGGTCTTGTGATCTCTAAAGGTTAACGTGTTAAATGAACACATCACACAGCTGGGCACTGGGGATTGGGAATATTGCTTTAATAGCCAGGGCCCAAAAGCCAACAACAGAGTCCTTCCTCCTTCGCCTTCCCTGCGTGTGTTTATACAACATAAAAGCTCTCTGTGGTAGCTGAGGAAATATGCCTTTTTTTGGACTTGTGTTAAGACTGTTCTGAAGTGCTTTCTGCAGTATTGTTTGCATTATTTTGCCTTTAAAGCAGTAAACTTTGGAAAATGTGATATCCATACTCGATGTAGATTTAAGATAATCCAATCTAGCTACAACACTGTGAACATTAAACTGTTTTTCACGTTTCAGACTCATTCTTGTTAAAGAAAAAAGCCTTTCTGATATGGATGGTGATAGAGGCACAGCAGTTGCTGTATTTGCTGTAACACATCTTGATGTCAGAAATATTTTCCTGCAGAACTTGCCTGAGGAAATTTTGAGACCATTGTTTCTTAACAGGCATTGTTCCAGAGCGTAATAAAGGTGAATCAGAGATGTTGGCTTTGTTAGCTGGAGCAGAGGGTGAGACTGTGCTGCTGTTTAGGGCTGAGACTCAAGTGGGAATTTAACCAAAGGGGGTTCCTCAAGCCCTGAATTTTCCCTGCTCTGGAATAAGAATTTGGGTGGAAGTGGGGTGTGTGTATGTGTATGGATATAAGATGCAATTACTGCTGCGGAATGTGGAATTCTGCTCTACAAAGAGAATCTTTGCAGACTTGGTAACACTTCTGTGCTGATCCTCCTTCCAGGGCACGAGTAATGGGAGAGTAATGTTAGAGTAACGTTAAGAGTTAGTGATGCTGCCACAGGAGAAAGAAGATGTAAGTAAAGGTAAGATTTGGGTCTCCCTGTTCTTACCAGCAGATCTGCCTGATGGCTTTAGAGAGAAAACAAGTGTGAGTGGGCGTGGATTATTCCTTGACTGGTCCTCTCCTAAGTGTTCATCTACTATAGGCTTCAGAAGAAAGGCAAACCAGTTTTTTTTTGCTGTTCCTTCTTTTTTTCCCCTTGGTTGTGCACCCTCTTCCATGCCAAGAAGTGGACAGGATTTGGGATTTGCCTGAATGAACAAGGCCATGAATTATTGTTGGTTGCACGTGCCAGTTGCAATCGTTTATGTTCCAAATGGAGAGGAAAAACATGAAGCCTCTAAATCTCTAGGAGGCATTGAGATTTCCTCCATATGACAGGCTATGGATAGCAGTTAAAAAAACAGGCTGCTTGTTGTTCCAGCCAGGTTCTTAAGGCATGGTGATGCAGTTTGCAGGAGTCACACTGAAAGTCACTCAGTCTGGGGCTTGGGAAGTGCCCACCTCACTTTGGTCCTCTCCCTGTGGATATTTTCTGCCTATTACTGTTTATCTCCTCGGGGCTCCAAGTCCTTTATGATCCCGTAACAGTTTGCTTAAAGATTAGCTCGTTTCTCCAGTTAAAAGAATCTCACTGAGCTTTCAGCTCTCACTGCACAAAGCAGAGGAGCCACGATTCTTCTTCTTACCAGAACTCTTCATATCTCCGTTTTCCCTGCCCAGAGCAGGATGAAACCAGACACCTCCCCTGCTTGTTTCTGGCTCAGGAGGACAGGATGGAATGGAGCTCGTGTGTCCAGCACTGGATTCTTCCGAAGCCTGTTGTGTGCTGTAATTTCATTGCTCATACAATGGCTTCATTTATAACTTGTAATTTAAACACATTGTCTGAAGTTGTCAGGCCTATATTAAATATCACTTACATACATCATAAAAGATAAAAGGTGTATAAATAAGCCCTTCCCTTCAAGTACTTATTCCTCTGTGTGTTCTTTTGTTGGAAGGTTTGAAGAAGTGACTTGAAGCGGAATATCCACTTCTGCCAAGTCCCAGTTTTCTTGCAAGGAGTAGTTTGCCAGCTATCAAATAAATGAAAGTCAAATAAAACAAAGCCTTACTTAAATCCTCCTTTCTTTGCTCTGTTTCACTCAGAGATCTGGTCTGTAGTGTTAGCAGACTGTTAACACCACAAAAAACTCTGTTCTTTTTATTCTAAGTGTGGATTCACAGATGAGAAATCCCTTGTTTTTTCTTGCTGTCTTCCCTCTGTTTTAGCTCAAAGCCCAGGTTGTTTGTGTGTGTTAAACCTTGGTATTATTGATTTTGCTGAGTACAAGAAATGTTTGAGGAAGAGCTGGGACTGCACAATGTGTTTGATTGACTTTGCATGGGGACACGTTCTTCTCCCTGAGAAAGCTGTCAGCAGGATGTTACTTTTGTTTCATTCAGCTGTAGATCATTCTGTCCTCTGGCAATATAAAAACAAACGAATTCAAATGAAGTATTCAAACTACTTGTAATATTTCTGTTAAAAAAACCCCAAGACCCCTCTTTTACTCTCTCCCTCTTCCCATCCCATTTTTCCAGTTTCTCCCCCCATCTGCACTTGCTTCTCTCTCCTGGTAATTGTTTTCATCATCACATATTTCCACATGGTGTATTTACAAAGGGGAGAACAGGCTGGGAAGAAGGGGCTGTGCTTGAGTACTCGTTGGCAGTTTCTGAAGGAGCAGAGAAAAGGTTTTGATGTTCTTTGAAATTGGTTTGTTCCGTAGGAGCTGGTTGGGGGGTTTCGGAGTGGGTGTTTTATATCCTCAGGGGTTATTTTATCTCCTCGGGGGTCATTTTACGTCCTCAGAGGCTTTTGAGCTAAAGCAGCACAGTGGCAGCTACTGAGGTGCCTCCTGAGGTTGGGAACGAGTTCCCTGCCAGAGCAGGTTCTGTGCCTGTGTCCTTTCACACAAAAGTGAGACAAACTTGTGAAAACTGAGCTCAGTTCTAGCAGGAATTAAAAAACCCCCAAACACCCAAAAAGCATATCAAACCCCAAAACAGAGCAGAGGGATGAGGGGATCTTTACCAGGCCATTTCCAGCCAGGCCCTGCCTGTTCCCAGCTGCTTCCCTGCCTCCTCCCTTACCTGTCTGCCACAGTGTCAGCAGTGGTGGTGGTGTGTGGGCACAGGGACCCTTGGGATAAAGCTGTGATGCAAATGACACTCCTGAACCTTAGGAAGTTCATCCTTAAATTTGTTAGAACCCCAGGATGGCTTGGGTTGGAAGGAACCTCGAGGACCATCTACTTCCAACCCCTTCCGTGGGGAGGGACACCTTCCAGTAGACCAGCTTGGCTTGCATATGTTTGAGCAGTGTTATCCTGTTCAGTTCTTCCTGAAATCCCTGGCAAAGCTTGCAGCAGCTTTGGGAACATGGGAATAGGCTTGGGATGTTCCAAAGGCCTGCTTTGGTGCCCTTTCCCTGTCATGGTGTTTGTGGTCCATGAAGTCTCCTCTTCCAGTTATTTGCATCTGTGAAAAGTCAGAGCATGACAAGAAGTCTCCTAACCCCGAATCACTCTGGAAGGACAATGTTTTCCTTGGTTCATTCTTCCCAGAACCCATCATTTTCTGGTCACCTGGGCATGTTTGGGAGTTCAGGGCCCAGAGCAGCTGGTTAATAAATAACGACCGATCTGAGATTAGAGCGGAGAGGGTGAACAGACAGGTTGTGTTCGGAGTTATTAAACACGGGCTGGAGTTCGGAGTTATTAAACATGGGATGGTAATTAAGAGGCTGAAGGCATGAGAGAGGTGAGGGCTGGGGAGCACCAGGCACCGCAACAACAAACCGGCCACAGCTCCTGCCCCCAGATCGCCAGGGAAAAGGTGGCAAATAAATAAGTTTATAAATTTCGATAAACGTTACTAAGGTGCTGAAAAATGGGATCATCCATTGATAGCTTGGAACTGTTTGTTGAGCAGAAAATAGGGTGGGAGCTCCTTATAATTTTCATGTAAAACCAGTTGGTAAGAGCAGAATGGGAATATCATCTGGATTTAACACAAAGGGCAGTTTCTTTTCTTCTTTCTGTTTTTTTTTTTTAGGCACGTGGGGTAAGCAAAAAAGCTCTTTAATTTAAAGCATGGCCAATTTTCTGATTTTTTTTTTTCTTTTCCATAATTCCATTGGTGTCTGGATGCTTTCCCATAGTTATTTAGAGTGACGATCACGAAGAAACCGTTGCCAACTTAGAATATGGTAGAGTGGATTCTTGCTTAATACTGTTGAAAATCAGCCAAGACGTATCTAACTCTGGACCGGAGTGATGTGTTGGATGGTTTTATTTGTGCAGTTCTTGATTTATCAGTGGTGTATGTTCCTGTGTAATGAACTGTGTAAGTGCAGTCATTATGTATGGTAACATATGATTCGAATCTTACTTTTAATTAGAGAATATGAGGTTAAGAAGACAAGCTCTTTATCAAGATGGAAACGTGAGACTTGTTTTCCAGATTAGTCCTCAGTCAAATTAGGTCAATCATATTTACATGGCTGTAATTTAAAGAATATTGCCATTTTTCTGATCTTTGATTTGTTACGTGACGGCATCAGTAAAACACATGTCTTGCTTAAAAATGAAATTTATGTAAGATAGAACTGGAATAAAGACTATTTTTGTCAGTATGTATTTTGTTTCCAACGTATATATATATGTGCAAAGAATTTCAACTGTGATGTGATTTGATTTTAGAATACCATCCAAGCTTACTCAGTTTATCAGATGAATACCAGCTGGTGCATCTGACAGCCAAAACTAGAAAAATAACCTCATTTAAAGATGGAAATCCCTATTCATGAGACCATTTCAGAGCCTTTGCTTTCCAGCAGGACTGGTTGAGCAGCATGTTCTGATCATTGGGGTAGTTTTGGTTTTCAAAGACAGATGGTCATTGTGTTTAATGTCTGTGTATTAATGTTCTGTTGATAAAAGTATGAGTAAGTTGTTAATTTCTCTGGGAAAATATAATTAAACTGTTGAGATCAGGGGACATGTGACCTGTGCTGCGCTGGGTTCAGAGGCTTCAGACTCAATTAGCTTTGCAAAATTGCTGCGAATTTTTACCTGTTTGCCTCAGTTATGGGGGAGAAAAGGTTCCTTTGTTTACAGTGAATAGAAAACCGGGTTTTTTTTTTTCAGCCTCTTGGGAGTTTCTCAATCCTGATGTTCACTGTTTTCAAATATAGGATGAGCGGTTCCCTATTTTCAAATACAGGATGGTTCAGCTTGAGAGATCTCAACAGGCTCCTTACTTGGGATTCAAATGCTCTGGTTTCATTTCAGACTTATCTCTCTTTCCAGCTCTGCTCAGGTTGTCTGGGTGGAAGCTTTTTTTCTGTTTTTGTTTCTCGACTCTTAAAGCTTTGTCTTTTTTTTTTTTTAATTGTCATGGATTTTAGCTTGAGAGGAAAATACAGCAGCTGGAACATGGGCTGCTGTACCTGGAAGCATTAATTCATTTTGTAGGCAGTTTTCTCCTGGCTTGGAGTGACGGGAAGGTGCTGAATTCTGACATCTAGAAGTGTTGAAAATACTGGGATTTATTTTTTTTCATAAGCCATTCTTACCTGTTGCAGTTATTTCTGTATTAATTAGGAGCCTTCCTTTCGGGCTTCGATTTTATGCCTTTTTGGTGCACTCATGCCCTGGGATATTTAGAAATGGAGTTTAACTCTCAAACAATAACCTCATATATTTAACAAAGTATGGGAAAAGCTTTTTTTAAGAAATAGTTGAAGGCAAATGTGATGTTACAGGGGTGGTAAATGTGTGCCTTTTTTGCTGGTTATTTTTGACACATTCTTCTGCAGAAGAATTCAGTAGTTATTGCCTACACAGGGATATAAGCAAGAAATTATTGGAGACCTCAGGCCTGCAGATCTTTGTGTCTGAGCTACTTAACTCTCCCCTCTTCTGAGTGTGCTGAACCTTCGTTCTTGTATTTCTCAAGTGTTTGCTCACTTGGCTTGGGTGACATTATTACTGACTTGTGCTTTTTTGACAGCATTTCTTTGTTCTCTTACGCTGGAAATGATGTCATGTCCGTTCTTTCACAGCCCTTTGAGCAGCTCTGCTCCGTTCACAAGTGGTGTGAGGAGGGGAAAAGGTCCCAAATGCAGAGAGTCGCCAAAAAAAGCTTTTTAAAGTGGATGATTTCTGTTGCAGTGGGTGAGGCTGGATAAAGTGGGTGCAGGGGGAAGGTAAACACGGTGTAGGAATTGGGCAGTTGAATCGAGATTTCTCTGGACTGAGGGTTGTCCCAAAGAAAAGAAATCAGTTGGATGCAAAGTCAGCAAGGGGATCTGTGGGTGAAGTGTCCTGGTGACATTCTCAGTGGGTTTTGTTTCTGGTTGTGCTGTCCCTGACATAAGTTACCTGATTCTGCTGTTAAAAGCAATCCTCATATTGTTGGGTTTGTTTTATCGGGAATATTGCCATTCCTCGGTCCTGTTTGACGTTTGCAAGCGTGGATGGCGACTGGGGAGTCGCTGGCTGGCAATTCCTGGTTGGATTTTTATGGGCAGAAGTCCCAGTTGGCTTCTTCAGTGATGGGCAGAGGCAGGAGGAGTCTGGAGCCCGAGGGAATCGTGCAGTTGGCGGGACAGGGACTGTTTGTGCCCAACTCCCACCCGGTGTGGGGAGGAAACCGGCACGGCAAAATCACTCACTGGGGTGGGAGGTAAGAGTTGAGATGTAGGGACTGTTCCCTTCTCCCTGCCAAGTCCAAGAGGACTTGGAAAAACAATGCTGATGTAATGAAAAGGACCAATTTTAGATTTTTAAAAAGATGTATATTATGACTTGCAGCCCTCCCACAGCCCAGGGATTTTAACCCCCCCAACCTTGGAATATCTGCGGAGACACCGACTGAATGTTGTGATTGAAACACACCAGTTGAGGTTCATGTATTTAATCAGGAGGGAATAATTCTAAAATTGATTCTCCCCTGCCCCCAAAACTGTTTGTATATTAGTCTAAATGTATTTGTTGTGATACAACACGTCAGGATTTATAACTTTCATACGGTTCCATAGCGGAGTTTCCAAATATAATTAGAGGGTTAAAGGCATTTAAAGAATAAAAGCACTTTAATGACATTCAGCTTTTATTGACAACCCACTAATATCTGCTGCATTCACATAAAGATTTCTAATGTAATCCTGGGAGCAGATGAAAGCTCTGCTGTTGAAAAGCTCGATGCAGATTCATCAGGTCTGCTCTGGGAATGCAGATGGGGAGCTCGGAGCCGAGGATGGGGCTGCAGCTCCCCCAGCTCAGGCCGGTGCTGCTCTTTGTTTTACAGGGTATCACATGAAGAGCGGGGTAAAGAGATGGCAGCAGACTGAAACGTTTATAAGGAGTTATTTTTTGTTATTCCATGAGCGTTTTCGGTTTCCCAGAAATTGTCATGTTGCTGCTTTTGAAAGAAAGAATTTCACTCACTCACCTGAGGTGTTTGCAAGTACCTGATTTGTGACCAGTTACAAGAATTGTGGAGAAAGCTGAGTGTTATAAGATTATTTTTTCCTTTTCTCTATTTAGAATCTAAGAAATATATATATATTTTTTTTAATTTTAGAATCCTAGAATGGTTTGGGTGGGAAGGGACCTTCAAGCCCATCCAGTTCCACCCCCGGCCATGGGCAGGGACATCTTCCACCAGCCCAGGTTGCTCCAAGCCCTGTCCAACCTGGCCTTGGACACTTCCAGGGA
>JAWMRA010000076.1:1396887-1412093 GCA_035584735.1 Pseudotriccus pelzelni | reverse complement strand
CTGGGCAACCTGTGCCAGGGCCTGCCCACCCTCCCAGCCAACAATTCCTTCCCAATATCCCATCTCTCCCTGCCCTCAGGCAGTTTGAACCCATTCCCCCTTGTCCTGTCCCTCCAGGCCCTTGTGAAAAGTGCCCCTCCAGGGACTTACTTTGTGTGGCATGGTATCTAATCAAAAACTTCTTTAATCTGACTGTGTTTGGGTTTATCCTCCGTGGGGGCTCAGTTAAAACTAAACTTCCACTCTGCGGTCTTGTGCTCTCTGTGGTTGGACGCTCGGTCAGGAATCTGTAGCTGGGTCCTTTTAGCAGCTCAGTTCCTACCAGAGGCGAAATCTGGGGCAGTCGGGTGGTTTGGGGCACACCCCGGGGTTTGCAGAACCTGGGAAGGGAATTTGGAGGAGGGAACATTCCTCCTGTCCCAGGGATCCCTGCTCAGGCTGTGGGATGAGCTGCATTTCCAGCCTATCCCAGGGAGCGGCTGTGCTGCTGCCCTGGCTCTCCAGCCGTTTTTCCACAGAAGGGAAAAGTGGAAGGCAGGGAGGTAGTTGGCAAGCCCTGAGAAGTAAGATGGGATCACTTCATGAATTTATGGAATGTCTTACAGTTTTATGTACAAAGTTATTCATATAAGACCATTGGAGAAGTTGCTGTTACGGTTGCGGGAGCGCTGTGAATCCCAAATAAAGCTGTCATTTACTTCTCAGCATCCTCTTGCAGTGGCATTAAAAAGCTCACTGAAGTGGCTGAGCAGTTATTCTACTTTGCTTTAAACTTGCAAATTTGAGGTGACCTCCGTGTGCTTGGATTTATGGTTTTTTCTGGTCTTCGTTTGTTCGAGGACAAATGAGATGTGTCCGCGTTTCCTTCTACTTGCTGGTTCTCAAATGAGGTTTCTGAGACAGTGGATTGGTAGAGGCTGTAAGACAGTATTGTCAGCACAAATAAAACACAGGCTGGGAATAAAATAACTGCTCTGGTCTTTTTCACTACGTTACAAGATACGTTTCTCGTGGCTTTTGGTTGATGAACTTGTTCTGAGTATGTGATGACAGAGTGAAGGGCCAACTACTGAACCCTTGATTTAGTGCTGGATCCCTCTTGGGAGTTGTGTTTATGTAAGGATTGAGTTTAAAAAAAAAACCATCAGTGGGAGGGGTTGCAGGATTTTAGCAGAAGAACTTGCTGGGATGAAGGGAAATATTTGGAATTCATATAGTACCTCTTAAATAGCGTATTATGTGATGTGTGTCAAAGGGAAATTTTTCTGGTTTTCTTCTCCTCCCGGTTGAAAAGTGGTGAGAGGGAAGAGGCAAGTGACTGAAATTAGTATTGATTAACAGATTTAAGGGCAGGAGCAGTCACTTCTTTAATTGTTAGGCTAAAGAGCAGGGGCTGCCTGGTGCTTACACAGTAATCCTGTGGGAAATTGGTGGGTTTGTTCCTGGGATGGGGTCATTGTAGCTCAGTGCATGTGGCCGGTGTGGGGCACAGAGGGTGCTGAGAAGATGCTGCTAAATTCTCCTATTTTTTTTTTTTTTATGTCTTTCAGGACTTGCAGTGAATGGAGGAGGACACTTTTTTACTAGAGATTTAACTCATCTAAAAATATCAAGGTAGGAGAATTTTTCCTTCTTCCAGTCCCACTTTTCTTTGCAGGAGCTACTGAGTTGTTTAAATACAATTGCTGTTGTCCTCTGTTGTTTCTTCGTTGATTTGTGATCACCTGGAACTGGAACATGGAGCAGGAGGGGCATTGTCTTCCTGTATTAGTTTTCCTGATTTTTATCCTGATTGTTTCTGTATTTAGAAAAAAAGATGCAGGGGTTTTCACATATTAATGTTGGATCATTCTCTGCCTTTCCCTGCTGGGGGTGATCAACAGGAAAACAGATATAATAAAACCACATGTAGCATTTTATATTATTGAGTTCATTCTAACTAAAATATTGATACTTTTTTGTAAACAAATTGTATAATAGGAACACTGCATTCTGTAGAAACGTGCTTCAGTATCTTAATTCTTTCAAGGCTTTTTTAATATAGAATCCAAAATATTTTGTGTTCAGAGAAAGTCTCCAGTGCTTGCCAATGGATTGAACTTGACTTCTGTATTGAATATTCTTGAGACTTGGGCAGGTTTGCAGAGCAGGCTTACAGCAGCTCCTTGCGTAGGTCTGTATTTAAGATGTATTTTTGATTATTTAAAA
This sequence comes from Pseudotriccus pelzelni, assembly GCA_035584735.1. NCBI lineage: Eukaryota > Metazoa > Chordata > Aves > Passeriformes > Tyrannidae > Pseudotriccus > Pseudotriccus pelzelni. The sequence continues at coordinate 1,409,885 of JAWMRA010000076.1, read as the reverse complement.
CTTAAGAAAATAATGCAGATTTCCTTTAGTGTCTGAGTAGTGGAGTGCATTTTCCAACACTTTATACATTGCCTAGTTTTTTGTTTTCCTTTTTCTGTCACACCAGTGCGTCTTCAAAAGTAACTTCAGACTGAAGGGAGCCTGAAACAGAATGTGCAGTTTGGAGCTGGGGTGGTTTTTGACTGATGGGTTTTTGGCTGCTCCGTGTCTTTGCCAAAAAAAAGTTGAAACGCAAGAATCTCGCTGCACTTCTGTCTCGTGGTAGTTTTGGGGCAGAATCAGGATTGTTGGTCCTGGCAGAACGAGGGGTGTTGATTCCAGCTGTAGGAAGTGCCTTAAAATTCCTTCCAAGGCAGTTTAATTGGACTCAACTTTGTGCAGGATTGGGCCACGTTTTATTTCAAGCTTAAGTACCTGTTCACGTGGTTGTTGGTGGAGGCAGCTACTGATAATATTTACAACCAAATCAATGGTTTTAGCTCTTATGGGCAGCACAGAAGGCACTAAAAGCCCTGCAGAGGAGTTGCTGACAGTGAGGTGATGGCATTCCTAACTCCTCTGTGGTTATCATTGTTCTCCAAGGCTCCATAATTGACACTGTACATGGAGACTGGAAGTGTCCCTCAGGAATTGTCTGTATCATTAATCCAGAATTAGAAACCGGGTTATGCAAAATGACAAAGCCCTGTTCAAAATTAAATTTCCTTAATTTGAAGGTCATCACGTTTTCGTGTTGAAGAGAGAACTGGTTCTGACTTTTGACTTTCTCCTCGTGAGTGATTCTTTCTGTAGAGTTTCTTACTTTAAGTAGGTGGTAAATCCCACCACTTAAATTAGAAGTATTGGTGGACCAACCCCTTTTCTCAGAAGAGTAAATTCAAACTTTGAGAACTGAGGTTGCAGAGTGTATTAGTTGGTATTCTGTGGCTGGCAGGGTTATCTGGTGATTGTTGGTGAGAGTGGCGAGTTCCTCTGAACTCAGAGTGAGTCAGAAACTGTCTGGCAGTGGCATCTCTCCTGGAGCAGTCGTGCTTTTGTTCCCCAGCCTCCTTACTCAAAGTATGACTGTTCTAGTCTAAAAGACAAACAATCCCCTGTTAGCAGAGGGTGAGGAACTCAAGCCTGCACAGAGCTGAGGGATGAAGGGCTGCGCCTTTTGGTGGTGTCCTCCTGCCTTCCCAGCTCCGGCTGCCGCTGCAGCCTCCGTGGCCGAGCTCATCAGCCCTCTGGAAGTGCTGTTTTCCAAGCCCAGCACCAAAGTGAGCTGCTCCTCAGACTAAACTCTGTGGGTTTTCATAATAACAGTGCTTGTCTCCTTCCTCTGGGGCTCTTAACTGTATAAAAATTCCCTCTGAGCACGAACGCCGCAGACTTAAAGCGCACATAATCACCACAGACTCATCAAGAAATAGGTCTGGCCACGTTCCCCCTTCGGGCTGTTGTTGGGAACTCCACAAACACGGGGCTGTTACCATGTTATGCTCTCAGAATTGCTTTTTAACTGGAGCATTAACAGCTGCTTTATTTGATAAAATGAAAGGAGGGATTGAAGCGGCTTCTTTGTGAAATGTCGCCCCGTGCACTCGCTGCACACGGTTTTCCAGTGGGGATGCTGTTTGGTGTTTTATGGATGTGTGTGGATGTATTTCCATCAAAGGCAGCTGGAGAAGGCAAAGAAAGTGGGGGCACATCAGGAGGACAGGGCAGAGCACGAATTCCAGGGGACAGTGGAGGATCTGTAGGAGGGACAGTCAAGATGCCTCCAAGTATTTGAGGAACGGCCCGAGGGGATGGACATGTCAAGCCCCCCATCATAGTTATTAGTCCTCAGGCTTTTGTGAGGGAACAAACATCAAACAATTCATTTTTGTTCACATCCACTCGTTCTAAAGCCTATTAGTTTAGAGAACTTCGTTTAATAAACTCTTAATTGCTTAAAGACCTCTAATTGGTAGGGTTTAGTCCTTTCAATTCCTTTGTTGGTTTCCTCTTTCCAAATAATCCTCGAAGTTCTTGGCATGCTTGCTAGGTCACAACAATGCTGTTTTCATTCCTGAAGTTCCTGGAAATATTTCATCTCCAAATTTTGCTCCTGTGTGTTTAATAACCGCACACAGACCCAGCTTACGAATATCTATTTCCTTTGACTTCAGCAGTGTTGTAATCAGTTATTCCCACTCCTGTGGTGAGTCAGAGTGGTCTGGGAGGCCAAATTTAATGGCTTTGATCATGGTGGAGTTCAAGGAGTCTCTGCCAGGCCCTGATGGTTCTCAGTGATGACATGAGACAGTCCCAGTCCTCCTGTGAGCACAGTGTGGCTTTAAATGTTCTCTAGTCCCCGTCATCAGGCTGCCTCTCGAAACATCCTCTTGAATTTCACCACGGTTTAAAATGAGAGTTCAGGTTAAACTCTCAATAATTAATTGGAGGAGCATGAGAAGTTTCAGTCTGGCAGCAGTTACAGGCGAATGCAAACAGATTTCTGTGTACAATGTGAGTTAGATGTGGAGTAAAACGCTTGAAAGCCAAACTCTTGTGCGTTTTCCTTTCATTTTTCAGTTCCTTTCATCTTGTGATAATTAGCTTTATAAATCTGTCACTTGTATAAAAAAAAAAAGTCCTTGTTACCTCTTCCTTCCTGAAGCTTGACTGCTCTTTGAAAGCGGTTCACTAATTTATGAAAGGTTAGATTTTCTGTTCACAAAAATGTTAATTTAGGCTTTACACGTTGTTAAATCCTGAAAACTATCCCTTTTTTGGCATCTTAATATAAGATACTTATTATGCACACTTATTAATTTCTGCTGGGGTGAGTTCAGCTTTCTTTATGAAGAGAGGGATTCTCATGCTCCCAGGAACCTTTGAGACAGAATATTTTATAGGTAATGAGTTTTTCTGTTATTTTGCATAATTGAGTATATTTTCTCTCAAAGGACTTTTGTTTGTTTTTGGGGGGGGGGATTGTTGTGGGGTTTTGTTTGTTTTTTAGAAAAACACATCAGGAGTCATTGTTTTAAAAAAAGATTTCTCTCCATCATTCTTTTTGGGAATTGAGGGAAGGTTGACTGAGGGAATGTGATGCCTCAGGATATTCTGAAGTGGACAGAGGAGATGAATAAAGGAATGAGCAGTGAGACCCTCTTTTTGAAAAACGTGTTTTAATAGAAGTTGGCTGATGCTTTTACTTTATCTATCTACATAATGATTTGAGAATTTTTGACTCCATTGTGTTTATAAACCTCTGTTGAATATTATGAAGGTCTTGGAAGCAAATTGTGTCTTAATTTGCTGCTTGACTCAGGCAGGAAGCCGATGGGATCCCGTGGGCTGGCACTGAGGTGTTCCTGTGCACAGGCTTGGACTTCACTCTTCAACCACAAATTAATATCTGAAGAGGCAGCTGCCAGAACTGTTGAACCACCTCCAGTCTGGCAATATGGGTTTTTCTTTTTTTTTGTTGTTAAGTTGTCCTTTTCACCCAACTGAGTTAGAGCTCTGTGGTCAGGCTGTGCTGCTGAAATTCGGGAACATCGTTGTGAAGCACAAGCAAGCCTGGCTGGGCATTCTCCTGGCTAAAATTTCCAATCTGTTTCCTTTAAAGTGTTCAGAACAGCAAAATGTTTACAGTAACTTTATTTCCTACCAAACCCTTGTCCCCTTCCCTACACGAAGTCCCTTGTGTGTTTTTTTTCCCTAAGGAGGCGAGAAAGGAACTGAAAACGTAAAGGGGAAATAAAATTCTTAAGAAATGTGCTTTTCACATATGACTTGTTGCATTCCCTTCCTCCTTTTGTAGTTAGAAACTTGTGGAAAAAACCCAGAGTTCTAATCTGCGGATATACATTTAATAGCTTCTCATGTTAACGTGCGCAAAACTTGCCAGCAGCGGCTCAGCGATATTTGTCCGACTCACTGGACATCAAACACTCTTTTGAACAAGAGCTTAGCTTTGCTAATCAGCTTTCTATAAAGAAATAATTTTATTTTTAGTGAGGTGATCAGAGAGGAGGGAAATACAGGGATCTGGCTTTCTACTGGTGGTATATGGGGGGGGAGAAAATTGCTTTGATTTTGTAATTCCGTGCCTGACAGACAATCTCTCTCTCTATAAAAAGGAGCCAAACCGACTTCTGTGGGCTGTAATAATGTGTAGCCACTCGAAACGTGAAGCGGTTTTTGCAGCCTGGCTACAAACTCTCTGTCTTAAAATTAAGAAAACAAAGCAATAGGCCCTTAGTCATCCCCGGGGATTTAATGAGATGTCACAGATTTGTTGGGGCTTAGTGCTCAGGGTAAGGTTGCAGTGCTCAGTCTGCCTCTACCACCCCCTCCTTGCCTTTGGGGTTTCTTTTTTCCCCTCATCATATTCTCATGCTCCAGAAACTGCTGTAGATTGTGTATTTCATTGAAATTTAGATTTCTTGGAGGGTAAACCAACACATGGCGGAGTGTCTGGACATAAAAGAGGAGACTCTTGGGCTGTTTGTTCTAAAAAGGCGTGGTAGGGATTGTGCCTTTTTATTCACCTGCTGATGCTGTTTGGAGACCTGTGCTCACACAATCTTCATTAGGTTTGGTCCAGTTACAAACGAGAAGATGAATTACCAATGAAGTGCAGTAGCTCTTGGTTGCCTGAATTGATGACAGTTATCCCGTGGCAGTGGAGATGTGAAGGATCCCCCTCAGATTCCTGCAGCTTTTGCTTCTGCTGGCACTGGGAATTAATTAACCTGGGCTGGGAGGATGCACTGAGGAGCTTGTTGGGGGGTGAAAACAGGCCTGATCCAGCTCCTCCTAATACTGTAATTCCGTGTGCTGTTTAATCCTCCTAATTCCGTGAACTAATACGAGCAGCAGAATTTTTAATTTAGGGCGCTTATTCTGAAATGTTGTTTCTGGCTTAGCGGTAGTGAGCAGGGGAAGAGCTGTGACCATGTCTGCTCGAAGCCAAAAAAAGGGACGTGGTTGTGCATGAAAAAGAAACCAGCAGCTGGTTTGGGTCACCTGTTGAACCTGCCGCTCTGGGATGTGAAAAACTTACTCAGGATGTAGGTGTAGTGAGTGCTTACACACTGTGCGTGGGATGCAACGAGAAACCGCGGCAGGAGCTGCTGCTGAACAGAAATCATAGAATCAGAGTGGGTTGGGTTGGAAAGGACCTGCAAAATCGTCTCGTCCCACCCCTTGCCGTGGGCAGGGACACCTTCCAGTGGACCAGGTTATTCAGAGCCCCATCCAAAAGGCCTTTCTTTCCACCTCCCCACCTGGGATGCTTCAAGGGGGACCTAAACTTCCTTTAGAGCCCTGGGAAGGAGCCCAAACACCAGCTCCTTGTGTTTTGGTGGACCAGGTGACGCTCAGGTGGTTCACAGATGCAAATGAAATTCCGGCTCTGCGTTTTGTGTTTAATGTTCCTCGGTGCATGAGTCCGTTCGTGCACACAGACAGACCCTTAGACCTGTTTGTGAGGTCTGATGAGTGAGTGGGAACTTGGGGAAGTCGGGACAGGCTGGAGTTGCTGTCACCCCTCTGTGCTGCCTGGGGTTTGGGGGGGTGTGCTCTGGAATGCTGGTGTCTCTCTGCGGATAAATCATATTAAAAGGACTTTCAGTGGCTTTAAATATACACAGAGAAAGCTCTTTGAAGTGGGTGTTATCGTATTAATAGACTTGAAAATATCAGATAAATGAAGAAACTCAAGATGGCATTTTCTGAGCATCCTCCAAGAGGAACCTAATATTGGTGCAGGGGGAAAATGTCCGTATTTATTTCTACAAGATGAATGTGTTGCCTTGTAACCGTGGAAGATCATGTGTACAATAGAAGGGAAATTGTGGTTTATTGTGTGTCCTGATCAAAGACTCTTTACAATCCTTTTGGTCTGGTTTGGAGCCGCTTTTGTTGGAGGTGTTTTGATGCTTTACCTGCTTTAATAAGTGACTGTTCCCCAGCACAGGCTGTCACTGTGCCTGGTGATCCCAGACACTCTTTTATCTTCAGCAAGCACTCAGACAACCTTTTTATTTATTTTTTTTTCATCCCAAGACATACAGAGCAAGGAGAGTATAGGGATAATGTTTCTGTTTGATTTTTTTGCATCAGTTACTCTGGGTTTGAGTGACTCGTCTCCTCATGGCAATTTATTCAACTCGGAGAAGAATTTGACAGTCAGCCACGGGCTGGAGTAGGGGTTGCTGTCAGCAGGATTGATTTTCTGAGCAACAGGAAGGGCAGCAACTCCTTCTGACGGGTTTGGCTTTAAGAGAGGTGGGAAATGGGGGCAGTTTGCAAAATGCTGAGTCTTTCCCGCTTCAGCCTGATGATCATTGAGTTAAAAACTATTTGACAAAACAGGTGGGTGCTGGAAGCAGCCTGGATAGCTGAAAACAAGCTGAACGGTGGGCTGGAAGTGGATGTTGATTTTTATTGTTAGAGGCTGTATTGGCAGAGTAGTTTTTCGTCACTTTAAGTTCTCCTCTTGTTTTTAGCTCTTGTTTTTAACCGTTTCCTGTTGTCCAAATCAGAGCTGGGTTGTTTTTTTTTAATTTGTTGTCCGTCTCTTCTGCTTTTCCGCAGCGTTTGGGATACCCCGAGCGGAACAGGCTCTCACCATGTTTCGAAACAGTCTCAAGATGCTTCTTACAGGAGGGAAGTCAAACCGCAAAAACAGGTCCAGTGGTAAGTAACTGTCACCTGCTGGTGTGTGGGGCAGTGAACAGCTCTGAACCAGCCCTTTCATGGGGGCTTTGGGCTTCATCTTGATACTTGAAATATTTGAAACAGCCGAAAATAGATGTGTGTTTATTTAAAGTGTATGTAAAGCCATCATCTGGTTTTATTGGGGAGATAAGAGGCAGGGAAAAACAAACAGTGGACAAACATCAACAAACAACGTGTTTCAGTTGGGGCAAAATAAGAAAATTACTTCCCCCCCCTCCTCTTAAAATGCCTCTGATAACTTGGGGCAGTGAAATCTGCTTTATTACAGACCAAACTGGTGATGGCAGCAGCAATTCCTTTTATTTTACTTTTTTTAAATTTTTAAGCAGGAGGGGAGAGAGAGGACTGGGAAGAAAAGGTGGAATCAGAAGAGTAATTGCCCAAATTTGGTCATCATTTCTGTCAGTCTCCTCTTTCCAACAATCCCAAGAAAGGAGTTGACAATTAGCACTAGTTGATGTGGCTTGGCCCGTTTTGATCCGTGATGGAGATTGGGGGAGATGGTAATTGTGAAGCAAAACATTACAAAAATATTGATAGGCTTGAAAAAACCCACATTTTTGTTTAACTTTCGTGGTTATTTCCAAAAATGGAGCGTTGGCAGGGTAAGAGCTTTTAATTAGATCTTTCATTTTGATTTTTTTTTTTTTTTAAAGCCATCTGGCAGCACATTTTAAATATTTTGGGATACAGTGTTTATTTGTGCTCGTGCATCTGTGTAAATAGTGCATATGGACGTTCCTTGGGAAACCACGAGTGAGGATGTGGAGATACAGTGGTGATAAATTCGGTGTTCAAACGGGCTGGTTTCCTTTGGGTGAAGTTAGTTATGACGTGTTTCTCACCTTGCCAGAATTTATCCCCCCATTTTTAACGTGTGGTGAGAGTCCTGGGTGTCCTGGTTGATCCTGAAGGCGTTTTGTCATCAGAAGTTCCTCCTGGTTTTGTACTTGGTGTGGTTCTCTGTTCTGGTACCAGGCCCTGTTTCTCCTTTTGCCTCGTCTCCCCGAGGACCTTGTACGTGCACAGCTCTGCAAACACGTGCTGGTTGTTTTGGGAAGGGAAAATGTCACTTCTGGAGCACCCGGATTTGAGAGGCTGCACGTCTTGTCCCTGGGCAAGGCAGAAGGAGATGGGTTTCCTTATTCCTATATTGAAAAATAACATGACAGAATTTAATAGATGAGATTTCTTCTAATGCCTGATGACTGTACTGGCTGTTTAATTTATTACAATTCTGCCTTTGAAAGGAAGTTGCTTTATTGAGAATTCCGTTTGACAGTCTTCAGGGCAGGAGAGGGAATAGGGAAAGGAGATGATCAGGTTTGTTATATTAACAGTGACTAAATGGAAAACATCCTTCCACTGGAAAACAATTTTTCAGATAAGCCATCAAACTGTGACAGGACATTAGATGAATTCATTGCTGCTTAGATTTTAAAAAAATAAATATATTGAATTTTGTATTTCTTTGCAAACACAGTAAGAAAAAAAAAAGTGTAAATCTTCCACCTACATTCCTGTGTTGCATGCAGTATTATAAGCCTAAAATTCGCTTTATTTATTTGCTTTGCCATTTTGGCAAACTGCAAATTTGATACTTTAAAAGCAGATAAAGAAGGAGAGAGGACTTACCTGAGAGCCCACAAGAGGCCTTTGTCACCCTGTCACTGACAGGACCTGGAGGAATCTCAAGTCCTGAGTTCTGTGTTGGGTGAAATCAGTCTGGTGGAGGTTTCAGGTGTGCCTGAGAAGGAAGATTCACCTGCCATGTTGTTCAGGTTCTGTGGGTGGGTGAGAGCCCACCCAGGTGTCGGGGGGTGAAACGGCACCGTGTGTGTGTCTTCATTTCCTGCGCTGCCTTCACTTGGCATTCCGGTGTGGGAATCAAACCTTTGAAGCAGGTTAAAGGTATTGTGTTCTTTCCTTGGGGGAATCCGAGGGAGCCCAGTGGCCTTTGAAATTGCTGTGCTTTGCTGTGCCTTTCATTTGCAGGAGCAGTTCCCAAACAGGGGCAGTGGAGTCAAGCTAACAATTCCGAGGCGCTGTGATGTGGTTTTGATCGTTCTTCCTGATTAAAAGAACACTGGTAGTGGTAGCAGTAAAATGCCTTCTTATTATTCCTCCTTCAGAAACTGCTGAGCAAATTCTCTGAGAACTGCGGTTAACATTTATTTTGACTCAGCCAGGGTGGGTTTTTCCCCCTTTGGTGCTCGCTGGTGTTGTGGTTCAGGAACACACAAAATATTTATCTAGGAAGAATACGGTTACGTAGGTCTGAACATAGAGTTGCGTGCAGTAATGGCAATTAAAATAAATGAGTTTCCACTGCAGCATCAGGCTGTGGGATGCCCTGTGGTTAATTCTGGGTGTCCTTTCAGAGCTCCACTCCTGGGGTTTCACGGCGCTGGATGTGCCGAGCTCTCGGTCCACGTGTGTGAGCTCGTATTTAATCTCTTGTCTTAACAAAAATTCTCCCGTGACTCAAGGGCGCTCAGGATGGTTTACAGTAATGCCTTGAGGACACATTATGCCTGCAATAGTGTTTTGATTAGGCTGTATTTCCTTCTGACATAAATGGATATTCCACAAAGCTGCCAGGCAGCTTCTGCAGCGCTGAAATGGGAGCTGAGGAAGGTTACAGATTACCTCGGCTTTTCCAGTGTAAATTAATTTAGGGAGATGCAGACAGAGGAGTTCTCTGACTCATGTTTGTATCCAGAGTTATAGTTACGTAGGATGTGGTTGGTTTAGGATGTCAGAGGACTGTGCTTTGCTCCCATCCTGTTATTCCTCCTGGCGGAAGATCCAGCAGGATGATTGTGGCCAGAAGCCCAAGTGGCCAGAGCAGGCAGGTGCTTTAACACCAGGCAGAAACACCTTCTCACTGCTGCTTCTCGGAGTGTTTGAGGCTTCCTTCCCCCTAACTGAGCCATTCCATGGCACTTCTGTTCTCTGAATCCATATTCTGGAAGGTTCTCTGTTTTTATTTGTTTATCAACGACCTGTCTCATATTTATCTGCAGTTTTCTTGCTTGTCCTCGTCATTCCTTGCTCTGGGTCTGTATTGCAGTAGTGCATATCACAGCAGGGCACTCATGGATCCATTCCAGGATCCTGTTAGGGAAATAAGCCCAAGTAATGGATCCAATCATTCCACCTATTACAGTTATCCTGGTTCTTTTACAAGCAGATGGACTATTTCCTTCTTACATTATCACATTAAATTAATACCACTGTAAGAGTTCAGATTCCCTTCAGAACCTGGTGAAATTCAGCTGTTTTGTTTGGTTTTATATTTCTCTTCACTTTGTGAGGTGTAAGCCCAGGAATTTGTGCCTTTTATTTCTGGCAGAGGCCAAAGGAGGTTTTAAAATAATCTTGTCTTTTTTTTTTTTTTTGCATGTTAAATTTATCTGAGGCATGTAATCCTTAGCCCAAAGGGCCTGCTTTTCTCTTCTGAGTTAGTTAGGAATTATATCTTGCTTGTTCTTAACTATAAAATGCACAATTTTTATCTGGAGCTTCCCAGCCAGGAGCTTTCCTGTCAATTCAGAATATTTTTGGTGCAGGGTTTTTTCAAACCTGTTCTTCTTTCCCGGTTCACACAAGACCCAATTACTTCTCACTTCCAGTGTATTTATAGGGCCTTTTGGAACCTGCCACTTTATATTTTAATTCCAGGACTGAAAGAGCCCCCTGTCAAATGGTCTTCTCCTTTGATTCCTGCCTTTCGAAGATAAAAGGCATTTCTGTGAAGGTCTCATTACTGCTTGGCCAGAACTCCAGGCACTTTCTCATCTGTCTGATCTCTTTTGGAAGTCTGAGGGTAATTTTTTGCCCCGAAAGAGTTGGAGGGGTCACAGTTGCTTTTTCGATTTCATTTCTGAAAGAAATGGCTGAGCGATGAGATGCAGCTGGTGGGCCCTCCAGGTGTCAGCTAACTTCATTTAAGGAGGTGTTAGAAGTGAGCCTTCTTTTTTGAGTATCACGGTGCTGAATCCCGAACGTACATCCACACATTCGAGGTATTCCATCCAAATAACAACAGCTCAGACCCTTCCCATCCGCAGGGTTCGCTGGGTTTGCATAAATCCCATTTTTAAACAAGTCTCTCGAGTGTGTTGACAAATCCTCTGACCACGGGGAAGTTCGTCCTTGAGTTTGTTAAGCGCGAACTGGCCCTTCCTGAAAGTTTGTTTTGTGTTTTCTGTAGTTTGCTGTGTTCCTTCTGAAGCAGGCACTGCATGGGGGAGGTGTGTGTGGACAGGCTCAGCATTCGCTTCTTGGTATTCAGATTTATTTGCTCAGAATCTGCCTTGTTCATAAACCAGGACCTCTTCCCAGACAAATACAAGATGCTTGGACAATACAGTTGTCTTAGAGGAAATTTTAGCAGCCTTAATTATCCTAATATATATTTATTTCCTTCTGATTCGCAGATACTCCTTTTTATTTTAATCACGACACCACAGATCCAACCTGACTCACTTTATAGCTCGTAACTAATTCTTATTTGACTGGGCTGTTCAGTTTTTTGTGTTCATCATTTTTTTATGAGTTGCCTCAGCCATTCCCCTGTTTATCAGCCTGTGTTGGTTGATGCTCCTGTGTGAGGAGCAGGGGCTCACCCAGCTCTGCCAGCCAACATTTCCATCCTTTCTTTGACCTCCCTCTTCTAACTTCTCTTAACTGTGGTACATCTGTAAAACTCCTTTTATTTTTGCTTTGTGGTACATTTTGCCTCCTTTTTTTAAAAAAAAAAAAACAGAAACCAAAACATTTCCTCTCACCAGATTACTGCATTTTACTGCATTATTTTTAGGCTCTGGAATATTTCAACTTACATTTTTTTTCAGTTAAATCCTGAATTCTCGTAATCTCATAGTTCTCCTTCTCGGTATTCCCAGTTTTTTGGCTTTATTTTTTTTGTGGGGGAATTGGCAGAGTGCCGTGTTTCTTAGTGTCTGATGTTTTTATGGTGGAGCAGTGTCTCCCTGACTCTGAAATGCTGTATTTTGGGCTGTTCACCATGAGCCTTAAATTTTGGGAACTTCTAAATCACTTTTCCCCGCTTAGGTTGTTCTGTTCTCTTAAAAAAAATTGTGTGAAAGGCAGCTGTGAGTATCAGATATATTTACTGCTTGAATACAGCTCTCACTTAGTTCTCCCCTTTTTACTGAAGTAGCCTGGAACCAAGATTAAAATGTTCTTTTCTTTTTACCTTCCCCAAAAGAAAACGCATGAACCAATCTTCGTACTCTGTCCCACTTGCTCAAATAGGTTAGATTGTAAAATTAGGCACGTTAAGTTTGGGGAGGCGAGAGGAAAATATTCCATGTATTTTCTGCTGTGCTGATGGTTTTCCTTGTTTCAAATGGGTGAAAACGAGAGGAAGGCAGGCCCTGGGTGTTCTGCAGGATCCAGCTGCTGGGAGATGGTTCTTGCTTTGACTGTTTTCCCCACATTCCATTTCAATCCCTGCATCCCCAAACAGTCCTCTTCCCTCAGCCATCCCCATGGGGCTTTTTCAGGCATATTCCTGTTTGCTGGGTTTTATCCAAGATTTATCTCTAGGTCAGTGATTCCTTTCTCAACTTCTCTGTGTATCAGCCATAATCCTTCTCAAACCCTCCCTTCATCAGCGATTCTCCAGATCTGATTGCTGAGATTAATGCCCCCAAGTCTCCTCGAGATGCAGGGGCTGATTCGTCCTCCTGCTGCTCCATCACGGAGCCATCTCCCTTCTGCTGGCCTCGTGTTGCTCAGAGCTTTTAACTTTCCCTGAGGGAGAAGGAAAAGGCTTTTAAAGCGGTCCTTTCCCTGGGCATCCGTTGGGCAAAGCAGGGACTCGATTCCCGAGCTGGAAGGGCTCTGGGATGGTGGTGTTTGTGGCTTGTGCCTTTTCTCCTTCAGAGCTCTGTCCTTGGGCAGGGTCAGATCAGCCACCTCTCCTCTCTCCCGGCTTCCCTGGAACCTTTTGCTGTGTGTGGGAGAGGTCTGAGCTGTCAGGAGCTGTGATCTCGCTGCTGGAGATTTCTGTGTGATAGTTTCCATGGGGTGCTGTGCTGGCAGAAAGCAGGATCTGACCAGAACTTGTGGAATTCAGGGGTCGTCTCTGTAATATTTGGTTTAAGGCAGGAGTCAGAGAATCCCAGAGTAGTTTGGGTTGGAAGAGACCTTCAAGAACATCTCATTTCAACCCCCTGCCACGGGCAGGGACACCTTCCACCAGCCCAGGTTGCTCCAAGCCCCGTCCAACCTGGCCTTGGACACTT
>JAWMRA010000076.1:1363639-1377405 GCA_035584735.1 Pseudotriccus pelzelni | reverse complement strand
CCAGGTTGGACGGGGCTTGGAGCAACCTGGGCTGGTGGAAGGTGTCCCTGCCCATGGCAGGGGGTGGAACTGGATGGTCTTTAATATCCCTTCCAACCCAAACCATTCCATGATTCTCTGAATTGCAATCCCAGAATGGTTTGGGTTGAAGGAACCCCAGAGATGTTGTGGTTCCAACCCCTCTGCCATTAGGGCTGTTATCAAAGCAGACAGTGGTTACCCTCTGTATCTTCCATATTCCAGTGCAGTGAACTGGATAAGCTTGGACTTTCCTTTATTTTGCAGGTGAAAGCCAGTTTTGTTCCTGGTGATAGTGAAAAAAAAAAGAGGGGTTTAAGGACAAGTTTAAACTCAACCTCCAAGGAGCGAGTTTGGTTTGGGAGTAGTTCCCAACACTGAGATGAAGGAAACTGGCTGTGCCCAGTGCCCTGCAGCTGCCCCAGCATCACCTGGGCACTCCTAAATCCTCCCAGGTGGGCAGATCCAGCTCTTCCTTTCTGCCCAGATGTGTAAGGCAGCACTGTTTGAGTGTTACTAATGTTCTGGTTCCGAAGGCAGAACGGGGAATGCACAATGAACTTGTAATGATTCAGAACCTCCATATCCTGGATACGGCTATTTAGGGTAAAAGTCTAAAAGTTCTTCCTTTTGCAAGGGGGGGAAAAAAAAAACCACCTTGGAAACAGAAGTCTCTCTAATTTTCATTTTACGTAAGTGTCTCTGTTCTGGCTTGGGCTCCCAGAGACAGTGAATGCCCCCAGACTGGCTGTGGGTGGTCAGCAGTTCAGCAAATTGGGCCATCCATCTAAATTTGTCTCTCTTAAATCCATCGCATTCACGTCAGCGTTGGTTCCAGCAGTACAATGGGGATTCAATAACTTAAAGGGAGGCTTCTGTGATCCTACTGTATCATCCATTTTCATAAGAGCGAAGCCAGGGTGGAAGGACTGTTCCAGATGCTCGGCTCCCAGAGCTGGTGCGGGAGGAGCACGGCCACGGTTGCACGGGGGACGCTCTGGGGGTTTTTAATTTGCAGGAGTGAGACACCAGAAAATTGCTGTAAACTTCCACTGTGGGATTAAGTGGGAATTTCTGGAAGGGACTGGTTTAAATTTCCCAAGTTTTCGTACATATCCCACATTGTGTGATCTGTGGCTTTCAGTTACAGTTATCAAAAAGCAATATTTTATGTAAGGTAACAGCCTTTTACTGGAGCTGCAGCCCAAACCAGGACAGAGCTGGGAAATGGAGACGGGCTCTCTTCCAGATTGTACATTATCAGATGAATAATTAACTGTAGAGTAATTGCAGATCCTAATTAGGCTCCTACAACTGCACTAAGCACAGTATTGCTTCAGTGTAACGTGGCAAGAACTTGACCTTCAGGTTTAACCCTGCTGCTGGTGTGAACTTGACTTTCGGAGCCCAACTTACGTGTGATAATGCCAGTTAAAAACCTCCCCAGGTTTTTGTTATAAAATTAAAAGGATGCAGAAGTGTTCAGTATCCATGCCTGGCCTTTTCCTAGTGTGCATTGCTAGCTGGGAGCTTTTCTGTGCCAGTTTTCCTTCAGGCGGTGGAAAAAAATAGGGAAAAATTATCTGGAATGTTGATTTTGGTCTGTTTTATAGACTCGATGGGGAATTGACAGGTGGACTTTGAGTCATGGCCCAATAGGGTGAGGGCAGAAGGTGGTTTGGTGTCTGGAGAGGCTTGATTTTTATACAACCACGAGCAGGTCTGGGGACAGCAGGTGACAGTGGAAGGTGCACGTGGATTTTCTGTCCCTCTTAAACGCTCAGTAAGCCCAGGTTGGCTGCTCTGCAGCTCATGGAATCCTTTCCAGATGGGCACCTGTAGCCTTGGCTTCTGTGTGAGTAACTTGTAGGCAGTTTCTGTGTGAGGGAGGAGAGGAAATGCTCTCCCTTCTCCGATGCTGCTCCAGACAATCCCGTTCTTCGGTGGCTCTGCTGTGGGACAGCAAGATGCCTGGCTTTGCTTCCTGGGGAGAAAATAACAAGCAGTGAGAGGAGGAACCACAGCTAACCATTGGAAAAAACACGCATTGACAATGCGTGACCTAAAGTGAATGACCAGCACAGAATGGTAAAACGGGCTTGAAGAACATGAATAACCCAGAAACCCGGATCCCGAGGGCGCAGCGGGAAGAGGTAGCGGCGTCGGGTTGGCAAAACCACCGGGGAAGCAGCCAAGGTAAGCAATTCCTGTCTGAATCTGGTTTTCTTCCCGTTCAGGTGATACTGAGCAGGAGCTGGGACCCCCTCCATCCGTAGATGAGGCAGCAAACACACTCATGACTCGCCTGGGCTTCCTCCTCGGAGAGAAAGTCACGGAGGTTCAGCCAGGGCCCCAGTACAGCATGGAGGTGCAGGACGAGAACCAGGTACGACCCCCTCCCAGATCCCTGCTGGCGTGGGTTGGGATCTCTCTGGAGCAGGGGAGGGGGCGGTTGTGGCCTGATTCCACGGCAGGCAAGTGTCTCCTGGCGGGGCTGAGCTAAAGGTTGTGTCCCCTCGTCCCGCAGAGACTCATCCTCGTTGGGTCAGGGCTCAGCTGCTGCCGAGCGAAAAAGCTCCTCTTGTTTTTCTGCTGCCGCAAACGCGGGAGTGGGCAGCGCCTCTAATCGGATTACAGTGGCCAAAAAATAAGCTGTTCTTGCCTCTGTCTTCGCTGTGGTGTTTCAGGAGGGCTTTGGTGGTGTTGCATAAAGGCTCCCGGGCAGAGGGAAGTAGTAATAGCCTGATTTTACAGATAGTCACAGTTCTCGCTCGTGTTTGCCCAGCAAGGTGATTTCATGCTTGAAAACAGGTAGGGAAGGCAAATCATAAAATCTTTATTGTGATGGAGCTTGTTACATCCCCCTGGCTGGCTGGAAAGCAAAAATCCTCCAGGCTATGATATAGATTTTATGGAAACTGCCTGAGCCTGAATTTCTCCCTCCTTCTCCCCAAGCCTGCACAGTTTACAGTGTTGGTGAGATGAGAATGGAACCAGGAGACATTTTCCATCCCCCATTTTTTTATAATTGACAGGGAGATATTCCCGTATGTAGCAGAAGAGGATGAAACTCAGCGAACCACTTGTAATTCACTCTTGTTTTAACAGCCATCGTGTGAGTCTGCACAGGTCACCCAGATATTTAACACAGGTGTAATTCAGAGGACCTGAATTCCTTAAAAAAAGAGGTTGTGAAAAGTGGCAGCCAGGAAGGGCCTGTCCTCAGCACAAGAAGGGATGGGCCATGACTGCCCCATACCTGGAAGTGTCCAAGGCCAGGTTGGCTTAACTGACACAAAAGGTTTTTGATCTCCTGGGCTCAAGTTTGCTTGAGAGCCAGGAAATGTAGTTCTGTCAAGTTTTTGCCTTTAACACACACATTTTAACACTTTCATTCAATTTTTTAATGCAAGTTGGGATGGATTTGAAATGGACTTTACTATACATTGGGCTAGAAAATGTCCTTTTAACAGGCACCTATTTGAACTGAATACTTCAAAGCCAAGCAGAGCTTTCTACTATAAATGGTTCCTTTTGTTGTTGCCTTTAGACAAAAATTAAATTCCCGTCTTTTCTCTAAAGCCAAAGATGTCTTTGGAGAATAAATAAAAGAAAAATCTGAAGAGAAACAGCGGAGAGTTGTCCTCTAAAATAGATTGGTATCTTGGGCTGTGTGCTAATTTTTGCATGAAAAAGTTTTCCAGGGCCTTTGAATGCTGTTCATGTGCTGGAGAAGATAAAGAGAGGCTGGTTCCTCAATTACCAAGTTAATTTTTTCCTTTCTTTGTGGACGTCTCCTGCTGTCAGCACTTGCCCAGAATCGTGGAATACTCAGGGTTGGAAGTGACCTCGGGAGTCATCCGGTGCCATCCACCCCTCCCGTCTGGAGGCAGGGCTGGGTGCAGGGAGGGACTGTGGTGCTCAGGGCGTGTCCAGGCAGGGTTTGGAGCTCTCCATGGGTGGAGAATCCGTGGGCTCTCCGGGCAGCCTGTCCCAGGGTCAGCCACTTCAACTGGGCAGAACCTTTTTCCGCCAATAGAAAATTTCCTTGGTAGAACCCGTGACTGGAAGGCTGCAGCTGTCCCTCGATCCAGTGTAGTTGTCTCTTTTCCAGGCTGAATGAACCTTCTCCATCAGCCTCTCCTCCTCTTCCCCCTCTTCTTCCTCCTCCTCCTCCTCTCCATCAGTGTCTCATCCTCCTCTTGCCTCCTCCTTTTCTCCATCAGCCTCTCCTCCTCCTCCTTTCCATCAATTTTGCCTTTTCCTCCTCTCTGTTGCCCTCTCCTCCTACCTCAGTCCTACCCATCCCACATTTTTGGGGCCCTCCTCTGACTCTGCCATCTCCCACTGGCTGTGCCAGGACACAAATCCCATCCAAGCTGAAGCTGCTTCTGAATTGCAGCAAATCTTGGGAAAACCTCTCCAGCTCCCCTTCCCAAATCCAGTTTCTTCTGCTGCCCTACGTCAAGTCGTGTTGAAAATCACGCAGTGGGACATTTATGGGATTTGCAAAGATTAATTCTTCTATTACTCACTGATTAATTAAAATCTGATGGAGACTTTGACAACTGGGTAGGTTTTATGTGTTAATTTGCATGGGCCAGGCAGAGAAGACGTTCCTTGGATCAAAAGCTGCTGCTTGTTCTTCCAGCCATGCTTTGCCTTCTCAGGCAATAATTATTTGCCATCTCAACAGTGCCTGAGCTAAAGAGAAGTTAAGGGATGGAGATGTTTGCACTGAAACAGCCCCAATCTGTTCATCTCCCTGTTGCTTTTCCTCCAGTTGCCTTATTTTGAATGTGTCCAAGGACCTAATCTCTAATCCAGATTGCAATTATTTAGTATGTGTCTGTTAATTGTGATTTCCTTACTGAGACATCCCAAAAGCTGAAGATGAAATCCTTTCTCTCCTGCTTTTTGGGAAACTCTTTCTGACTGCACTGGCTGCCAGAGCAGCACAAAGAGACACCAAAAGCTCTGGCAGAACAGGGTAATTTTTCAAAGCTTAGTGAAAATGTGACAGATGAAACAGCGGCAATAATAATACAGAATGTTCTGTCAATGGAAATTTATATTTAAAACTCGCACAGAGGAACATTTTTCTGTATCAATACAAAAATAAAACATGTCAATCAATGCCAAGTGATATACCATGTTACTTTATTATTTCCAGTTGCAAGGAGCTTGTTCTTCAGGAGCAGCATTGATAAAACTGCAAATAAAGGAACTTATATCACTTCTGGCATTTCATGAAACAATAGTGTTATCAGCTGGAGGGAGGATGAGTGTACCATCCTTGCACTGAATTTTAATTTGCTTTAAAGTGCAGTGTTTTCTGTGATTTAACGTTAGTGGATGTTATTTTGCACTGAGATAAGTTTCAGTGGGGATTTGTTTAAAATGACAGTTAAAACAAAGACACAGAATAACTTCACCCTGAGGAATTTATAATAGTCAAAATGCTTCATGTTCTGGAAGGTCCCACATGTGAGCTGATGGAGCTTTTAGATGCTGCAGTTTGAGGTTGGAAGGCACCTCTGGAGATCATCTGATCCAACCCTCCTGCTTGAGGCAGGGTAAGCTCAGGTTGGGTTGGATTATTCCTCATCTGGAATAATAAACACCCCACAGTTCTGGTGCCCCAGCATAAAAAGGACATGGAACTTGGGAGCAATTCCAGAGGAAGCCACAAAGATTGATAAAGGGACTGTAGGACCTCCCTTGTGGAGCCAGGCTGGGAAAATGGGGCTGTTCAGCCTGGAGAAGGGAAGGTTGTGTGGAGACCCCACAGCACCTTCCAGGATCTGAAGGGGCTACAGGGAAGGCAGAGAGAGGGACCCTTCACGAGGAACTGGAGTGATGGGACAAGGAGGAATGGGTTCAAAATGAAAGAGGGGAAATTTAGTCTGGATATAAGGGAGAAATTCTTCCGTGGGAGGGTGGGCAGGCCCTGGCACAGGTTGCCCAGAGAAGCTGTGGCTGCCCCTGGATCCCTGGAAGTGTCCAAGGCCAGGTTGGAGCAGCCTGGGCTAGTGGAAGGTGTTGGAATGGCAGGGATGGGACTGGATGGTCTTTAAGGTCCCTTCCAACCCAAACCATTCCATGATTCTGTGATTCTTTTATAAAAAGCAGTTGGGTTTTGGTTATCTCCACATCTCCTGTGTCAGATGCCCCAGTCCTTCAGGCATCCCTGAGGTCCAGTATCCTCTTGTACCAGGGAGCCCAGGCCTGGGTAGCTCAGTGAAAGCATCTGTGTGGCACAGAGCAGCGAGCCAAAAAGAGCCCTGTGTCGGATGAGATGAAGAATAACAATAAACCCCAGCAATTTTAGAGGGGGAAAAAAAATACTGCAGTGTTTGCTTTGAATACTGGCACACAAGTACTTTGTTTTTAATTTGGCCACTAGAACGAAGAGAAATAATGTTGCAGAATTAAAAGCAGATTTAGAAAAACCGGGAGGGTGTTTAGGCATCTGAGGAGATGGAGAAGGTTCGTGGGGAGAGAAGGCTCGTGACGGGTGATGAAACAAACGTGTGAAACCAGAACATGTGGGGAGCCAGAACTCCCAGAGCACTCGGCTTGCCTGCAGTTGGTGGAAGGCACTGGGGCAAAAGGAAAGGTGAAAGAATGGAAAATACCAATAAGTGGGATCTAGCAGTGGCACTGCAGATGGGATGGGGAGAGCAGAGCCATGGTTTGTCTCTCATGAGTGGTTTGAGGGGTGACGGTGTGTTGGCAGCCATCCTGTTCTGGGGGATTTTAGGATCATTAAGTCTGGAATAGACGTCCAAGATGATCAGGTCCAACCTTTGACTGAAGCCCACCATGCCCACTAGAGCATATCAGAGGGCCACGTCTGCTTGTTGTCTGAACAGTTCCAAGGGTGGTGAACTTACCACTGCCCTGGGCAGCCCCTTCCAATGCCTGACCACTCTTCCAGTGATGAAATTTTCCCTGATATCCAACCTGACCCTCCCCTGGCTCAGCTTGAGGCCATTTCCCCTTATCCTGTCCCTTGTTCCCTGGGAGAAGAGCCCGACCCCGATGGATACCGGAGGGAGATCATAAATTCTCCTGGAAACCCCCACCCGGTTCTCTTTCCGCCCCGTTGGGATCTCTGTGCTAACACACAGCCCCTCCGGCAGAGCTGTGACGTTGGCGCCGCGTCCCCGCCTCGGCTGGTTTGCTGATCCACGTTTGGGATGTTCTGTCATTGAGTTGACATCGATTCCCCTCTCCCTGCCCTGAGAGCAGAGGCCGAGGGGCTGCCCCGGCTCCCCCCGCACTGCCGGGGATGTTCCGCGTTGCCTCCGGCACCGGGGTGGTCACGCTCCGAGTAAGGATTTTTACGACTCCCGTTGGACAAAGGAGGATTCTTCCTGGTGGCTGCAGGTGGGAGCTGCCTTCTAATTTAAAAACCCGTAAATCTTTCCCGTGTTCTGCTTGCACAAGTCCACCCCAGACGTTTTTTTAGGGTTCAGGTATGGAACAGCGAGGAGGAAGTAGAATTGGGTGTCCGGCCTGTTCTGCAGTTTGCACGTGCTCTCTGTGGTCACCTTGGGTTCAGGTGCCACTAAAGAAGGGAATGCAAATCCATACAGTTATTAGGGAAGACACAGAATAAAAGACACAGAATAAAAGAACTCTCATTTAATCAAATTCCAAGTGGGGAACGAACCTCTGCTGTTCCTTTCTTTGGGATCAGGATCATTTACACAGCAACGGGGGAAGTGTTGCCCACCACGCCAACAACAGCAGCGCCGCAGGAGAACTGGCCGTGCTCTGCAGTGTGCCCTGAGCAAGGGGGACAAGGGATCACCTCCCTCTGCAGCACCCAGATAAATTTAAGGGAGGATCACATGCTCAACCCTCCCGCTTTTTAATGCTTATTTCTGTATCCAGTAGCCCCGTGGTTAAAACAAGGGCTCTGTCTCATATGTGGTAAATACCACTAGTTTTGTTTTCCTTGGTTCCCAATGAACCTGGAAGTTGGGATCTCCGAAGGAGAAAACGAGCCCAGTGTCTGTTTGCCACAGGTGGGGAGGTTTCCACTTTGAGCAGTAGAGCACTTTTTGCCCTCCCCGGACGGAGCAGGCCGGGTGGGAGCTGCGAAGGGCCCCTCTCGGTGCCTGGCCGCGGCAGTGACGTTGTCCCCTCCCTTGCAGAGCTCGGCGGTGACGCAGCGCATCAGCCCCTGCTCCACCCTGACCAGCAGCACGGCCTCGCCGCCCGCCAGCAGCCCCTGCTCCACCCTCCCTCCTGTCAGCACCAGTGTCACGGCCAAGGACTGCACCTACGGAGCCGTCACCAGCCCCACCTCCACCCTGGAGAGCCGCGACAGCGGCATCATCGGTGAGTGCCCGGCCCGAGCGCTCCTCGTCCGCTGCTCGGCCCCGCAGGAGCGTCCTGGGGATGGGCTGACGGGGTTGATTTCCAGCCGTGGAAATCCCATGGAAAAACGTGGAATCCCAGGATGGTTTGGGTTGGAGGGGATCTTCAAGATCATTCAGTTCCGGGGGCTTCCACAGAGCCTTCTGACCTTCCACTAGCCCAGGTTGCTCCAACCTGGCCTTGGATGCTTCCAGGGATGGGGCAGTCACAGCCTCTCTGGGAATCCCATTCCACCCCCTCACCACCCTCACAGGGAAGAATTCCTTCCCAATATCCCATCTCACCTTGCCCTCTGGCAGTGGGAAGCCATTCCCTGTGTCCTGTCCCTCCATCCCTTGTCCCCAGTCCCTCTCCAGCTCTCCTGGAGCCCCTTTAGGCACTGGAAAGGGCTTTAAGGTCTCCCTGGAGCCTTCCTTTCCCCAGGCCAAACAATCCCAGCTCTCCCACCCTGTCTCCAGAGCAGAGGGGCTCCAGCCCTCTTGGCATCTCCATGATCTCCTCTGGACACACTCCAGCAGATCCACATCCTTCCTGTGTTGGGACCCCAGAGCTGGATGCAGCACTCTATTTAGATAATAGATATTATTTAGGTAATACCCCTGCATTTGCTAATTAGGGGGGTGGTTTTGCACTATTCGAGTTAAAACTGCAATGCCCAAGGTGAACTGGACCCCTGCATAGTAGCTGGTGAAAACTGGGAGGTAAGAGGTTGATAACTTTGCATCAATTAATTTACTTCTGGATCTTACTTATATGGTGAAAGAGGAAGCCTTGGGCAGAGCTGGGTTAGATCAGCACAAATATCCAGGTGCTCTGGCAGGTTTTTCCCTGGGGTGATCTGTAGGTTGTAAGAGTAAAGAATCTGGAGGAAATAACAGATTAATTTCTGTTTAATACCTGGAAAGGCACAGTGGGAGAACACCAGTGTGTGTGGGACACCAGGCAGGATGGCCCTCGCTTGGTTGTCCTTGCCATGTGTTGTATGTTGAGCATTTCTCCAGCTTAAGAAGATTTTACTTTGCCAGCAGTTCTCATATAGTGCTTAAAAAAAGAAGAAGAAAGGCAGGTTGATAATTTTGGGAGGTTTGTTGCGCTAGTGATTAATATTTTGCTTGGCTGATCAGGAAATCTGGGCTTAGTTCAGCTCCTGGATGCCACGGCAACCCCTCGCAGCGCTTCTGCCTGCGTGATCTTAAAATGCAAATGGGGTGAGCTATTCTGAGCTGCTGCCAAAGTAGGTTAATGAATCCTGGGGAGAAGTCACTGCAGGATCCCACCCCCTCAGTTCTGTGCTCACCGCGTCCCACCGTCAGAGCTGCACCTTCTCCCGCAGCCGCCCCGCAAAGCCGGGCTGGGCTGGAGCACCGCGGTGAGTAGTTTGAGCCCAGCTGGGTCCAGCCCCTGGCAGAGCTGCCCCTTGGGTCTTAAGACCTGAGCAAAGCCTCAAGTGGAGCGGCAGAACTGGCAAAAGAAAAAGAAAACAAAATAAAAAAAGTGCGTTCTCTGCTTTACCCGCCGCTCTTCCCAGCGAGGTCTGTGGGTGTTGTCGGTGCCAGGCTGGACCGACCTCGAGGGGGCTTGGCAGGTGCCAGCCTGAGGCAGTGAAGTGTTTGAGCGCCGCAGTTTGGTTTGATCTGGACTTGCTCGTCCGTGTGAAAGCCAGAGGGGTTGTGGGTGGCCTCTCTGCTTCACCTGGCTGGCAGAGAAGCATCAGCACCATCCCCGTTCCTGGCGCGACGAGGTGTTGAATCCTTTCGCTCTTGGCTCCCAGCCTTGCCCTCTGTTCAGTGGGGTCTGTGGGAATTAATTTTTAAATATGATAGATTTTGTTTCACCTTTCACAAGGAAGATTCTCTCTTAGAGGGTCTCCTGTGGGGAACGTAAGATTTTCCCGTGGAAACTTTGTTAAAAAATAGAAGGTGGCTTATGCCAAGGGCATGGTAATGCATCCCAGATGGAAAAGTCGTGTCAAAATGGGCTGGTGTGAGACAAGGGAAGCACTTTTAAGGCTTTCAGAAAGCAAGGCTTTCCTCTGATGGTGTTTTCACTCCAAGCAAGACAAGGGCTTCTTTCCTCCCTTGTTTCCTCTCCCCCTTTATTTTGACAATATCATTTTCCACACCTTATCCTGGCGTTTGACAGAAGCTGAACAGCTGTAACAAACTGTGTGGAAAAAGATCTTCTCCAGCCAGGCTTTCCAGCAGCGAAAAAATCGGGAGGTTTTTTCCACAAAGCCTGATTTTGTGCTCTCCCACTCCGTCCTGCAGCTGGAAGGTCAGTGGGAGCCAGGGGAGGCTGTTCCCTGTGGGAAGTGGGTGCAGTTTGGCCATTCCCCTCCCACTGGGATGGGAACTGGGTGTGCAGAGGTGTGAAAGGTGCTCCCTGCATGGCAGCAATTCCCTGGAATGGTTTGCGCTGCGGAGGAGACAAATTGTCCACCTGCAGGAAGCAAAACCCACCTCATGCTCTGCTCTTCCCTTCTGGGAGCGCATCAGCTTCGTGGTTTCTTAACTGTCCGCCAAGGTGGACAGAGCTTTGATGTTGTGATCTGGATGTCAAGACTGAATCTTAACCAGTCAGGTTTCCTCTGATGACTTGTCCTCTTGGAGTTATTCCTGTCCCTTTCTATGTCACCTCTTACATAATTTCAGTTATTAGAGAACAAGTGTGTCTTGTCTCTGATCTGCACAGCGCAGGGACTGTTTCATGGCTCTAATAAATGCATCAATTGGCTTAAAACAGACTTTACTTTGAAAGTTTTGATCCTCCACGGTTAAAGGGAAGCTCAGTCTGAAAAAAAAAATGTTACAAAGTCCAGATTTTTGCGTTCAGAGATTCCTTATTTGTAAAAGAAAAGCAGTGGGGAAGGGGGCAGGAGCAAGTCAGCCCTTTCTCTTGGATGCCACAGAATCCTCTCCATGTAAAACAGGATGGCTGGTGAAAATCCTGACCTGACTGTAACCCCTGAACAGCTTCCAGGATTTTTTGGCTCTCACTGTGTAAAAGCAGCCAACTGTTAATGTTCAGAGATCTGCTACTGGGAAGAAAACTGGTCAGAGAATCACGTGCTGCTCCGGGGGAACTTTGCACCTCACGGCCCCACCGACGTGGGTTCGGGAGCTTTTGCTGCTGGAATGTGGCAGAACACGGGAAAATCTCCACCAGCCTTAACAATCCTGCAGAATGGACCAGCAGGCGTTTCTTGCCACTGGGCAAAGCTCACCCAGGTGGTGCTCGAAGCAGCACTCCCTGCCGTTAGCAGCAGTCTCCCGAGGGGAGGAAAGGCAAGGCAATGTTTTCCATGTGGCATCTTCCCGTGGAAGTGCCGTCACTCAGCCCCAGATGAAACACTTCTTGTTCCTGCTGAGCCCCTGTGATGATCTGCACTCTGTGCCCTGCTGGCTTGTCGGGGGATCATCCTGAGCAGGGACACAGGTATGTTGGAAAAGCAGCTTAAAGGGAAGGCAGTGAGCTGTGGAAATCCTCCTGCCCTGGTGACGTGCACAGCTCTGATACCGCGTGGACCAGTCGCCTTCACTTAGATTTTGTGGATTTATTAAATGAAAAATGACATGTAAAGGAGCCCTGTCCCCTCCTGGGAGTCCCTGGCGTGTAGCTTTTCCCTCTTAGTCTTTTTTTTTTTGCTGTTTTTTTTTTCCCCTCTGATTCCTGAGCTTTTATCAAGATGCTGCTTTCAACAGATTTATGTGTTCGTGGGTTAAAAATAGGTTTGTTAATAAATTCACCTAAGTGCCTGCTAAGCAGAATAGATGCTGCTGACAATAAAACAAGATGGATTTGTTTGCAACTTTAACTGCTTTGAGAAAGGAACAAAGAGCGGCTCCAAAGGCACATCAAGATAAATTTATCTCAGGTTAAATATTTTTGTGATCTTCCGGTTAAAGCATTTGAATTCTGACATTCTCATCAGTATTATGAAATGCTCTGTTAATAATGAATAAGATTTCTGAGAATTACAGATCTTTCTTTAAATCTAGCCAACTTCCATTTGGGCTTATTCCCCGGAGAGGAGCTTCCTGAAAAATGTCTCATCCTGATGACTAGTGAGCTTTTGTTCACTAATGCACCTGCACATTGCAGGTGATGGTTCAGGAGGTGATTTATCAGGTGTCTTGAGTAAAATCAGTGGGGTCAGAGAACCCCAACCCACAGAAGGACATTGTCTCTGAATCCCAGTTCAGTTCTTTCTCCAGTGTATTAAAAGGAGAGATTAAGCAGAGAGCAAAACCATCAAGTCACGAAACAACAGTTCTGCCTTCTGCCAGTTGAACCACAGACGCATCAAGGATTGGGTTTGACACCAGATTCTGGCCCATGAATACTGGAGAGGCAATGGATCAGCTCCAGGTGTTGGTTACACTCCTGGGAAAAGAAAGAGAAGGCAAAAAAGGAGAAGGGAGTGGCACAGAACAGATAGTAAACTCTGGTTTATGGTCCAGGCCTGTAGATGGCTAAAAAAAGTAGAATGAAAAATTGAAAGGAAGGCTGAAGTGAAAAGCCAGCTCGGAAGGCTCCTCGAGGAGGATTCATCAGCTCCCACAGTGTTATTTTGGATATTGTGATAAGTGGCTTCTCTTTAGTGTTTTAGCTGGTGGTGGCATGAGATGGGATGGGACCGTCAGCTTTTGTTTTAAGAGCAGCAAGATTTTAACCTTCACGCTCAGGAAGAGCTTCCCAGTGATCCAAGCTTGCCCAAAAAGATAATGCTGAGGCTTAAATTAACCTCCCTCCCCTTGTGGACCCCTCCAACTCTCCCCCCATTTACCTCCTTTCTGCTTTCTGGTTTAAACCTAATAATTTTAAAACCAGTTTCAGGACTGGGGTGGGCTTGTAAAAAGGAAGAAAAGTTGTTCTTGCTGGTGCTAAAGAAAGAACAAAAAAGGGGGAATTGAGCGTGACAGGCAAAAATAAAGAAAGATCCAAACTGGACAAGGTGGACAGTACAAAGAGGGCACTGAATCAAGAAGGTGAGGGGAGCTGATGTGAGTTAGGGGGTTTTGTCTGTGTTTTCTGCTTTGGAAATTTTCCTAACTCCACTGTGAAAATCCAGAGGTTGCCTGGAGCTGAGTGTTGTGGTTCAAGTCCCAGCCAACCAACTGAGCACCGGGAGAGAACCAGAAGGGTTAAAAGTGGGTTGAGATAAGGACAGCCTTAATAATTGAAATAAGATAATCATAACAGTTCTAATGGCAATGAAACTCCACCACCTCTCTGGGCAGCCTCTTTGAAGGTGTGACAGCCCTTTCCATGAAGAAATTCCTCCTGATGTCCAACCAGCCCCTCCCCTGGCACAGCCTGAGGCCGTTCCCTCTCCTCCTGTCCCTGTTCCCTGGGAG